>MU134304.1:30271-193732 GCA_015039355.1 Ramaria rubella | reverse complement strand
CTCGTTTTAGGTCAAACTCACGTTCTACACGTGAGTGTAGACTCTCTGAGTCTGCACCCGATGTTGTAGCTAGTACATCATCCTCCTCATCACCTTCCACTTGTGTGGGAGGTTCTTCCCCTGCTTGCTTCATCCGCTGCGCATCTATGACACGCTGCTCTGTCGCATCTTGTAATCATTGCGACCGTTGTGCTGCGGCCATTCGTATTTCTATGAATCTATGTGTTGGGAGAAATTCTCCTTCTGGGTCTAGCCGCGCATCTGCATCGACATATTCTTCTGCTGGGTGATGTTAACCCTGCTTGTCATTCTCGTAGTAGCGCGACAGACAGTCAGCTACCTTGTTCTCCACCCCTGGTACATGTACTGTGGTATAGTTGAATCTGGAGAGAAATTCCCACCAGTGCACCTGTCTGTCAGACAGATGCTGTTGTGTCTCGAAGTATTTGAGACCTTTGTTATCTGTCACCAGTGTGAACTGGTGACCTAGCAGCTTATCCTCCCACTTCGTAAGTGCTTCAAGGATAGCAATCATCTTGTGCTCATGCATTTTGTAACGCTGTTGCGTGGGACTGAACTTCTTTGATAGAGATCCTGCTGGATGACAAGTCATCCAGTCTGGACCTTGTCCATAAACTGCCCTGACTCCAGATTTGGAACCGTCGGTCACAACCCAAATGGGTTCTGAGCTAGCATGATTTATAGGCTTCAGAATCAGAGCCTTACATGCTAGTGCTTTGATGGATTCAAAGCACTTATTCATCAAGGGCGTCCATTGAAACATCCTGTTATTGTGTGCACTTCCTGATAAGGGAGTTGTATATGCCATCAAATCTGGCATATATGGTGCCAGATACTGCACAAGTCCTAGAAATTGTTGGACTTTGTTAAATGTTCGAGGTCTTCTCCAACCTCGAACCTTCTCCATTTTATCCGCATCGGCATGTATGCCCTTGTCATCTATTCTGTGACCAAGGCACTCCATACAATGCGAATACAAATCAATCTTGGATCGATTTTCCGCTGAGAAACAGATGTGCCTCACATAAAATATCAAACACCTGTTGAAGGTGTTTTTCATGCTCTTCTATAGAGCTCAAATAGATAAATATATCGTCCAAGTATACGTGGACTGATCAACCAATTTGGTTACAAAAAATCAATGTCATGAGACATTGAAATGTAGACGGCGCATTACAGTCGCCAATCTGCATAACCTGGCTTTTGAATGTGCTGAATATGGTCGCAAAGGCCGTCTTGTTGACGTCCTCCTCGACTACATGTATTTGTTTGTATGTGTCGGACATGTCAAGCTTGGATCGATACATAGCACGAGCTACGTCATGCCGAATCGTATCCTGGTCTGGGAAGGTCATAATGTCCTTCACCGTGTTGTCATTGCGTAGACGTAAGTCTATCGCTGTTCTGAGCTTTCCATTTTTGTTCGGAATGCATAGTGCTGGTGCTGCAGAATGTACTGACGCTGATACCCACCAACCAGTGGTGGTATACCGGTCAACTTTGTCGATCAGTTCGTTTCAAAATGCTTCCAGGCACTTTGGTAGTCGATAATGAAACTGTTTGGTTTCATCCACAAACTTAATTTCATGGTTAATCTCCCTCCAAGGAGGAAGTTCTAACGGCACACCTCCAAAGAGGTCTGCATACTCTAGCTCCCATCTTTCCCTAAGGTTGGGAAAGTCCTCAGCCGTCAATAACAGTTGCTTGGAGCCAGTACCTCCTTCGGCAATCATGTCAGTACATTGGTTGATTGGACCAACGTCAATGTTTCTCTGGTTTTCCTTCCATTTTCCTCTGTCCTGCCTCCCATCTGGCGAGCTCGTTGGTGGCTCCACATATAACGAAGAGCCATTTGCAAGTCACAGTTTGTGGCTTGCTAGGTTGGGTTTAAGACTCATGATTCGAGTCTTGTGTTCAGCCGGGTTTTTATAGTCCAGCTGTTCTTCCCAGGCATTTGCATGGTTCAGAATTACTTCCTTTCCCATGTGGATGCATCCCTCATCTCTAAAGTCGAGGGATATCCCTAATTTACATAGGAATGGTGTTCCTAGTATTGCGTCGTAATAATCTATGTTCACTATATCAAAGTATTCCTTGATATTATGCTCACCAAAATGGGTGTTGGTGTGCGTTCCATAGTTGATGGTCAACTTACTGCCGACACACGCTAACTGTAGACCAATTGGACATTTGAGTTTGAACATCTTAATGCCTACAGCTCGTATAAAATCTGGAGAGAGCATAACTCCCTCACACCCGCTGTCTCATAGACAGTAGGCTCTGACTCCACCAATCTCCCAATACCCGGAGATTGTTTGGTTGTCTATACGCGCCCATTTGGGGCACATCTTATCACGTGGTCTGAACCAATGATCATAGACAGGCTCAATGGTCCTGTCTATGACTCCCGCGTGTATATGGAAGTCATTGTTTCAGCTTAAACCACCACTGATTGTGATAGTTGGTGTCTGCGCCACATATATGTGCCGCCTTTCTTCATATGATCCTTCTAGCAGACATACTCCGTCCGCTCGATATGAGCTTTGCATTCTCGTATCGTCGTCATTATCCCATTGATAGGGCATAATCTCCGACTGGTATTCAGCAACTAGTTCGCCGATTTCACTCTCATGATCGTCTTGGACATCCATTCGCTCGTCTAGTTCGCCACTTTGTGGCTCCTCCTCCCTTTCTTGAGCACTCCCTGAGTGCTCAACCACTTCCTCCAACCATGCACCTGCTATGCATGGTTTGTTCTTCGATTGCAGGCAATTTGGCTTGATATGCCCAATCTGTCCACACTCGTAGCACTTATCTCTGTGCTACGTCCCTGACCCCCTGAACCTCCAGAAGGTTTTTGCAAAGGACGTGAAACAACGATAGCTCCAGCTCTTTGCCTAGCCTGTACCCCCGCTTGGAGTATACTCGGCCTCGTTTTGGCTTGAGGTTGAGCGTTAGGCAAGACGATATATCGTCTGCTTCACAGTAGGACAGCTTCCTGTGTTGGGAGCTCAGGACGAGCTTGGCCCAGCCTGATTTCAACTCATTGTCGACGTTGGCTTTGCCTGCAGTGCCATGCGCACTGCTAGATTCCGTTCTTCGCGACCCGATGTCATATCGAGACACATCCTCTACCGCCTTTGCGGCTTCATATAATTCAGTTATTGAACTGAATTCTGTCGTATAGCCTAATTTTAAGACTTCATGACGCAGTGCTTCTCTAAGCACTGCTATGGACCATTTGCAGATCGTATACTCATCCAGCAGATGTATCATCCACACAGCGTACTTCGTAATATTGTTCAGTAATTCCTGAACAGTTCTGGTCCCTTGCACAATTGTATCGAACTTATTCGACGCATGCCTGTGCGTGAGTGCGTGAAGGAATCACTGTTGTAACCCAGTGATTGACCTTTCCAGGATCCAGTGATCATGACTCGATCATGACACTCAATATTTCGAGCATACCACTCCAATGCTTTGCCCTTGAGGTGCATGCCTAAATAATCTAATTCAAGTTCTGTGCTGGATGGTCCCAATAGACTATTCATGCCCAACCATCTCAGGATCCCTGAGACGAAGTTCTCGAATTCTTCGAGATCCGCTTTCCCAGCATATTCTGCTGGGTGAGGGAGTTTTACTCTGCTTTTGGCAAGCACAGACTTCTCTGGCTCACTGTCCTTGTGTTTCTCAAGGGCAGCTTGCACCATCTTTGTGACTCCATCTACATATGCAGACAGATTTCCTCCTGCCTCCTGAATCCTTTGTTCAGGCTCCGTGACTGCCAGTGATACTGCACGCGGTATCGCTTGTATTTGCCTGTGCAGCCGGGGGATGTGAGTATTCACGTCCTGCTGCACTGGTGGATCGACGATGTCTTCATCGATCTGATACAACGGTCAACGTTTGTCAGCCATTAGAAATGCATCCCTCAGTCTATAGCTGCTACTGAGGATGGAGCGAGCTACTTTTGCGGACTCCATCAGTTTATTGAAGGCCTCGCCTTCGATCCCCACAGTATATGCTTCTTTGACTAATTTATCCATGTGTTTAGCACGGACCTCCAGTGCACGGTGCTTCCATCGTGCTGCTTTTTGTTTGATCCTATCCCAGTGATCGAACTCGCATTCAAGACTAACGTGAATGCTAGTCTTGGTACTGACACTATCGGCATCAGACTTCATCATCTCTTGCAGTGACTGTTGGGTTACTGCTTTGAGCACTTCTTGCTCATTATAAGTTTTTTTTGATCTGCAAATTCCTTTGCGGATATTTTCTCTATTGCAAGCCTCTAGCTCATGATCTGTCTCTTTCTCAGTACGCTGGCACATACTGATGCTGTCTTGCTCTATCATGACACTAGGTTCTCGAGGACCAATCCTAGTGCTTGGCCCAGATGGAGGTGGCATCCTCTGTCTGTCTCGCTTCCTGCGAGCCTTTTCTGCCTCACGGTCTACTTCACGATCCCTATTGGGATTGATGCCACGCTTGGGGGCATTTCCTTGCAAAGGTCCCTGTACTTCCTCCTCCAAGGACTGTATTAACAGTTCCATACCATCTCTTAATGCTTGGAGTTGGTTTGCGGCTTCATCTGCTGCACGAGCTGCCTCAGCTGCTCGTTGGCTCACTTCCCGCGTAGTGCCTACGTTTTTACGGCTCTCTTTGAGGGCCATAATCATCCAGGCAATATGTCTGGTTGTATGTTCATATCGCCGTGTTTCTTCATCCCGGCACGCCGACCCTTGCTCTATTGTCCCTGTTTGGGACGGTGAACTTCGCGATCTGTGATGTTCTTGGACATGTGGGAGCTGTGTTAGATCCCAGATCCGACCCGTGTTATTCCAATGTTTCACATACTCCGATAAGCCTTTTCTGCTTATTTCCAACATGTCCCCATATTATTATTCTTAGCCATGGCTCTATCTTGATATTATCTCTGTACGTCTTATCTCAATTCCTGTATTCGCTCCAATTTTGGAACTCCGTATCACGCACCCCTATCTTCCGTTCCCGATTTTGGAATCCCGCATGTCTTAAATATGTTTTCTCTTCGTCAAGCTTCTTTAGCTTGTAAATCGCATTGTATCATATCGCATTGTATTGTATCATATCGTAATGAATCGTATTGTATTGCATTGTATCGTATTGTATCGCATCGTATTGCTTCACTACTTTGTATCACTACCTTTCATACCACCCTCTATTACTACACTTCGTTCACTCCAAACTTCTACCTGTAATAAGGCCTTCAAACCTTGCTCAGTATTCCGATTATTCCGATCGCTCTGATCATTCCAATCATTCCGACCCTACTTCATCTGACATCTCAAACCCACCTTGATTACACTCGCCTCCCAGAAAAGCTAGTCTTTACTCGATATTGATTTATTGTTACTCCTACCTTCCCGCATTAACCATTTCATCCCCAAATACCTGAAGCCCCCACTCATCTCCGATAAGTCTCAATGCATCATTGGCACTGACCTTCCGAATAGACCCGACCAATTGGAAACCCAATAACACTCTGGTCTTCAGTCCAAAATACCAGGGCACTAGAAATCCAAGAGGGTGCAACCCATAAGTTGAAGCCAACGCCCATATCGATCAGTCTTTGGATCTCCGACTTCCGAGTCATCCATTATTTCCGTGCATTTCCGAATATTGCAACTACCGACCTTGGTCAAGGAGAGCTCCGACCAAATCCGACCCCGATGTCAAATCTGGCAAACCCTAACAGTCCGACGTCAAATCCGGCACGCATCCCTAACAGTATTTACAAGCTGACACTCTTGATTTCTATAATGTCTTCCGACACCCAAATTCAAACACTCGATTTGGATGACACTGACAGATCTACCGAAAATGTTGTCAACCCATCAAATGTTCACAAGTACCCCAGTCTTTCCAACAAGTGCCTCACAAACGAAGACTTCAAATCCGACCCAATTCCGAGTGGCATCGACAATGCGGCTTCCAACCATCCTTGTGATAATGACTCACAATACACGGCAGCAATTTCCAACCAAACCCCAACTTTGCTGACACCGAAACCTTCCGACATCCTCGGACAAGATGGCAAGTTAATACTACAGGAGAAACAACGACACATCAATCAAAAGTTATGCCTCTACTGTGGAAAACCTGGTCATAAGGTGAAAGAATGCCCAAGGTCATCATCCTTTTCCAGGAAAGCCAGACCCCAGACCACAACTGTCACGATAAGTGACTCCGACACCATGGTCCCTTCAGAGGACCTTCCAAATCCCCAAAACTGACAGCTCAAAGACTCTCGAGCACAAATTCGCATTCACATCTCATTGTGCCTTACCGAGAACATCACAGACACTTTCCGAAAACACCCTCCATACTTCCAACAATTCCGCCTAAATTTTGAATATCACCCTTCCGAACAGTTTTGACTGATCATTAGGTTTTAACACCATCCTTTTTGGATTCCCGCCTTCCGCCGATCTCTGTCCTTCCGTCACCAATGACATTATGTCGCAACACCCAGTAGGCAATCCACGCCAATCATGTCCTCCCATCGAGCAAAAAATCTGGTTGCTATTACATTACGTATAATGACACTTGTTTCTAATTGTTCCGATGTGCTGGGAACGCCACTAACCCACCCACTACAATCCGTTGATTGACAGGGTATTGGGTAGTACCTAGTTCTGCACTCCTCAACAAGAAGAATCAATTCTACGACATGTCTCAGGAAACCTGCAATCAGCTTTTTTCCAAATCTCTGAAATCCAACTCCGCTGCGACATCCCCCGACCCACCATAAACGTCCAACATCAATGCTTGTTGAAACCTCAACTCGCAACAATGATGTGGAAACTTCGGCGCATTTCTGATAGGAAAATCCGTTACATCAATTCTTCCAATTCCCGACAAGCAATCATCAATATTCCGCTACATACTCCGACAGGATCACATCTATCAGAGGGAGAGAATCTCACTTTGGAAAAATCATTTTCCTTACATCTAGTTCTGCCAGAACCACCTCGAGAACATTAACGAGACTCTAGCTATAGGGGTTCATCCGATATACTCTGAACAGTACGTCTGTACTTCCTCGAGAACACCCCAGAATGATCTCCAAGCCCGGATGCTGAATCTCCTCCAAGACATCCTTCCACGTCCAAGATTCAGTTCTCCAACCTCCAATTTCCAGACTTCCAAATCTGACTATTCAAGATACAACACAGTTACTCCGACTCTAAGTCTAGTCATCAATACCAATTTCCGCGTTATGGGACAATAACCGACAGACCACCTTCGGAAACAATAACGATCTCCTTCGAAAGGCGCTGTTAAACCCTTGTATCCATGAATGCACCGTACATCCTCCGACTCACGTTTCCGATTCTGACCCTTCAACCATTAGGACAATATTCCAGGCTGAATATCAAAACATTTCAATTCCTACTTTCCGACACCCTTTTCTTCCCTACATGACTTCCTTACTCTGTTTTCTTGCAAACAGTCCTCCAAAATCCCAAAACTTCCGATTCACTCCTCTTGTTCTCCTTCAAGTCCGAACTTCCGATATTCGCCAAATTTCTCAGGAAATCTGTGATCAACAGTTTCAACCAGACAACATCAAGATCACTATCGACAAATTTTCCGAGAAGACACCATTCATCTCCTTAGGAAAGCCAATACATTTCCAAGGAATTTTTTGGTCCTCCGACACTCCAACTCCTTACTGACCTTCCAACACTTGAGGTAGACAATGGGACATCTACCTTAATGGGGGAGTAGCCACTATGTTGACAACTTGTCTATTCCAATCCCCCACTCCGACTCCGATCTTTTCCAACAATTTCCAACCCAACACTTCAATTTTTCGTTCCTACTAAGTCACTATTTACATCCCGCAAATCCGAAACTCCTTTGACATCTATGACCGTTCACATCCCGATACTCCAACTATCTCAACCTCTTCATGATTCTTACATGTCCAATCCCGACATTTGTCCAGTTCCAACTTCCCCGGTTCTCCAACACCCTTGATTCACTGTTCCTCGTCTTTCTGAGTTTTCTGTTTTTCCGATCATTTTCATTGATCTGATTCTTTCCGTTGTTCCGAGCTTTCCGTTTTTTCCAATCGTTTCATTTTTTCCGATCTTAAACCAATGAGAAATAACTTCGTTATTTAAACCTCTACACTACTTCACCGAAATTCCTCCGATTTGATTACATACTTTGCCCCTTCCGACTCCCATTCACTGCATCGTTTCCTCCTCCGGCCCATTCCCCTCCAGGTCAAGCCCCGCCATTTTCCCCGACTGCTCTTCCACTTGTCCCTCCAAATCCGCATCTCCTGGATTCACCGCCTCCTGACCAATTCCCGCCTCCAGTTCCTGACTGATTCCCGTCTCTGGTTCCTGGCCGATTTCCGCCTCTGGTTTCAGACCAATTTCTGCCTTCTCCAGAACCTCCTCCGGAACCCCCTTTTCCGGTATCTCTGGGACGACAAACATCATCCACCTCCTTCTCCTTCCCCTTCCCCTTGTCCGCCACCTTCTCCAATTCCGGTTGCGGCCCAACGGAAACCAAATGTCGGTTTACTTTCAGAAATGAATCCAAAAGACAGTGGGTAGCGGTGTTGTCGTTGCATGGCTACTTACACTGGTGTTTGGCTCAGTGCGCTTTGCTATCAGCAGCAACAAAGGTAGAACGAAGATGAAGACAAAGACATAGCAGTGATGATAATGATGATGTAATACGCTGATGTAAGTGTAGACAAGATACAACAGCAAATGTCACATGATTGACAAAGCTGGCCTTGACGTAGACGTAGAAGTAGTAGACGTAGTAGTAGACTTAGACTTAGACGAGTGAATCCAACTGAAAGAGGTGAATTGGGGTACACTAAGGCAAAACAGGCCTTATATACATGAGCAGAACAACAAACGATGTGAGTATGCCATACAACAATGTCGTCGACAGCAGACAGGAGAAATGACTAACGGCAAGAGGCAGAAAACCAAAATAGGAAGATGGTTTGTAAGGAAATGGAAAAATGAGTCAGGTGGTTGAAGAAATGAAGGGAGATATGGCAGCGAATTTGAAATAGAAGCCAGAAATAGAATAGAAGTGAGTCATAGACAATAGACCATGTGGAACAATTGGAAATAGAAGTACAGCCAAGAAGCGAGTGAGTCAGGTGATGAAAATGAGTCATAGCCATCCAATAGGATTCCAGTTGCTTGTCAAATATCTCCGAAGATGAGTAAGTGAGTCATGTGACTTGATGACGACTCAAACCAATCACGACACTTGGATACGAATTTCCTCCAGAGAGGGAACGAAGACGAGTCCTGCTTGATGAAGTCCTTAGGCACATAACCGTAGCAAATCTCTGTTCCTGGTCCGTGCTCTTTGATGTACCAGTTATTTCCTGAGGACAATACGATGCCAACCATTCACTGGTTTGAAGTTTGGGTCAAAACCGATGATGTAGAAGGGAGCATGGAAGGTTTGATTGAATACCCATATGCAATTGTGAACGCGATAAGGAGGATATGAGGGGAATACTCGAAATGGACCTTCAGGAGATTTGATATAGAGACGATAGTACTGACAATATGCAACTTGTGGAGGAGGACTGGACAAATGAACATCAAGGGGAGAATGTCGACTAGGAAGTTCAATGCGTGGTCCAATGTGTATGTCTGGCTTGGCAGTCATCTGAAATGAATCATGGGATGTGGTGGCGGCAATGCTGGATGGCATATTGAAAATAGAATCAATGAAAAATAGAATGAGTGTGGAGATGATGTGTCTGGTGGACTGGAGGTAGCACAGCAGATGATGGTCTGGCAAAAGCTGATGATGATAGGCGCATGTGCAGTGAGCGTCTTTTGTAGTGTAGTAGGCGCTGTCGAGTATCATGCTTGTCAATGCTACGGCGTACTGAGGAGACAGATCGTGAGTTAGATGCTCGCAATAGAGAAAATATCTGCGAAGGAATTCACAGATCAAAAAAAACTTATAATGAGCAAGAAGTGCTCAAAGCAGTGACCCAACAGTCACTGCAGGAGATGATGAAGTCTGATGCCGACAGTGTCAGCACTATGACTAGCACTCATGTTAGTCTTGAACATGAGTTCGATCACTGGGATAGGATCGAACATAAGGCATTGCGACAGAAACACCATGTGCTAGAACTTTGTGCTCAACATGCAGATAAACTAGTCGAAGAGGCATATACTGTAGGAATCAAAGGCGAAGCCTTTGATAAACTGATCGAGTCAGCAAGAGTGGCTCGATCTGTCCTCAGTAGCAGCTATAGGCTGAGGGATGCTTTTCTAATGGCTGACAAATGTCGACCATTGTATCAGATTGATGAAGACATTGTTGATCCGCCAGTGCAGCAGGATGTGAATAGTCACGTCCCCCAGCTGCACAGGCAGATACAAGCAATACCGCGTGCAGTATCGCTGGCAGTCACGGATCCTGAAAGGAGGATCCAGGAGGTAGGAGGAAATCCGTCTACGTATGTAGATGGAGTCACAAAGATGGTGCGAGCTGACCTTGAGAAACACAAGGACAGCGAGCCGGAAAAATCTGTGCTTGCCAAAGCCAGAGTAAAACTACCTCATCCAGCAGAATATGCTGGGAGAGCAGATCTCAAAGAGTTCAAGAACTTTGTCTCAGGGATTCTGAGATGGCTAGGCATGAATAGTCTACTGGGACCATTCAGTATGGAACTCCAGTTAAACTATTTAGGCACTCGCCTCAAGGGCGAGGCATTGGAGTGGTATGCCCAAAATATCGAGTGTCATGATCAAGTCGTAATCGACTGGACTCTGGAGAGTGCAATCGCTGGGCTACAACAGCGATTCCTTCATGCACTCATGCATAGGCATGCATCGAATAAGTTCGACACAATTGTGCAGGGGACCAGAACCGTTCAGGAATTACTGAACAATATTACGAAGTATGCAGCGTGGATGATACATCCACCAGATGAGTATACGATCCGTAAACGGTTTGTAGCAGCGCTTCTAGAAGGACTGTGTCATGAAGTCTTAAAATTAGGCTACATGACAGAATTCAGTTCAATAACTGAGTTATATGAAGCTGCAAAGGCTGTAGAGGATGCGTCTCAATATGACATTGGGTTGCGGAAAACAGAGACTAGCAGCGCTCACGCACTGCAGGCAAAGCCAACTTCGACAGCTAGTCGAAATCAGGCTGTGCCGAGCTCATCTCAAGCCAATAATGCAGGAAGCCATCCTATGGCGAAGCAGACGATATATCGTCCACCGAACGCTTGACCTCAAACGGAAACGAGGTTGACGGTACCCCAAACAGGGGTACAGGTTACGCAGAGAGCTGGAGCTGGAGCTGTAGTAGCTTCTCATCCTCCACAGAAACCTTCTGGAGGTCCAGGGGGTCAAGGATGTAGCACAGAGTTGACGTGCTACGAGTGTGGACAAGTCGGGCATATCAAGCCGAATTGCCTGCAGTGGAAGAACAAACCGCGCATAGCAGGTGTACGGTTGGAAGAAGTGGTTGAGCACTCAGGGATTGCTCATGAAGGGGAGGAGAAACCACAAAGTGACAAACCAGATGAGCGAATGGACGTCCAGGACGACCATGAGAATGAGATTGGCAAACTAGTCGCAGATTACCAGTCGGAAATCATGTCTTATGAATGGGATGATGATGACAATACGAGAACACAAAGCTCATATCAAGCAGATGGAGTATGTCCGCTAGAAGGATCGTATGAGGAAAGGCGGCACAGACACCAACTACCATCGTCAGTGGTGGGTTAAGTCAAAACAAGGACTTCTGCATCCATGCGGGAGTCATAGACAAGACCATTGAGCCTGTCCATGATCATCAGTTCAGACCATGTGATAAGACGCACCCCAAACAGGTGCGTATAGACAACCAAACAATCTCCAGGTATTGGGAGATTGGTGGCGTCAGAGCCCACTGTTTGCTAGACAGTGGGTGTGAGGGAGTCATGCTCTCTCCAGACTTCATACGTGCTGTAGGCATTAAGACGTTCGAACTCAAATGTCCAATTGGTCTACAGCTAGCATGTGTCGGCAGTAAGTCGACCATCAACTACGGAACACACACCAACATCCACTTTGGTGAACGTAATATCAAGGAATACTTTGATATAGCAAATGTAGATTACTACGATGCAATACTAGGAACACCATTCCTGCATAGATTAGGGATATCCCTTGACTTTAGAGATGAGGGATGCATTCGTATGGGAACAGAAATAATTCTGAACCATGCAAATGCTTGGGAAGAGCAGCAGGACTATAAAAACCCGAATGAATGTAAGACTCAAATCGCGAGTCTTAAGCCTAATCTAGTGAGCCACAAACCATGACTCGAGACTGGCTCCTCATTGCACATGGAGCCATCCACGAGCTCGCCAAATGGGAGGTGAGACAAGACAAAAAGGAAAGAAAACCCAAGAAAAATTGATATTGGTCTACTCGACCAATGTACCAATGGGATTGACAAAGGATGTACTCGCACCGAGCCACTGTCATTGACAGCGGAGGACTTTCCCAAACTAAGGGAAAGATGGGAACTAGAGTACACAGACCTCTGCGGAGGTGTGCTGTTAGAACTTCCTCCTTGGAGGGAGATTAACCACAAAATTAAGTTTGTGGATGAAACCAAACAGTTTCATTATCAATTACTGAAGTGCCTGGAAGCACTTTGAAACGAACTGATCAACAAAGTTGACCGGTATACCACCGCTGGTTGGTGGGTATCAGTGTCAGTACGTTCTCCAGCACCAGCGCTATGCATTCCAAAGAAAAACAGAAAGCTCAGAACAGCGATAGACCTACATCTACGCAATGACAACATGGTGAAGGACATTACGCCCTTCCCAGACCAGGATACGATTCAGCACAATGTAGCTCATGTTGCCTACCGATCCAAACTTGACATATCCAACGCATACGAACAAATACGTGTAGTTGAGGAGGATGTCGACAAGACGGCTTTCGTGACCATATTCGGTACATTCAAAAGTCGGGTTATGCGGATTGGCAACTGCAATGCGCCATCTACATTTCAACGTCTCATGACGTTGATTTTTTGTAACCAAATTGGTCGATCAGTCCACATATACTTGGACGATATATTTATTTACTCGAGCTCTATAGAAGAGCACAAAAAACACCTTCAACAGGTGTTTGATATTCTACGTGAGGCACATTTGTTCCTCAGCGGAAATCAATCCAAGGTCGATTTGTATTCACCTCATATGGAATGCCTTGGTCACATAATAGATGACAAAGGCATACATGCTGATGCGGATAAAATGGAGAAGGTTCAAGGTTGGAGAAGACCTCGAACATTTAACGAAGTCCAACGATTTCTTGGACCCGTGCAGTATCTGGCACCATATATGCCAGATTTGACAGTGTATACAACTCCCTTATCAGGAAGTGCATGCAACAATAGGACATTTCAATGGATGCCCTTGATGGATAAGTGCTTTGAATCCATCAAAGCGCTAGCATGTAAGGCTCCCATTCTGAAGCCTATAAATCATGCTAGCTCAGAACCCATTTGGGTTGTGACCGACAGTTCCAAATTTGGAGTCAGGGCAGTTTACGGACAAGGTCCGGACTGGATGACTTGTCATCCAGCAGGATTTCTATCAAAGAAATTCAGTCCCACGCAACAGCATTACAAAACACATGAGCACGAGACAATTGCTATCCTTGAAGCACTTATGAAGTGGGAGGATAAGCTGCTAGGTCACCAGTTCACACTGGTGACGGATAACAAAGGTCTCAAATACTTCGAGACACAACAGCATCTGTCCGATAGACAGGTGCGCTGGTGGGAGTTTCTCTCCAGATTCAACTACACCACGGTACATGTACCGGGAGTGGAGAACAAGGTAGCTGACTGCCTGTTGCACTATTACGAGAACGACAAGCAGGGGGAAATTCACCCAGCAGAAGAGTACATCGACGCAGATGCGCAGCTAGACCCAGAAGGAGAATTCCTCCCAACAGATAGATTTGTGGAAATACAAATGGCCACAGCGCGATGGTCACAATGATTACAAGAGGCGACAGAGCAGCATGTCATAGACGTGCAGCAGATGAAACAAGCAATGAAAGAACCTTCCACACAGATCAGAGGTAAGGAGGAGGATGATGTACTAGCTACAACGTTGGGTGCAGACTCAGAAAGTCTACGTTCACGCGTAGAATGTGAGTTTGACCTAAAACTAGCTATAGCCAATGGCTATGGAACAGATCCAATACTTAAGAAAGTATTGGCAAATCCTGAGGCTCACCCTCAATTTGGGGTGAGAAACGGACTGGTTTGGACAAAGAACCAGTTCAATAAAGATGTAGTATGTCTTCCCCGGGAAGTGTTTTCCAAGGGGAGGAGAATGGTCGAGATAATCATCGATCATGCACATAGAATAGTTGGCCACTTTGGGCAATTCACAACCGACAAGTACATCAGATGATCGTACTGGTGGTCGGGAATGGCAGCCGACATAGAGTCATTCTGTGGATCCTGTGCAGCCTGTCAGGCTGCAAAGAAGGACAATAGATGACCAGCAGGGTTATTGCATACCCTGCCGATACCTGATAGACCTTGGCAGTCTATCAGGATGGATTTTGTTGGCCCATTGCCAGAATCAAAGGGTCACAACTACTTACTAGTTGTGATTGACAGACTCACGTCTATGGTGCATCTAGTGCCAACTACGACGAGAGTGACTGCATGACAAGTCATGTGGTTATACCTCAAAGAGGTAGTACGCTTGCATGGAGTACTGGAGTCAATAATATCGGATCGCAACTCCAAATTCACCTCCATATTCTGGAGGGAATTGCAGTGCATTATGGGCATGAAGCTGCTCATGTCCACAGCATTCCACCCACAGATGGATGGAGCAACAGAACAAGTGAATTGTTCTGTAGGACAAATACTCCGCACGGTAGTGCAGAGTGATCAGAAGGATCGGGCCAAGAAATTCCCAATGGTAGAATTTGCATTGAACAGCTCAATCAGTGCGACCACGGGATACACACCATTCAAATTTAACAGTGGATACTTGCCCCATATCGGGCAGGTACTATCAGTGGATAACACCTTCAGAGGAGTACGGCAGTTTGCACAACAAGTGTTGTGGAACCTGATTGATGCTCACAATGCCATTATCGCGAGCCGAGTGCAGCAGACAGATACTGCTAATACCAGACGCCATCAAGGAACGATGTACGAAGTAGGACAGCTAGTATATCTGTCTACAAAGAACCTTTCCTTACCTAAAGGATGGGCAAGAAAATTAGTGCCCAATTATATTGGGCCGTATCCAGTCATAGAAGTGGACAATTCCATTTCTACCATGAAACTTGAGTTACCTTCCAAGCTCATGGCTCGGAGGATAGTACCAAGGTTTCATGCAAGTCTAATTAGACCGCACATACCCAATGACAATGCATGATTTCCTCATTGCAACGTAAATTATATTTATGACTATGGGAAAGAAGACGAACCAGAATGGTTCGTAGATGAGATCCTGGCTCATTGCTGGACTAGTAACTCCAAGCTGGAGTTACAAGTAAGGTGGACATTGGGAGATGTCACCTGGGAGCCACTCTCTGCATGCAGAGAGTTAGAAGCGCTAGATGCTTATCTAGAGCTAAGGGGAATGAGGAAGCCACTAGAGCTTCCTAATCATGCCTCATAAGGCATGAAAGAGATGACGAATGAGTCCTTAATAAAAAGGACTCGACACAAACATGATTCGTGTCGACGATTTGTGTGACATGACGACATCACGTGAAAGTGGTCACGTGATGCAACAGGTGCACTCGCTCTGCATTTAAGCGATGATTTGATCGCCGCTTCAAGGTAAAGTTTACCAACTACCTCCACACTCGCACCAGTGCGAGTGTTCAGCGAATAGTCTCCATGGATGCCGAAGCGTCCCACACACCTCATTCAGCAGAGGCACTCCTTAGTGCCTCTGAGCAATTTGCAATGCTCAAAAAAGAGCAAAGCTGGACAATGCATGGTGTCAAGGACACCATTGCAATCGTCCATTGCAACTCCTGCCCAGAGTGCAATGCTTACACGCAGCACTTGCTGCAAGCCGCAAAACTGCGGCTTATTGACCCTTGAATGTGTGACATAGAACGTGCATTAAAAGTGGCCTGGCCACCGTTACTCGCCGAAATGGCGCAACCTTTCGTTAAGGACGCAGTAGCCTCATACAAAGAGGACGTACACGAGCTCCAAGCAGAGCTTGACACGGTTTGCGCTGCCCTCGACAAGGAGAGGCAGCTAAATCGTGAAATGGCGAACAAACTGTCCACCAAGAAGTCGATGCCATCAGTGCTGACAATAATCGATCTGACATCCCTGCCAGACTCGATGACGGACTCAGTGAGTCCGTCTACTCCTACTACCAGTGCATCACTGGTAGGACCTACTTGAGCCGGTCGCAAGACAGCATCTAAGCAGAGAGCACTGGTGGTGCCTTACCCAGTGTCACTACATGCTCGGATTGCCCCGGCCATCGGCAACCCACCAGCTACACAGACGGGCTTCTTACCCTGCCCGTTGGGCAAAGCACCGCACCCCACTGTGGTGCAAACAAGCCATCGAACCGCAGAGTGGTTCAACACCTGCCCGCACAATGATCCAAGATTTGTTGAACAGCTCATGCTGGCGCACGCGATATTTGCCATGTCACGCAGCACCGTGCAGCACCACACAGCATGCTATAATCAAATGTGCTGACCGCAAACAGCGATTAGCTACTCAAACACCCGCATTCAAGATGGCGCATGACACACCTCCCAATCTCAGGGATGTGTTGCGCACCATCGAGTATTCCCCAGAGGGAGTATCTCCCACTATCCGCGGGAATTGTGACAACACCCTCTGTCTCGAGGATGCTGACGTCTGGGTGTGGCTTAAGTTGATTAAGCCAAAGAAAGACAGCCTTGTCTTTCTCCAAAAGCTGACGGACCTGTTCACGGTCCGTGGCAGATGGGCTGAACTTGCCGGTATGAACTGGCGGAAAGACCTCCCAACGCTGTTGTCCACCAGTGTCGAGAAGGCGTTCGAGTGGAAACGCCCTCACGAGAGCACATCTCTCAGTGAGCTAGCCCAGTGGCTAGGCATTTATGTGGGTGTGGATCCCACTAGGGCATTCATAAACATTGAGCCCTATTTTGTGTGGAAGCAGAGCAAAGTCTGCTATAATGAGACCACACAACGGGTCCTCGACGCTCGCGAAGGCCAGAAAAATACCGGCCTTCACATACCTACACCCGCTTGCCCCCCAGGCTTTTGGGGAGCACCGTCAACTTCAGATGACAATTCGTCACTTGACAGACATGGTGGAGGGCCTCCCCGCTTGAAGGCACATATGGACGTGCCGACAATGGAACCCTCCACCCAATCCGCCCCTCAGCCTGCATCTGCTACTACAGCAGATGACACCACAATGGAAGTCGACCCAGCTGACTCCATATACTACGACAATACCGTCGAAGTAGCTGCGCAGTCATCATTGACTGCGCCTGTACCAGTATATGCTGATCCTCCATTAGCATAAAGTTTCCCAAACCTTCCTGAGGTTTGGTCTGTGGGGAGGATGTAAAAAGGCATATTCTTACAGTAGCATATATGCTACCGATAGAGGAACATAAGCCACCAGAGTGGTTTATAGGAGGTATTATATAAGCAACCCATTAGGGGCACCTGTAGATAGTGGACAACTATACAGTTGTCCACAAGTAATTACATAAGACAGATAATCTTGTATACACACCACAGGCAGATACCAATAAAATATTGGCATAGTCTGTCGAGTGTGAACAGAATCTTACAGTTAGTGGTGTTCCCAGCACATTGGAACAATTAGAAACAAGTGGTGTTATATGCATTGTAATAACAACTGGGATTTTTGCTGGACAGAAAACATGATTGGTGTGAATAGACTACTGTATGGTGCAACATAAGGATGTCGTCGGAAAACCAGAAGCGGAGACCTGCAGAAAGCGGGAATCCAGACAATGGGTGTTTAGACATGAGGGTCCATCGAAACGTTTGGATAGAATGGTGTTTGGAGATGTTGGAATTTCATGAAGGTAAGGTCGGAGATGATTGTGAAGGGATTGCAGTATTTGTTGGCAGATAGGATTGAAGAATGTTTTTAAGAAAGTGTCTGTCAGAAATCTCAGTGAGTCACAAAGAATGATATGAATGCAGAATCGTGCTCGAGGGTTCTTGAGCTGTTAATTTTGGGAATTCAGAAGGGGTCCTTGATGTTGGAATTACTCGGTGTGACAATTGCAGCTCAGGATTTTGCTTTCCTGGCAAAGGATGATGACTTTGGGCAAGTCTTCACTTTATGACCAGGTCTTCCACAGTAGAGGCATAACTTTTGATTGATATGTCATTGTTTCTCCTGTGGGGTTAGTTTGCTGTCCTGTCAAAGGATGTCGGAACGTTTTGGTGTCGGCAAAATGAGGGTATGGTCGGAAGTTGTTGCCATTGGGTGTAAGTCATTGGAAGGAAAGACTGAGATTGCATTGTCAGTATCCTTCAGGATTTGCTCAGGTTTGAAGTCTTCGTCTATGAGGCATTTGTCAAAGTTGTTGGAATACTTGTGAACACTTGACAGGTTGATGGTATCATTGGTAAGCTTGTCGGTGTTGTCATGCTTAGGTGTTTGATTTCAGGTGTTGGAAGACATTGTAGAAATCAAGAGTGGAAGCTTGTATATACTGTTACAGACCAGATCAGATGTAAATCAGATTTGGTCGGAACTCTCCTTGACCGGGATCAGAATGTCACGATATTCAGAAATGCACAGAATACCAGAAGACTTGGAATTCAGAGATCCGAAGCTGATCTACATGGGTGTCAGCTTCAACTTATGGGTTGCACCCTCTTGGATTTCTAGTGCCCTGGTATTTCGGACTTGATGATCAGACAGGACTATCAGAGTTCTGATGGTTGGGTCTGTACAGAGAAGGTCAATGACAAACAGTAAGTTAAGACTTATCAGATGAGTGGAAGGTTTTCGGATACTTCGGAGTTTGGAATAATCA
The DNA here is from genome assembly GCA_015039355.1 of Ramaria rubella. NCBI lineage: Eukaryota > Fungi > Basidiomycota > Agaricomycetes > Gomphales > Gomphaceae > Ramaria > Ramaria rubella. The sequence continues at coordinate 174,596 of MU134304.1, read as the reverse complement.
ATGTGGAAAAGGAGTAGGGATAACGATAAATGAATATCAAGTGAGGTTTGGCTTTATGGAAAAGCAAGTATAATCAAAGAGTGGATTTCAGGGGATTGGAAAATGTCAGAGTCAGAATAATCGGGATATCAATATAATGATCAATTGTATAAGAATATATATGCTTGAACAGTATACAAAGAAGATAGAGAAGGAACTGATATATAGACTTTAATACAGATAGGAATTGGTATGTTGAAATGAGATTAAGAGGTGTAGAAAGAGATATACAAGCTGAAGAAAGCTTGAGTGAGAAAAAGTGTATTTAAAGGAATATGCAGAATTCCAGAAATCAGAAACAAAGATATAAGAGTGTGTGATATGGAGTTCCGGAATCAGAGCGAATACGGAAATCAAGATAGAACATATAGGGATAAGATTGAGATGGATTGTGACTAAGAATGATAAAATGGGGGTATATCGGAAATAAGTGGAAAAGTGCTTATTGGAATGTGAAAACATCAGAATAACGGAAGCTGGATCTGGGATCTAACAAGTGGGTGTTTAAATGGCAAAAAACTGCAAAGTGAGCCCAGAATGAAAGTGAAGTGATAGGGGCTCAGAAAAGTGTGGAAAAATAAAGGAAAATAGAAGATAAGGTAGAAAGGGGAATATAGGAATGACACAATGAAAGGATAATGTGGAATCCCCAATAAAAGATAAGGCATGAGGAGAATAAGAGGATAGGAGAGGAATGGGGAATAATAGAAGGGAATGTGAGGGGTTCCCCTTACAGGGGAACAATAGCATGGCTTTGATGGATAGGGCACATGCCAAGCTCATCACTCTATGCAGTACCATGTACAAGATCTCAGGGTTGCAGGTGTCCACTGCTTCCCCATTGGATGTAGGTGATGAGAGGGCTGCAGTAGCTCCTTTGAAGGCTCAGGCAGGCATAGTCTCCCCCCTAACAGCCACACCTCCTGTGACCTCACAGAAAAAGGCTGCCATGGGTGAGTCTCAGGCTGCATGTGCTGTGAGCACTTCTGAGTTAATGCAGTTAAATGAAATGTACCTCAATGAGGACCAACAAATGACACTCATGGACCTTTTTTTGAAGAGTGATACCATGGTGACTGGTCAGGATGTACCTATTCATATTGTCACCTGGGTTCTCAAACAGATTGGTGAGCTGGAAACTGGTGAGGGCATGAGGTGAGGCTTGAGGACAGGAAAGGGAGTAAACACGTGTATTGTAAAACTATACAAAATGACAGCTTGTTCTTATGATAAACCACATGTGTGCAAAAATCCCTTGTATTGCGACCACATTGCCTTTGCAATATCATCACAATGGCAATTCGCTCACTGCCTTTCAATCGGGTGGGGCACTCCCATGGCCAGGGTGACCTTATTTCCCCACCCCAAGTGAGAGCCACTCAGAACTGATCGCTTGAATGTGATGGCCAAGCCAACCGAGACGCAGGAGTGATACCTACGTACAGTTTGATGCATTACTTATGTAGGTACACATCCAAAGGGTTTGCCAAAGTTTTGAAATAAAAAATGACAGACTCATTCAAAGATACATAGAGTATGTACAACAAGTATCTACTCCTTCACACATATTATCACCTTGTGAGGCTACATATTGAAGTGCGCATTGTACTCACGGCCGGCACCTGTTACACTTAGACTGTCAATGGCAGTATATGGTAGCAGCTTGTTGGTATGGGTTCACACTGCGCAGTGGTAGTCACAGGCTGGTTGTTGATGTTCCTGTGCCGGGATGGTCAGGCCCTGGTAACGTTCAGCACTGCACGTTGTGTCAGCTACATCCAGTTCACACCTGCGTAGTGTGGTAGATCCTAAACAAAGAAATTTAATTATTTTGACATTATGTATACTGTTAGCTTCTGAAGCAAGACTTAAGTGAATAGGGATATTACTCACAGGCATTGCAGCTGTGTACAGCACAGGCTTGTTGTTCGAGACGATGGCAGGAGCAAGACGAAAGGATATGTTTTGGGGTCACGTGACCACCATAACAAATGGAGTCACAGGCAGGAAATCTTACTACAATCCTACACAGAGAACGGAGATTAATCCTAACATATCTTCATAAGCACTCTCTGACAGAACATTATGAAAATAATCCAATAATCCAACACAACACTCAAGACTTGCCAACTTCGGTGACTTATCATTAACCGTGGGCACTCGGAAATTCTTTGGAGTGGGGAAATAAGAGTTACCCCATGGCCAGTTCCCCAACACTCTCTCCTGGAGCAAAATCTCACTCCTCATGATAGTCTGTAATTTCATCAGGGTTGTATTCCTGAGTGAAATTATAGAGGTGGCCATAGCAGGCAGGATCCTCACTTGCCACCCCATGTTGTACTGAGGTGGGTGAGAATGTGAAAACAAGCCTTGAGTACCCCACAAAATTCCACATTTTGTGCTGACACATGATGAAGGTTGAAGAGCTCCTCATATGTGCAAGGTCTGGAGAGGGGACTGGTTAGCGTAATTTCCATTCAATTGTGGTTGCTTCCCCAAAATAGTTATACTATAAGTCTGTGTACTGGATTATTTGCTATTGTATTGCAACATATAGTTGGGCAATGCAGGAGGTTTTGCCACTATAAGATGGAGATTTATACCATAATGTTATTTCAAATTCTTTCCTGGGGATACACAACACTCAAAGATGAGAAATCACAAGGCCTCATGTAATGGATTGTTGATTTAAGAAAAGAAATACCAGGAATGCACATAGACTGATATGTGTGAAAGTGAAACCGCCCTGGCATATCATTTTCGAGGCAGACACATCAGAAAATGTCGTTCTAGACAAGTATCACACCACGTTTCTGGATAATATCGGCCTCTACAACCTCCAAATCAGCATGTTTCCCTTGTCCGTATTCGGTGAATCGTAAGGTATACCATTTCCATGGGAGCTGAATGGAACATTGAAAATAAGTTGGCGATACCTTGGGATGACAATACTCAAACCTACCATTCTTTGATTTAACCAGAAATAAGCATACGATTTTTCTCTTTGCATATTCTTGTAGGTTACAGCACGATTGGACGGCCAAACCGAGGCAGATTCGAAATCGATCCATGCCACCCGGCCATCCTTGAGGACTAAGATGTTCCTCGGGTGGATATCGTTTTGCAAAACACCCGCCCGATGAATCATATCTAAGCCAAGCATCGCCTTCTTGGTTGTCTCAGGGTTTGTCCAGCGGACTGTCATTTGCGAGGCATCAGGCAAATATTCTAACACAAGGGAGCGCAAGGGCTTCGTCTCAGCACGAAAATGACACAACCAGTCACCTCTTCCAGGCATAGGCCAGTCCGATTGGTTAATTGTGGTCCACCCGTAGCATAGAGGAACGAATCCAGCTGCACAGACACCCTCACGAAGAAGAGCGGCATAGCCATCTGCCTCCCGATTAAAGTTTCTACCCTTGAAGTACCGTAAATCGGTATGAAACTTGTGGACCGCGTCAGGTGAAATCTCACGGTAGTTTCCAGCATACGTACATACGATTTTCAACACCCGTTCCCCCATACCTGCCACCCTAACTCTGAACACGCCACTGGGGGCATCTTCAGACAGCCCGTTGTCAAACCTTTCTATGAAATCCACAGTTGATGGCTCTAGGTAAATCCGTGGTAGTAGAGGTGCGGGCTCCCGCATCGGGACAGACTCGTCCAAGTTGGGTGGCGGTCCGAAGTATGGGTTTGGCGGTAATTTAATGCCAGGTGGAATACTCTCAGAGGGATTTTCTGCGGGTCCAAAGCTGTCAAGATCAGTTCCAGCCTCGATAATGTGTGGGGAGAGCGTGGTGGTCATGGCAAGGAGGCTTTGCTGACATAATCCGCAAACTTCGGAAAGTAAAAGAACCGAAGCCCTGGTGAAGCTAGATAACAAAGGATGGATCAAGATAGATTACGATAAAAAGAAACAAAAGAGTCTAGAAAGGCTCTAGTAGACCACATCACCTGCTATAGCAGATGCGGACGAGAATGTTCGACGTTAAGTTATCGAAACGAGTATGAATACGTACGTCTCCGGTTCACTTGCATTCCCTCTCCCCCCAGCACACTCATGAATCAACAGACACTTTTTGAATATCTCACCAAAACCAGAATCCCCCCCATACCCCGACAAGATGAAAAAAGGGCCGAACACACGAAGCCAAGCCTACCCCGCAACAGTGACCGTCTGGAAGAACGCTATCACATACTCCACCATTATGGACTCTAAATTTTCCCCACTCCTATTCAACACCATGGTCAAATGTCGCGAACCCATCACACCGACCAAGAACCCTATAGTGGGCAAAGATGGTGTTTAATACCGACTTTTGTTCGATCTCCTCCCTGCCGTCGAGCGATCTTTGGCAGCAGTACCGCAACTCCCCCTGGGCCATAGCACGATGACAGTTGGTCCAGGGGAAAATGCGCCTCTTTCTCAAAGCCTGACCTGATAGGTTACACACTTCCTGAGGAGGAACCTCGCCTTGGAGATTTTAAATGCTCTTGGAAATGGCATTCATCATGGAGGGTTAGAGCAATAGAGGGCACCGTGGACGAAGGCCAGACAGTATACCAAGAGCGAGAGTTTCTGGCCGTCTCTGCCCAAATTAATCATTATATCGTTAACGCAGAGGCTCGGTACGGCTATGTTGTTACGGATAAGGAAGTCGTACCCTTTCGAAAGCTAGAAGGGGGCACTGAGGCGGATATTCAGATTGCCACTCGTGGTATTCCGTTGTCAGACCACGATGCGGAAGGAACGTACACACGCACCTCAGGCCGTGTGGGTCAGTGTTGCTGAGGGATAAACGTTGGTGGCACCTGGGACACAGAGCATGAGTCCAGAGTCGAGGGAGTGATTGCACGGGTGGGGTGCTGGGTGCTGCTTGTACGGAGGAGCTGGGAATGGCACTGGCAGAGGGGGCTGGGGACGGGTGAGTGAGAGTGAGAGTGCAGTAGAAACATGACCTGTACATACCCTTCACACGAAGCTTCACCTTGGCTGCGCCTCCCGCACCCAATGCTCCACCATTTCTCCTTTTCCTCCACTTTGATCTTCACCCGCTTCGTATCCTCCTCGGGTGGCAGAGCAGACCCACCCTCGGCATTGGTCACCTCACCCAGCACCCACCGTATCCCTTCTAACACTGCCCTACTCTTTTTCTTCATCACGAAAATCTTGCCGATATCAAGGTCATCTGCGGGATCGACATAAATATCAATCGTCGAACGTGAACTCCTGCTCTTCAAGTTCTTGGCCTTTGCCCATCGCACTGTGCCGCCATTCACGGTGACATTGCACATGCCGTCCTGGTCCATTCCCCACCCATTTTTGCCTTCGCCGACATGTCATATGACATCGGAGAGAGGACGTAACAAGCGCAAGTTTTCTCTTCTTTGGAACGAGCTTCTTACGTGGCAAGAGGTGCTCCTTGGGCGCAAGGATGGAGACATCTGGTTTCACATCTGTGGTGGAGTCTGGGGAGGGCGTGGCCTGCACGAGATGGATGGCAGGGATCAGAATGGTGGGATTCAGATTGGACTGGGGTGTCGTAGTGTACACATCAAATGACAAAGAAGGTGCGGGTGAATTTAAATGAGATGGCATGGTGCAGGAGAGGAGAGGCAGGGTATTCCTGTTCCTCATGCCGTGTTTGTGTGTTCTATGGATTCGTAGATGTTGTTATAGATATTTTATGTTTGTTAATGGGTCTTGATGTCTTGCAAGCGTGCGTTCGTCAATATTTGTTACGGAGTTCGTCTCAAATGTTCATTTCCTGTCTACACGCCATGATGACACGTGAGGCAACGCACAAACGCATATACAGTACGCGACAAGGATGATGGACTGACCTCTACTGGGCTCTTGAACTGTGCTACCCTCTTGAAGGGAGATGCTGGAAGAACAAGGCGAGGGAACGGAAGAACTTGAACAAATCACGTAACAAGGGCACACGCCGCCACAGTGCATCCCGGGCCAGTAATGTCACAGTTCTGATTATTTAAGGCCTTGGAACTTTCACCTGAAGGATCACTGCATAAGTGCACAGAGAATGGAGACAATAGCTCACTGGGCCAGTTCACAGTGGCATCAGTAGCAACACTTTATTAATACTACTGTAGACGACTGGTTCAAGTTGACAGAAAATTGGGGGACGGGGCAATGGGATTTTGAAAAACTGGGACAAACTTGAACAAAGCTTGGAAACATGAGAGAAAGAGAGGGGTACATTGGTCACGTTACACAGCATCACCCTGACCTTGATGATCCTCTGGCATGCACAGGATGAACTGCTTGAATGCTCCAAAGCATTTGACGAGTTCGACGCGGTTGCTGAGCGGGCGCATACCCTCGCTGTTACGTCTGGGGAGCATGGGCTTGTATCGATAGACTGTGGTACGCTCGAGAGGGTATTGGCCTTGCGCGACGGCTCTGGCGAGGTCATGGGTCACGGGGATCTTGTAGAAAGTCGGAAATGTACCACGCATGGTGATTGCTGGGATGATCATGGGGGAGAGTGCTGGGAGCCCGAGATCATCGCGCAACCTGTTGTTCTCACGGAAAGCGGCGACCGCTCCTGCGATCACTTGAGGTTGCGGGTCCTTCGGACTAACAAGCCGCTTATCCTCTTGCACCAACAGCACTATCTCATTGTCGTCCATGATGCACATGTCGGTTTGGGCCCAGGGGACTCCCCGCAGATGAGGAACGGGACCGCGTGGCGCATGAAAAGGATACGTTTGTATTTGTCGTATCCAAGGGTCACCAACAATTCGCGCGCGAAGTTGTCAACCACGGATTCTTGCCTGAGCATCAAATGGATTAGTTTGCAGGTGCGTTCGTCCGGTGCATTTGCTCGATCCTCAGTCGTGACAAAGTTATTGAGTTGCGGGGGTAGCGGGAGATCATTGGACCCGAAGAATTCAGCCTTCGTTTGGGACTCAAATCCGATATTGTACGCATCGAGCTCGTTTTCGGTCAATCACTCCCTGATTTGGCCGATCTTGGATATTGAGACATTTATGGTAGGTGTCTGAAGGTATGCCACGGTTATTAGTATCTCGCTTCTCCGTGTACTTACTTGTACAGTGTATGCGAGGCCGTCACTTGGTTGCCGGTTTTCGAGGACATGGAGGATCTTGGTTACGTGAGACGTTTCGGGAAGCTCCACTCTGCGACATCCACTCCGACGTCGAACTCCGCCCCCAGCCGAGTCAGTACGATAAGTATTCGAAGAATTATTCTAGACCTTGAAATTCCTGTACAACTATGTGCTACTACCTGGAGCTACATATATGTATATGTCTACCGAACTTGCTCAGTCTACCAAACTTTCCCAGTCTACTAGTACCAAACTATCCCCCACATAGGCCTACTACCCAGACGATGCCGGTTACCGTGACGTCATGCTACACATTCGGCCCGAGTGACTACGACTGGCCGCCAGTGAAGAAAACCTAGAAAACCTACATAGGCTGACATAGTAAAGTAAGAGTTTCCTGATGTATCATAATCTACTAGTGAGTCGAGATACTTCTAGGATACAGTCCTCATCCAGATCCGAGTCTCCGTCGGACTATGATGGCAAAGGTTCCTCTCTACGTCTCAAACGAGAAAGCGTATGTGTGGACGGTCGAAGGTACCATACGAAACTGATTTTATGGCATACTCACAACTTGGGCAGATGTTACTGAGTTGCGGGTGCGACACAGAATATGTGGGACGCTTTCTGGGACGTTGCCGCATTTGTCTCAGCAGAATTTCTTCTTGGGGCTGCCGTTACTTTTGATGCCTGAGGAAGTTGTCTTGTTAGTCGAGAACGGCAAGTCTTTATGTTCAACACGACTCCGCTCGCCGTTGAATCCCACCGATAGGGCTGGCTGTTATTGTGGATGACACAAAAGCTATACGAGCACCTTCGCCTGCAGAACTCGCGGAATGGGAAGAAGATAGGAAACAGGAGGTCGATCAACAAATTTCCCTTTGGTTTGAGAGGGATGGTGCAAGGCTCGTTCTGGAGGCCACAAACAGCGAAGGCAAGGGCAGGATGAGTGAAGCGGCTGTTCAGAAACGAGACGAACGACAGAAGCGAAAGACTTATGCGTCACTCCCTCCAACATTTCCTCTTCGAAATGAGCCCTCCCTCGGAATCGTTGCTTCAAATACTCAGCATACTCAGCGTGAAGCGCAGATTCGACCCCAGCCTAATTTTACTGTGCGCATACCGTCAACATCGCAGTCGCAGCCATGGTATCAGCCATCAATTTATGATGATCTTTCATCTGCCAAACATGCGGGGATATGGACGTATCCTCGAACACCTGAAGAACGCGCATCTTGTTCCGTTTTCCGAGACCTTTGGGGAAAGGGCCATTTTTTAGGCAGTGGAATCAAATTTGGAGGCAATTTTCTGGTTTATCCAGGTGAATGGGCCTTCTTGTCGACAATGTTGCTATACTCACATTTGCACAGGCGACCCCTTACGATACCACTCTCATTTTGTGGCGTCAGTCCTACCATCTCCTAGCTCTATTATTCGCCCCATGGAGATAGTTGCACACGGCCGTCTAGGGACAGCCACAAAAAAATCACATCTCCTCTGCGGCTGGGACGAAAGTACAGACGAGGTATCCTATTTGTCTATCGAATGGGCAGGTTTTGGTTAATCATTTTCCGTACATGCCATTCCCTCGATGCATGAGCGTGGAGCAAAGGGATATTAAAGGGCTAGCGCAGCAGTTCTATAATGTCCTTGTTTCTCATATCTAATGTCGGTGTCGATGATCAGCACTACGAAAGAATCAAAATTTCATTCAAGGTAAGAATACGAAAAAAAAGTAGTAAAGAAATAATAAAGAAAATAAATGTTCGCCATTTCTTGATCGCTATCAACCAAATGGTGACTTGCATCTCTAAGTGCCAGCAACTGGGCCCAGCTCACGTGACCTCTATACCTCTATCTCGATCACTTTGGCTCTCCAGACTAACTTTCGAGTCATTGCTCTTCGCAGCAACATCAATCATGGCAGCTAACGTCTTGGACACTATTCTCCTCTATGGTGACTCCATTACTCAAGGAGGATGGCAACCTCACGGGTTTGCTCAGAGTCTTGCGTACGTATATGCCAGGAAACTCGACGTTATCAACCGCGGCATGTCAGGGTATAATACTGAGTGGGCTATTCCTGTATTCGAGCAGGCACGTATAAATAAGTTCCTATCAATACGCTTTTATAACTCTCAATCTCACAACACCGTTACCGTGTCCGTCAGATTATTGCAAAAAAATCGGAACAGCCCTACGTTCCCAAAATTGCACTTCTAACGCTTTGGTTTGGTGCCAACGATGCATGTATTCCGCCTTCACCGCAACATGTTCCTCTACCCAAATTTGCATCGAATCTTGCACATTTCGTGCGGATGATCAAATCCCCAGACTCAGAATATTATTCATCGAGCACACGCATCCTGCTTTTTACACCACCACCTATTAATACATTCCAACGCGGTGCTGATTTACTTTCGCGGAATCCGCCTCTGGCGCTAGACCGTACGTTTGAGACGACCAAGTCGTATGCGGATATGGTGAAGGAAGTGGGCGAGAAGGAGGGTGTCCCTGTACTTGATGTCTGGACAGCACTTTATTCGGCGGCTGACGAGGACGAGAAGCAATTAGAAAGATTCTTGAACGATGGCTTACACCTCAACGCAGCGGGATATGAAGTAAGCACGGCAATGAATTCAGTATGAGAGACCTGCATATGACAAAGAAAAACTCAGATTGTCTTTAACTTACTTATTGACAAGATTCATAAGGAATTTCCAGAGTTGCATTATGACAAACTTCCTCCAGTCTTCTCGCCGTGCGTTCATGTATTCTTCAGTTTATCATCATTATTTTCGATCTAACCTTGCACCGATTGGCAGATGGTCAGACGTTAACGTCCATGATCCTCGTTCGTCGCTCAGGGCCAATAGAGTGGAGCTTTAGCTTACGCATTGAAGAATTCATCTTGGAAGCAACCGTGTCTTATGTGTTGCGAATTTGTGAATGAATGATTTTCACAAAAGCACTTTAAAGGCCTCATCTTGCACTCTATGGCCCACCTATGGTTGATATTTATACATACTTTTATTCCTTAGAATCAAGGTGGTCAACCTAGACATAGCAAAACTAAAAACAAGAAAGAGCGACTAGAAATATCAGTAGATACAGGATTATCGGTGAGTTTAGCTATGATAGACGTGTCAACTGACGGATTATTTTATCTCCTGCCTGCGCTACCTGACGAGGTAGAACCCAGTCGTTTACGACGAATGGACCCATCTTTTCGCCTCCCACTTGCACGGGGAGGCTCGATGACTTCAGCAGGTGGAGTACCGGATCGTCTTCGCCTCCGTATGTTGGCATCGGAAGATGTTGTAGTCCTCACAGTGGACTCGTCCTCCCCTTCTGCCCACCAGCGGCCAGCTTGGAGGACCAAGACTCCAGTTAACGCAACGCTGCATACAAGATGTGACGATGCAAGATCGAGCGTGGGTCCTTTCAGTTCTGAGGGGAATGTATTTTTGAAGGAAGGAGAAAGGGGTGCCGAAAAGTGCTCGGTGAGATCTGTAATGTTTCATGACGGTCAGAGAATATATTAGAGTGGGTATTTGAAAGATATAGCTTACTTGGGATGACGGAAAACACGTAAACAACAAAAGCACAACCATAGAGAACTTAGAATAACCTGGTTAGAAGACGGCAATACCCAGTGCAGTAATGCTCTTACAGAAGCTCGCACCGTCAAACATCAGATTCCCGGCACGGCCATCCCAGAGGCTCCACAAGATAGTTGTGGCACCAGTGACGGCTACAGCGATGATTGCAATACCCATCTGATGAGGAGCTTGTGCGAGAAGGGAGTAATATGCAGCAGACGTGTACAAATGGGAGTCCGTCAAGGGAGATTTCCAGAGTGTAAGGCCATCTGCAATCCAATGCGTGGCGAGAATGCCTGTAGCCTCATCAGCAGGAATGTGAAAACCAAACTTTTGAGGGGTATGACCGACCTATGAGGAAGGAAGTCGTGCACACGACAAGAGATGCACGTAGCATCTTAGATTTTCTTTGTGTTCTACGATCTTTCTCACAGGCTCAAAGATTAGTATGATAGTAACAGTGATCGCCTGAGTGGCTGCGTTGAGCTTTGGCTCGGGCGTTGGTTCTGGCTCCGCGACATGTTCTACATGTTAGGAGTGCTCAAACAAGTGCGCGTTGCTGCTACTCGAGTACGCTCTCTGTCATCGCACACAACATCGCAGCGGATACCATGGTTTATATCGCCCGATGATCCAGACTTTCCCTTTGACGCTCCCAGGTTGCAGCTACGACCACCAGTTCAACCTACATCTAATCTGCCACCACTTCCCGAGGACACGCCAGAGCATCTGCGGTTACTACACGCTGAACTATGCACGTCTCCATATCTAGAGACATCGTCTTTAAAAATTATACGACCCGTCGAGCCTCCTCCTGGTCCGCCACTCCCCTTTATGCGACCAAGAGGCAGCCGTCGCAAACGTGGTGGAACTGATTCTGGCGTGGGGATAGAAATGCCCATCAACGGTCTTTGGAGCTGGTTTCTACTCGCTCAAGTACGTATCATATATTTTGCCAGGCAGCGATTAGCTTACTCCGTGCTCAAGGTAAAAGAAGGAACCGAAAGAAAAGGCTCAATCAACCGTGTTATAAAGGATGTCAATAAGGCGGTGAGCCGCCGTGGAATGTCCTCCGACTTGAGTTGAATATTCTCCACTTCATACAGCTTCGGCAGCTTGCATCGCACGATCCTTCCTTGATATTGCCTTCAAAAAGGAAGCGTGCGCCCACGGACGGTTGGGCAATGCTGGATGTTGGAGAATTTGCTGTACATATTCTAAGTAGAACTGCGCGGGAGACATGGTTCCCGAAGTTGTAAATCACCCAACCCGATGACGTCATTCCTGGTTCAACAACGCGGTCATACTTGACGTTACCCTTATCACAGCTCACTTATAAGACGTGCTTTGCAAGACGATGCATCCTATGCAAAATGGCCCTAAACGATAAATCTTTAAAGGCACAGAGTAAGCTTCCAACAAAAACATATCGCTGTGGCACCTAACAAATAATTCAGCTGGAATTGATGTGTATCCCGGGGTAGCCAACCCGACGACATCCAACATGTCGAGCGACCCGCTGGCGAACAACTTTGTTGGGTGTTTCGTTCAACAATTGCTCCTGCTATTTACGTGTTTTTGAGCAACAGGTTGAAGACCCTACCAGTAAGGAATTAGGTGCGGGTGCCGGTGCAAATTTTCAAGGTGATAGAGACGCGAAAAAAGCTATGCGTGGTGCTTCGGGAGTTATCGAGGCCCGCCCTGGTATCATCGAGGACACACATATCGACCCCCTCAGCGAGACATCAAACAAGGGTGACAATACTTCAGAATGATTTTTCGTTGAAACAGACTGAAGCCATCGTGACAGATGATGGGTGGGCAAATGCCACAACCAGTTCTGGTTCCAATGCTCCATCAGCCACAGATACAGCTGATTCGACGTTGGCTTCGGCGAGAGAGGTCACTGCAGGAGCGGCTAAAATTGTGTACGGGACAGCTACCGGAAAACCTACACAGGTGGAAGAAGGAAAGAGGGCGGTTTTTGGAAAGAGCGACTAGGTTGGCTCGGAGGACGCTGTATTCGTGTTTTGATTGCTTGTTTACTTGTAATACTTAAATAGCCAATGTGTAGGAATCTGACGCGAAGTCACGCGTGACGAAGCGCTCTCGGAATTGAGCGCTCATCATTGGGTCCCTACTGTCACTTGCAGACCTTGGACATGGGCGAATTATCTTGGAACCTCCCAGGCTTCCTCTTGGGTCTTGGCTTCTGCCGTATTGTCAGCGAGTGGTACTGCGCCAACATGTATTGATACTATTTGTCACTCACTGTTCAGTTTGTCCTCGCTACAACCGTCCTCAGGGTGCAAACCATTTCTCTGCGATCTTGCTAGCCGAAGACTGGCCTTTGTCTTAGCAGATTCACCGCGGTCACATTTAATAATGGTCCGCAGCTACCTTTGGCTTGTGTTGCTCTTCCTGCAACCTCTTCATGCGGATAAAGGGAAAGGTGGAAGTGCAGTGACGGGTGGGAGTTCCGTTGTCTCGACTTTTTCTAGTACTAGCACCAATGACGTTGGGACTGTGGTCCCGACTTCGAGTCCTATCGCAAGTCCTACGCATTCCTCTGTGGTGCCTTCGTCGACGCATTCATCTCCCGTCATTACCTTTCTTGCACCGTCCAATGCGACGACGTGCATGCCTGTAACATTCCAGTGGCACGTTCTCTCACCGTCTACTAATATAACAATGGACATGTATCTTCAAATCACCAACAACGGCGTACCCCAAGCCGCACCCTCCAATTCATCTCCACCCTCTGTCACTTCCGTAGCCACACAGCCTGGTCGCCGCCAGTTGCCCACATTCGAGATATCTCGCGATATCACTAACCAGACCGCCATGTCTACAGGCTCTTTCAACTGGTCTGCCGTAAATGTTCCTCCCGGCTGGTACATACTCGAGGCTTCCCCAATACCCACCAATGGTGGTGAACCGGTCACACTTTCCGCCCGGTTCTTCATCATGGAGGGTTCTAACACGACTTGTGTTTATCCGGGTGTCTTACCCCCTACAACAAGTCCTTCCCATTCACATCTATCTTCGGGGGCGCTCGCAGGTACAGTCGTAGGCACAGTCATTGGAGTCACAGTACTCCTGGGTGCGTTCGTGCTCCCCCGCCTTTGGCGAAGGGGCGTACCCGGACATCAGGCTTGGAAACACAAGCATGGAGGACTCTATCGTTTGTTCTAAGACCTATTCATATCTTGTATATTATAATTGGAGTCGAGAACAATTATGTATCGATGCTATGTAGGGATTGGCTTCAGCTACAAGACTCTAATTCTAACTGGCACAGGATAAAAGATGAAATGGGAATAAGGAAATAAAGAAATGTAAAACACGGCTCAAACACGAGATAAACTGATTGTGTCCAATATGGACGAATCTCAACGTCCGAGCGAGCCCATGAAGCTCGAGAGTTCAAGCCCTTCGTATTCTTCTTCGGCAGGAAGTTCCTCCAATCCTTCGAGGACGCTCTTTTGGCTCACTGGTCCATTCGACTCCTTCTTCGAGGCCATAGCAGCATCGTGTTCCTCTGTCGTCCGACGGAACAAGTCGAGTACGAGGTCCGTATCCATCGATGCCAAACCCGAATTTTGTTGAGTGATGACCGAACTCGCGATATTCAATTTGAAGCGTTGCAATCTGCGGATCACCGTGGCAGTCACCACATTTCAGTTACTAACTCTCTGAAAAGCTAAGCACGCACCCCATAATCTTCTCTTCGAGTGTACCTTTCGTAATCAATCTGTAGACGTTTACTACCTTCTTTTGTCCAAGGCGATGGGCACGATCCATCGCTTGGAGATCTTTCATGGGGTTCCAATCGTGTTCGATGAAAATCACGGTGTCTGCGCCAGTCAGGGTCAACCCTAGCCCTCCTACGTGTGTCGTCAAAAGGAGAACATCGATACTTGGATCCGAATTAAAAGTCTGCACGATAGCATGCCGTTTGGTTGGATCAGTGCCTCCATCAAGACGCATGTATGTTACTGAGGGCATGTGCCTCCCGAAGAGGTCGGTTTCGATTAGGTCGAGCATTTGTTTGAGTTGGCAGAAAACCAAGACACGATGCTGAGAAAACGATCCTCCGTTTACTCCAGAGGCCACGTCCGCCATATCTTCCAGCTCGCCTTTGATAGACTCAGCGGCTGGGGAGCCTCCGATGCCGCAGTCAAGCAGAAGTTGACTGTACGCATCCCAAGTAGTAAGCAACGCAAACGAGTTAGAAAAACTAGACACAGTTACGAACCGTAGCGCCTGCAGTTTCGGAGCGTGCTGAATGTCGTGCAAACTGGTCGACTTCTCACCCTTGTTCTGTACCTTCTCGAGTAATGCGTCGATCGTGGGCTGATCATTTTTGAGGACGAGAACTGGGTGATTGCACAGTTTGCGCAAATATTGCAACGACTGGAAAACGTGATGCTGGCCCCCAGAGGCCTTCCCGTTTTGTACAACATCTTGGACGGCGTTTTGCGCTTGTGATTGAGCGAAGTCGTCATACAGCTGCTTCTGAACATCTGATAACTCGCAATAATAATCTTGAATAATCTTAGGAGGCAAATCGTTCAGAACGTCTTCCTTGAGCCGTCTAAGTAGGAAAGGTAAGACTTGTTTGTGCAGAGCCTCGAGTGCCAACGCAGCTACCACACCATATATACGTGAGATACAATCAAACAGAGATATTTGTCGGAACTAACCTGCCTCACTGTTCTTGGCTGAGGCTTTCCCGTCTCTGGTAGACAGAATCGGTTTGCCATATCGTTCATGAAAGGACGCCTCGGTACCCAGAAATCCTGGCATCAGGAAGTCGAAAAGACTCCAAAGCTCCAATACATTATTTTGAATCGGTGTACCTGATAAAATCAATCTATGATGCGCGCGGATCATTTTGACGGCTTTTGTTAGTTTAGTTTTGGCATTTTTGATGATATGACCTTCGTCCAAAATACAAAAGTGCCAGTCGAAGTTTACGAGACTCGAGATGTCATTCCGTACCACTTCGTAAGACGTGATGACGACATCATATTGATTAATGGTAGATAACAGCTTGCTGCGTTCTTTAGCTGGTCCAACGTATGTCATTGGCCTTAGGTTGGCAGTATACTTTAGGATCTCGTGCGACCAATGTCCAGTAAGAGTAGGGGGACAAATTACGATGGATGGCAAATGGATCGAATCTGGAGAGCCCGTGGCTTTGAATCTTTCTGCACGTTCATGATGCTTGCTTGCAAGGATACATATAGATTGCAGTGTCTTGCCGAGGCCCATATCTTTTGCATACAGGCAGTTCAAAAACCGAAAAGAAAAGTCGAAAAAAAACAGCATACCGTCACAAAGAATACCATGCAATTGATATTTGGTTAAAAAAGCAAGCCAGTTAACACCATCTTGTTGATACTTTCGAAGATCAATTTTGATGGGGATGGGTATCTCGTAATGATCAACTTTACTGCCATCGAGAAGCTGCATGAGGAACTCTCGCTCGGATAATCGTTTTTTGAGTAGCTCTTGAGAGAAACCTGGCGGATCGGGCAGTCCAGCCTACAACATCTATCAGATGCAGATATTTGCGTTTTTAGGTCGCAACTGACCTCTAATGGGACCATTTTGACTAATGAGGCGAACGTGTTCGTAGCAATTGCTCGTATGTCATCGTTAGGATCGCTCATTCTCCCCAACACGGGAACTACCATGAAGAGAACGTACGGAAGAGCCTTCAGATCAAGCTTTTGCACAACATCTGGAGAAACGTCAATATAAGCACATACGAGATAAGCAAAAACTGACGATAGATCATTTCGATTGCCCCTTGACGGTTTGTGATAGTCAAAGCATCGCCCAGCAGTGGAAGGACGTGATCAATGATATATCGCATGGCTTCTGACGTAGCAATATTGCAGACCGTGGCTAAAGACTGTGCTGCTTGTTGTCGAACAACCGCGTATCTACTTCTTAGGGCAAGTACCAGTTGCGGGAGAAGATTATATAAACGAGGCCATAAATGTTCGTGAAGCGTTGGAACAATCGCATCTAAAATCACGAGGTTATCCACGACGTCTTGCCCTTTCTGGGGAAGATTCTCCATCGCATCGTCTGCGTCTGCGTCGTTGGGCGAGTCTGAGATGGTACTATCAGCTATTTGAAAACAAGAAGCAAGAGAAGGTACAAACCCCTCATGTATGTGGTTAATAACGCTCCACAAATACATTCCCACATTGCGGGAAGAATCTCAAAAAGGTCAGGTCCAAACTTGACTGAAAGTTCTACAAAGGCAAGATGCGCGCCTCTGCGAGTCAATCTGGCCTTAACCACCTCCTCGGATTGTATGTCCTTGTCTTTAACCGAGCGGTAATGTGAAGTATTCGACGTCTCCTGCTTGAACGACAAGATCCCCTCGGTGGGATGACGAGAGAATGTCGGTGTTAGCTCTGCGTCCTGACATAAAAATGCACAAAGATTCTTCACAATTTTCTGGAGAGGAGGCATAGTTCCTATACGTGAGCAAAGATCGACGATAGAGGAAACTGCTTTAGCCGAGCGTCCTTGAAGATCGATATTGTCCTCGGACTAGAACTAAACTAAGAAAGTTTCTTGTTTGAACAGTTCCAACTTACCCTCACGCCAGCCGTAAGACTCTTAATAATCGGCGTCAACTTTGGCATTTGAATTCGAAGCGCAACCACGGCAGCAGCAAAGGCTGCGGAAACTCGTACGTCATGCCGATTTTTTGTTGTTTCATACGTTGCAATGGCAGTGGCAATGTTTTTGCGCCGATCCTCCAGGGCCGCCACTTCTCTCTTCTTGGTCCGACCAAGTGAAGCTTTAAGCTTTGTAAAATGCTCCCCTACTGCTAGCCGAGCCTTCACCAATGTGAATGCTTCTAAGTCCTCTCCTTTACCTGTAATGTCGATAGTTGTACCCAGCGATGGGATTTTAGTGATATTAACCTTGCATTCCGTCGAGAAGCCAGCAAGCAATGCAGTGCAATCCTGAAGCAGGCGAGTCAGAGTATGGGCCATCTCGTGATAAAATTCGGGCGGTTGGCCATCCAAAAATGCAAGCATTATCTGGCCCAGATTTTCGGCAAAGGAACAGTGGGATACGAGTGCTGTGTCATGTCGCATGTCGGCCTCCCGAGCCCATTCTTCTATGATAGTCGCGGTCAGCAAACGCTGAAGCATACTTGCAGACACAATATAGTGCCGCAACAACCCCCCGAACATAGCATTTTGTCTCTGTTGCTTACCAACAATCAGCACCAGTTGTATTAGGATGTATGAAAAAGAGCCTGTTACCTCGGTAGGCCATGCGTTGATCAAAATTGCGATTGCCATAGCTGCAGTGATTCTGCCTTTGAGCACGAGTTCTTGCGAAACGAGTGCAAAGTCTTGATTAAGCATGCTCTTATCGATATTATGCCTTTCCGACAACCCGTTTCCATCTGCAGAAGGAAAGAAAAATTTGGTAACATCTATGGGCATACCCAGGGGTGTCATCACAATTTCATGCCACTCCAGCACCAGCTCTGCTGTAACGATACATTCCAGCCAGAACGCGCCTGCATCTGTAGTTAGGCTAGATAAAATCTGGATGGCCATGCGCCATGTGACCAGGCTGATATCCCGAATTTCAGTCTTTTCCTCGACCACGAGGTTTTGCAGGAGAAGACGAAGGAAAGGAGCGGTGATCCAATCTCTAGGAAGAGACGAGATTTGAAGGAATGAGTGAAATGTTTTAACTACCGCGAGACGAACATTTGTGATGGCATGGCGGAAAAAAGGAAACAATGTGGGGGCCAGAATAGATAGCGGACGACTGTCGAGATCGTGAGTATTGAACTATAATTAGAGTCAGAATACACTTACGAAGAGTTAGGATCTTCTAGTATGTGAATAACTTGATCATAGGTAACAAGTTGTCCTGAACAGGTATGAGTATAAATTCACGTGACACTAATATAATATACCTAGAAGGTCCATAACAGCTCCCACACTGCTGCTCAAATCGTCCTTCATTTCTGCTAAGCAGTTCCAGAGGACATCCAAGACTCCACCCAAGTGGTCCGGCAATTGCTGTACAAGCTGTGAGGCCACGGGAAGGAGGCATGATGCTGCAACGGCTCGAACATCATCGTCGCGATCGCCGAGACTAAACATATCTCGTTAAATCACAACGAATCCATATGAATAGTACATACCCAAGGATTGCAGCTTCGACGACCCCACGCAATATGTGCGTGCCATCCTCTATCTCAGCTTTCTCGACTAGATCACTGCGGACTGCCACCTCATATTTAATCCCAAGAAGACCAGCGTGCCGCACCTCCCAGACGTGACTGCGAGAACCGCCGGAGCCTGCTCGTAATTAATTCAAAACACTGCGTGCGTAAAAAGATATTATCTTACCATTGCGATGTTGCTCGATGAAATCTTGCTTTATCATCTGCAGTAAGATATCATGGACATGCCAGATGGATCGGCGGGGCATATGTAATAAAAGAGATGCAAGAGTCTGAGACACAGTTTCCCGAACAGGTGCAACAACCTACGAGATGCCTTTCAGTAAATAGATCATCCTGAGATGTGAAAGTAGTACTTGATCAGAGACAAAATCTCCAAATCGGTCCAATACAAAGATGCAAAGAAACTTGGCTGCTAGATCATTGCACCATTTCTCATGAAGATAATCATTCTCTTCCTTTGATAAGCCCGCTGAAATGACAACATATGTGAGCTATTTGGGAGATTTAGTCGAACAACCTACATTTCGTGCCACCATGAGTACCTTGAGATTTGAGAACATCACGAAGACCCATCGCAGCACCATGTCGTACCTCCCAATTAGGACTGCAACAATGTAAATTCGATAAAGGGTTCTGTCAAAGCACCTGTAACGCACCTGAATAAATCTACTTCCAAAACGCTGCGAACACCCTCCCAGATCCATTCGCCATCTCGAACGGTGAGCGCTCTTGCGCCGTCTCGCGATTCGTGGGCATCGACTTGTCCACCACGAGACGGATCGATCACCACTCTTTCTTGCATGACACCTCCTGCTGGGAGTTGCTCATCTGGTGGAGAGAGGCGAGAACCTTGTCCGCTTTTAGGCGCTGTGAGACGAACTCTGTGATAGAATGTTAACGCTGTGCATCGTACATCTATTGTAATCTAAAACTTACTTCGAGGTCCCACTTTCCCCGGCAGCCATTGTATTATATTTAGCGCCTGTGCCTTTCGGTGGAGGTGGAGGCCCTGTAGGACCATGAGTTCCATTGGTGTTGGTCGACGAGCCTGACGGGGCAGTAGCACCAGCTACAAAGGCCGCTGTACCGACTTTTCGTTTTCGTTTCAAGCGATTACGCTCTCTCGCTGATAACTCTATTGATGGCTCTTCCGATACTGCTGGTATATGAGGAGCAGGAATATCAATGATGGTAGACGCCGCGGAAGGAGGTGGAAGCTGCACAAAGGATGCATTTGAACCTGCCGACATTGGACGTCCGTTAGGCGATAAAATAGGGGAATTATCTACTTTTATGTCTTGGGGACGATGGATGGTAGTGTTAATTGTTGGTCGTGGCGTATGGTGTCCTATTTCGAAGTCTCCGTCGTGCATGTCTACGTCGGCTGACTCGACTTTGGTGTCAGCAATGCTTGAGGTTTCGCCATCTCCTCCGTCGGCGAGTTCTTTATCCCAATCCATCTCGGTGTCCGCTTCCTCACCCATGCCTAAAAAATCTAGCCCCAGACGGCCCATGGCTTCTTTTCGAGCCTTGGCTACTTCACTTGGGGAACGAAATGACGGCTGTCGTGCATATTCTTTCCCTGAAGAAGCTAACAGAAGAGATGATTTTGCAGTGTTGAGAAGCGTGGGTACAGAGAAAGGTGGGAACGCGGGGGGACAGGATAGATCGATATGCTGCATGGCAGGGAATGTAGGACATGAACTGGGGATCCAAACGGGAAGAAGAGTGCATATGTGTGATAAAGCAGCCGATGCAGCGGTTCGAGTGTCGAAGGATTTGGAGTGAAGGTAGGGCATAATCTGCCGGTTATCTGGTAAATAGAGAAGCAAGTCGAGAGCATCAGCAACGTACCCGTCCAACGACAGCCATCAATTCTGAATACTCTCCAACATCTCTGGCCGACGAAGAAGTCTGGTGCTTGACGCTCCATTCGTTGTCGGGAACATCACTTCGTACGGATTTGACAGCTAGTTGAGCAATTTGTTTTGCTGCGGTGCTGCGAATGTTACTATTCGAGCCCGTATCCAGCAGGACGAGTAACCTGTCTAATCTGAAGATAGGTGCACATGAGGGTGAATATCATGCGATCAATGAAGATGTCCATACCTGGATGACATCACGTGACCTGCGTGTGAAATTAGAAAACTCCGACAAGTGGGTTGCTGCGCGTGAGCAATCAGAGCGTGGGCGCAGGTGCCTCCTTATAAGCTTGGCCTCTGGAACGCACGGGGACCCCAGTCACACCCCTACCCCGACGTAAGCAACGGTCCAGAGTGATCGCTTTGAGAAAATGCTCTCGCATGCTTGTGAAGTAGTATTCCCTAGTATTCCTCGGTTGAGCTCTTGTATTTCCGGCCATATGTACGCTCGCGGAATTGATTTGCGAACAAAAGAGCGAGAAAGTGTTCAAAAAAGGACACCGGGTACCTCTATAAGTGCCCTGGCAATTTGGGTTCTATTATTTTCTTTTGACACTCTTCCACGTGATCACTCTGGCGAGCAGAATGGATAGACCATCCGTAGCGTTGCTGGAGTGAGCTGCTCTACCAACGACCCACACAGTGCTGCTTCTCACATATAGCCTAGATCTGTGTACGCTGAACTGTTTCGTTCGCCTCTAGATAAGTTACTGAATTCAGCACTTGACGGCCGACTGTTCGCTGGTAAAGAGAATGAGGAGAGCATTGCTGGTCGAAGTATTGCCTGGAAGGTATATCAATCAAATTGAGGCATGGAACTCACGTGTTGACCCGCCGCAACAGCTATTTCTCGCTCCACAACCCCCACTCACGGCAAGCTTGAATCCCCATCCGGTCCCTCCCCTCGATTCCCTTCGCCAGGAGCGTGCACGCTACGTTTCCTTACTCAGAGAGAAAATGTCCGCACCCGATGGAAGTTATGAAGAAGGCTTTCAAGTACCTGGAGATTTCACACCCATGCCTGCGGCATCTAGAAAGCCCAACGACTTGAGTCTGAATAACCCTCTCTCCCTCGACTCCTCCAACCCATGGCACGCGTATTTTTCTGCTATAGAGTCTCGTAACACCATTCGCCAGGATGTCGAACGCACTTTCCCTGAGATTCCGTATTTTCGCTCGCGTACTGTCCAGACTGAAATGACGCATATTCTATTCATTCATGCCGGCGAAAGAGAAAACGTTGGCTATAGGCAAGGCATGCACGAGTTACTCGCATGCATCTATCGCGCCGTAGATTATGACTCAGTTGACCGGTGTGTCTCTGGCGTGACGATTGCGCTCCAGGAGCTTTGTGACCGGATGTATGTTGCGGCGGACGCGTATGCTCTCTTCAAAGCTATCATGCAACGAATGGAAACTTGGTACGAGTGGCGTACTGCCCTTCCAGATTCAATTACACCGATTTCTCCGCTGCAACACATTCCTCATTTCTCTGCGAACGGCGAAATGATACCCCCCCCAGTCCACCCACAAACGAATACTTTGGCCAATGGTCAGCTTGATCTGAAACCATATGTTGCACCCATAGTATCGATTTGTGCATCATTAAGGGATGAGAAGCTACGCGCTGTCGATCCTCACCTATGGGAGAAATTACGGGAGGGTAGCGTCGAGCCTCAGATGTACGGAATGTGGGTTTGCAACTTGTTCGTGTTTTTGGAGAGCCCAACCAATGACCATCTTTAGGCGATGGTTACGTCTTCTCTTTACTCGAGAATTTGCGTTGCCTGAGTGCATGGTCATTTGGGACGGTTTGTTTGCTTCTGCCGCTACTGATCCCATCACCCCGTCCCAATCAATGCCTCTCGACCGGGGCTTTGAGCTCGCATTATGGATTTCCGTCGCTATGCTTATCCGGATTCGCAACAATCGTGAGTAGGTGACAGCCTCTTCAATAGCTACTCATTTTTGCTTTCAAAGTCATACCCGGGGACTATACCGAACAACTCACACATTTATTGCGTTATCCTGCTCCACCTTTGCTTGGGGCGTCTCAAACATCCAACGCTCCTGCGTTACTTTTATGCCAAGCTCGGCTACTAATGACATCACCGACCCCTGGTACTGGTGTCTTACTTGTAATGCAGAACCGCAATGAACTCGGGATAGCCGTAGAGATACCAGACGCTCCGTCGCCACTCCATCCACGGAGGCGCGCGAGTGTCGTTGCCACGACTATTCCGCCTACTGTATCTCAAGGAAGATCGTCGCATACATCTGAGCGATCGAGGCTACAAGATGTGATCGCGAATCGCCTCATGGATGCTAATGAAACCTTGGGGCTTCAACGAGGGTTCTTCAATACTCTATCAGAGCTAAGGGTGTGGTTTCTCATAACTATCGTTTCTTTCTTTGGCTTACATTTCCCCAGAAAAACCTTCCAGATCTTTCACAAACACTTATCAAGACGCCATCATGGAACGGGTCCTCGATATCACTCATTGACGAACGCACGGGAGGCTCACCTCCAGCTCGTAAGGATGCCTTTGTCAGCTCTGACGTTGATGAGCGACCTCCCTGGGAACCAAAGCCACGTTCAGAGGTCGAACGTGAGATCAACGAACTGCGCGAGCTGTTGAAAACTTTGGGTAACGCTGTGGGCTGGGCCGTAGATGTGCTCCTGTTAGATGAGGATGATACAAAGGAGATAAACGGAGGCCGTGGTGCACTACAGAAGAAGAAGGCAGAGGCCGTCGAGTGTATGGCCTATGTCCGAGATATTCTATCGCGTGGTGGGAAAGGTGACATTGATGAAGAGCGGCTGGTGAGTGAAGAAGAATATCGAAAGCGACGGTCAAAAATCCAAGAAAAAGAGAGGGTCGGTGATGTTACTGCGAATGCGGATGAACCATCCCACCCACCAAAGCCAGTCCTACCCCCGCCTCCCACCGCATCTTCGGGAGACCAGCAACATTCTCTAAGCAACCCACACGCTATGTTATCCACAAGGAATTCAGCTGCGCCAGTATCATCCTTAACAAGAGCTCCAATCCCTCCATTGCTTACCAGCAACAATCCTTCCACATCGCTCAGTTCATTGTCATCGAGGGTGAGCCGGTCTTACCACGAAAGGCTTAATTCAGTACCAACAACTGCTGGCACAAAGAAAGTTGCCCCGCCGTGGGCGCATACACCATCAAATTTTTTGGGGGATTCTCCATATGCTACTGGGTCACTGCCTCGACTCCCGCCACCATCTACCACTGCACCCTTGCGTAAACGGTCAGACCATACCGTTCCACAAATCCCCCCTGGAGATATACCATCCGCCTCGCCACGGGCAGATCCATTGGGTGTCTTGCGCTGACAATTTGTATTCTCTTATGTAAGGTAACGAGGTCTCACACATAATATCTGATCGGGGGCCAAGTTGTAATTTTCGAATAGTTGTAGCACCGATAGTCTTGGTAAACCTTCCTATATCCAATTCAACCGACGAGACAAGAAAAGCAAATGTATGGTCTTCAGTTGTCACACTTTTCGCATAATCTTACATAACGTGACCACCCGCGGCCGGTTTCTTCCGGCTGAATATCCGTCCGATCCTTGACCATAGCTCAAATCCATCGTATGCTCAGGAAATCGCTCCCTCGGCCGCTGCGCGAGATTTCGCGCAGGCTTTTTCATGTATCAGCTGTTGCGAGCAGAGTCGTAGCTACTAACCCCGTTAAAGCTCAAGAACTGGCTGTGAGTACCAGCACTCGAAACTCTTATATGAATGGCTAAAGCATAGGAAGAATTGGGCGACATCGGGGAAGTACCCGCTTATCGAGCACGAGTATGATGCTATCGTTGTGTGAGTGTCTCTTCAGGGAGTAACATGCCTCAACGTTTACATTCAGCCACACAGTGGTGCTGGTGGCTCAGGTTTGAGGGCTGCCTTTGGACTTGCAGAAGCTGGGTTCAATACAGCGTGTATCACCAAGCTCTTTCCAACGCGAAGTCACACTGTCGCTGCGCAGGTAACTACTACTGCTTATTGAACGCACTGGCCTCTGAGATTATATCAGGGAGGAATCAATGCGGCACTCGGTGTACGATTTCTTAAAATGCTACGCGAACCTAGAATTAATGGGTCAATAGAACGTGACAGAAGACGATTGGAGATGGCATATGTACGACACAGTGGGTCAATGTTGAGACTTGTGTTTTGTGCCTGTCAAGGGCTAATGATTGAGTTAGGTAAAAGGCTCTGACTGGCTTGGAGACCAAGATGCAATTCACTATATGTGCCGTGAAGCGCCCAGAACCGTTATCGAAGTTAGAGGAGTCTACCTTCAGTGCCGTTAGCAAACTGACCCATCCGTAGCTTGAACATTTCGGCGTACCCTTCTCACGAACCCAAGATGGCAAAATCTACCAACGTGCTTTTGGCGGACAATCACTTAAGTACGGTAAAGGGGGCCAAGCCTACCGCTGCGCTGCGGCCGCCGACCGTACTGGGCATGCACTCCTTCACACTCTTTACGGACAATCCCTTCGCCACAACACGAATTTCTTTATTGAGTACTTTGCGCTTGACCTCATCATGCAGGATGGCGAGTGCGTCGGTGTCATCGCTCTGAATATGGAGGACGGAACGCTTCACCGCTTCAGAGCGCACAAAACAGTTTTAGCCACCGGTGGTTATGGACGAGCATACTTCAGCTGCACCAGCGCGCACACGTGTTCTGGTGACGGGAACGCCATGGTTGTGAGGGCTGGCCTGCCTTTACAAGACCTTGAGTTCGTGCAGTTCCATCCCACAGGTATTTATGGTGCCGGATGTCTCATCACTGAAGGCGAGTAGCATTATGCTAGATGGAGTACGGCTCTCTTATTTGTGACCCCAGGTTCCCGTGGAGAGGGTGGATATCTCTTGAACTCTGAGGGCGAAAGATTTATGGAGCGTTATGCTCCAACTGCCAAGGATCTAGCCTCGCGTGATGTTGTGTCCCGTAGCATGACACTCGAAATTCGTGAAGGGCGTGGTGTTGGACCGGAGAAGGACCATCTATATCTCCAACTCAGCCATCTACCCCCCGAAGTCTTGCACGAGCGACTTCCTGGTATTTCCGAGACAGCTGCCATCTTCAGTGGTGTGGATGTTACGAAAGAGCCTATCCCCGTATTACCGACTGTGCACTACAATAGTAAGGTTTTAGCCATGCGATTTTACCGCTGTTCTCAAACCATTTTTTATTAGTGGGCGGCATTCCAACCAAGTTCACGGGTGAGGTCCTCACTGTCAACAAGGTGAGTGACTCATTCTTGTCCGTGTAAGCAGTTTAACGTTCTACGGAAACTGTAGGAAGGCAAGGACCAAGTTGTACCGGGGCTTTACGCTGCTGGAGAAGCGGCATGCGTGTCCGTGCACGGAGCAAACCGCTTGGGTGCAAATTCATTGTTGGACATCGTTGTTTTCGGTCGCGCATGCGCGCACCACATTAAAAACACTCTTGAACCTGGAAAACCTCATAAGGCAATATCGGAAGACGCAGGTGTCAAGAGCGTAGAGGAGCTGGACAAAATCAGGTATGTCGAATAAAGTTGCATGTCACATTCAATGTATACTAAGTGCAAACAGAACGTCAACTGGGCCGAAATCGACAGCGGAGATTCGACTGAACATGCAGAAGGCTATGCAAAGTGACGCAGCAGTATTCAGGTATATCCTTTTTGACTGTTTTGTGGGGCTATTTAACGTTAGCATCCAGAACTCAAAAGTCACTTGATGAGGGTGTTGAAAAGATGAAGGATATCTATAATAGCTACGATCAGGTCGGCATTAAGGATCGGAGCATGATCTGGAACTCGTGAGCCTGTATGTTGGTCATGTTCTTCGCATTTGCTGAGGAATCAAATGATTCAGAGACCTTGTTGAAACCCTGGAACTTCGTAATGTCATGCAAAATGCCATCCAGACGGTTGTATCAGCGGCCGCGAGAAAAGAGAGCCGAGGAGCACATGCGCGCGAAGATTTCCCAGAGGTGCGTTTTCTTATCCCAGTTGCTGTGAAACTGATATAAGATATCTACCTTCTCAGCGGGATGATGACAATTGGATGAAACATACGCTCAGTTTTCAGCGCGACCCTACAAAACCAGATGTTGAGATTTCATACCGTGGCGTGATTGGCACAACCCTGGATGAGAATGAGTGCAAGGCGGTGCCACCGTTCAAACGGGTTTACTAAATGTTAAGTACCCGCACTGTTTACTCAATTGATTCGTACTTTGGTGCATAAGTAGCTGTTGTATTTGCAGAATAAACATATAGATCAGTCATATCTTTGTATGTATTGACAAATGAGTGAGCTGGTCTGCTTTAATTAGGCATTCCCAGACGAAAACAAAGGGAAGTAATCAGCAGTTGTACCGCTACCCTGCAGATTTCATATTAACTCGCGGTCAAATAACCTTCGAGCGTAGTCCTGCTCGGGAAAGTACCGTGCACGAACAGTCCGTCCACCGAAATAACGGCCATCCAGCTCTCGAACAGTTTTCCAGGCGCCTGCAGGACCTGTAAACTGGACGAAAATCCTCACAGCATCTTCCGGATTGCCAGGTGAAGGATCAAGTAAGTGCACCAGCACACGTTCAACCACACCGTTTTTAGAGCACTCCTCGCCTGTGAAACCATATAGACTGCAATCTAAATTGGAGAAAGAACAGGAAGACGAACCTATCTCCTCCCTCAGGTCATCATCATCAACATCTTCGCGGCCAACCATATTCGTCAAAACGACGATTTTGCTCGGGGAGCCGAATCGCAACCGGTCCTCTCGCGCCTTTTCGTCCTCATTGGCATTGATAATTTTGCCTCTGCCAGACACACCAGCAGACGGTTTGCCGCTTGCTTTTCCACCCGCCTTACCATGAGCGGCCTTCTCTACGGTGAGAGGTTCCACAATCCCTGACGAATTAGCCCCAAGACCCTGACCTTCTTTATGGCCCCATTTGGCCATTAGTCGGGCGGCAAAACCATGGGGGTCAGGCCTAAAGTCGTGTCAAAACAGTGCATGCCTCGTCATCAGAGAAAACGAACTTATTCTCAGAATTCGATGAGGCCTCCGGAGCGGAAGTGGAAGGGTCCGTAACCGGTGCAATTGCAGCCAGACGAGCAGCAATTGCGGCTGCAGCATCCCTCTGGGCCTTAATACGCGCCTCTAGATCTATAGAGGGTTGACCGGATGTTGTAGCTACCATTGCTGCCGAAGGCGGCGGTACTACGGGGGGAGGCGCAAACGCTGCGCCGTCAAAGGGCGGGGGCGTTTCATTGGAGTCATTTGCACGTGCCGGGGGTCGACTCATTTCAACGCGCCGCCTATACGCCTCTTCTCCGTCATCTGGAGGTCGTGAAGCCGGAAGGGACGGTGAGGCCGGGGGAGCTATGGGTTCGGTCCTCGTAGACATGGCAAGACGACGAAGGTACGCCTCCTCCCCTGTCATGTCTTTCTCAATCGGAACAGAGGGCGCGGCCTGAGAAGTCGGAAGATTAGACCGTGCAAGCTCATCATTTTCTTGATCTCTAGACCAATAGTCATCGAATCGCCCTGAAAACAAATAGTAAAAGATTCAACTGAATGTTAAGAATCATGCATACCTGCTTTGCGAGGTCTCCCATCCTTGTCCCCGTCTTCGCCGTCCTCATCGGAGCCGCTTCCGCTTTCATAACTACTACTACGACGAGAACGCTTCCTATCGTCGAACTTTCGTTGTTCAGCGAGGCGCTGTCGCTCCTCTTCGCGCTCTTTTCGTCTAAAAGCTTTGTATTCGTAATAATCATTCGGACGCCGGGGGTCGTATTGTTCGGTAGGATCCCATACCACTATGGGTTGATTCTTGTTCTGGTATAAGAGCACGGATGAGATTGTAGCATATAACAAAAAGCTGGACAAGAACTGGCTTTTTTGTGCTTGTTTTTCTTCTCGTTCCGCTTAGACTTGGACTTGTTGGAACGAAATCCATTCACGTCCTCGTCTAAAACCATGGAAGGTGGTTTTATATTCTTACCCCAGCCGGACTTGGATTCCGAGGCTTGAGATTGAGCGTTCGGCTGTTGGATTAGCGTGGGCGGTGCTGAGATTGTCGCTGTTGCCGATAAGCCTGGTGATAGGGTCGTTGCGACAGCAGCACCAACAGGCAGGCGTGGTGCAAGTTTCGCTTTTTGAGCCGCATTTCTTCGAACAGGCGCGAAAGCGAGGGCAGCAGACCATCCTTCGGATGCGAGGTGATGATTTCAATAAGGAGTCAAGGGGGCTATGCTGTCAAAGAGGGAGTATACCGGCTGAAGCCTTGCCTCCGGCATCTGGCGGCTCTTTACTCTCTACATCAGTTGCGGTTGCGGTCGTGGTGGCAGGCGGTAAAGCCACATCTGGGTGTGGGATAGAAGGAGGAGCAGTGGGTGCATGGTTGTCTGGAACGGAGGAGGGAACAATGGCTCCAGAAGAGAACTGGATGCCACCATAAAGACCTCCAGCTTTCCTAGATGCCATGATAGAGGTGATGGTGGTGGGAGACAGATTACACTTCGGTCTGAGCTTGAAATTTCCTGCTTAGTCATGTCGCATGCCGCCGCCTTCTCGGGTTGGCCCCTAGCCAAAATAAGTATGCAGATTTAGTAGTTGAGACACTTAAGGGTGCCTTGGGGTCCATGACCCGAAACAGATTCGACAAGTGCAGCAGACCTTCGGACAACAGCTACAATCGAAATTTCCCTAATCTGTCCAATTATTTAGGCCACTATCAGTTCCGTTGTGTAAGTATCGTCGGGCGGGCGAGTCGCCACGACAAAATACCACGGCATGTGAGTGCTATGAGTATCGCGACAATCAGCCACCCGCAATCCGGGCTCGGGGTGGGTGAATAAAATAACACTATTCGGCGCAGTGTGCTCAACTCTCCTTTATCTTCTCGTATGTCCCCTACCCCCACCCGGATCCGCTACAGGTTAGGTTTGTCTTCGCCTTCACCCGTCGTCGCCTCACCAATTCTACAGGGCTGTAGCATGTCAAGAATGCAGACGCTCGAAGACCAAATGCAACAGAAGTTGGCCCTGCCAGACCTGCATAAAACGTGGATGCCAGTGTGTTTCCCCTCATCTTTCGTTGTTTTTTTATCATGGTGTTCTGAAACAAAATTCAGCGACCTTTGTCCTGACGGTCAGTTCTGCATATGTTCTCGCCCCTTCTCTTCTGATCCCCTCCACTTAGGTATCCTTATCAAACCAAAACGTGATATGTGTGTCTTTGCCGTCGATTTGTAGCTTCCTCCCATCATTCATCAATTAGATAGTGAAATAGATCCCTCAGATGCAATGGAGCTGCGCTTGGAGAATCAGCGACTGGTCGCTCGTATTAAAGAACTTGAGAATGCTGCCTCCCCCTCGCAATCAACTCGTTCAAGTCCTTTAACATATTCAGCATCTCCCGAACCGTCCCATTCATCTGGGGATGCCAACTCGTCCGTTTCGGATCCTTCTTCAACCCATCCCGATGACGTTCTCACCGTATTTGGAACTCTCTCCCTGGGAGTATCCGGCCAATCAACCCATCATAATGAAACGGCTTGTCCAGAGGTATACTCAAACATTGTGCTGCATTTCTAAATACTTACAACTTGTCCCGCTATAGAACCTCCTTGAGGCAAGTTCTCATGTGATTCCCCAGCCGAACCGAACCTCATTTATATTGAATTTACAGGCTATTCCAGGAGTTATCCAAAGCCACAACTTTTCCTCTGATCCAATAGTGCTCAACGGTGTTCCTTTAACAAAAGAGATCATTCATCTTGCAGAACAGTTTCCGACAGGATCTTCTACTCCGCCATCTATGGATCTTCGATATATGATTTTATCCTGCCTTCCATCCGCCGACGTAGCCCTTAACCTCGTTGAACGCTATTATAAACATGTTAGCTGGATAGTTGACCCTATCCCCCGGGAACAATTAATGGCTAGGGTATATGATCGCATACTCTATAGCAACCGTTTTGGTGACATATCCGACGTACCTTTTGACCACGTCGCAATATTTTTCATCATCCTGGCTCTCAGCGTCCTCGCAGACGTCGACCAGCCCTTCAACTACCAGACTTCAGAACCTTACTACGTACTTTCCTTGGCTTCCTTCAGTATGGAACCTCGTTTGGCCGCACCTACTCTCGCCGCTATCCAGAGCTTGGTTAGTTGCATCGTTTGCTCGGTTGGACTTTCGCAACTGAAGTAATATTATAATAGCAGCTAACTGTAATGTATAGCTGTACGTCGGAAAAAAGTACGGCAGATGAACGGTAAATATTCATTGCTTCTGACAGCTAGGACAAGCTTTGATACATCAACTGCAGTTGGCAGACTATGGGGACTGTGGTTCGCATGACACAAAGCGCGGGACTCTGTACGTAATCTCCTATTCTCATTCGTGCGATACTGACAGTCTCTAGATCGAGACCTTTCCAACTGGATCAAATACGACGAAGTTGAAATTGAAAGACGGCGGAAGCTATTCTGGGAAATTTTTGTTTATGATACATGGACTGTAAGCGGCACGCAGCCCCCTATATATAATCTACAGACACTGACCCAGTACAGAGTTTTATCATGGGGCGACCAGCTATGATGGCCCACAACAAAGGAATCCAAACTAAGCTACCGTTGGATCTCCAAGTCACGTTCAACCGATTCGGGGAACCCGAACCTGGGTTTCACCATTGGAAGTTTTTATTCGCAAGGGACTGTGTAGCTCCTATATTAGATGAAATTCTTGGTGCCGAGCCACCGACCTACCAGACGATTATGCGTCTCGACGCGACGGTTCGACGATTCTCCGTTCCATCTAAATTACAACTCCTTCCCTTGGAGTCTGACTTCAAACCCAGTCCTGCTATCGACGTCGTAGATGTGACTCTAGAAATGCAGAAATATTTCATACTATGGTTTAAAGAAACCAGTGAGTACGTTCTGATGCACGCCGTGAAGGCCTCTGATCGCCATCAGCTCTTCTTTGTGTCCATCGTAGTTTCTTCGCCCATGCGCTATCTATTAATCCAGAAAATCCACTTCAAAACAAGTATGCTCCGTCAGTCTTGGCAGCGTGTCGTAGTGCTTCCGTCTTGGTTAGACGCCTTTATCAACTGCAGTCCTTTCAACCGATTAGGGCTCGGACATGGCGATACTTTAGTGCCTGCTTCTTCAGCTCTTGTTTCTCTGCGGCCGTGAGCGCACAACGCAATTTACCATTCGATTAATCTCATAACACCATGACATCCAGATTGTGTTGGGAAGTATTGCGATCCGCAGTCCCAAGAGTCAATTAACTACCGGCGCCCTGCGAGATTTTGACCTAGCCTGCGACCTGATGGAAATCGGCCTTGTCACCCCTCGCTCTATTAAAGCATCGGTGAGTGTATAGTCGCGTGCATAGAGCAGGAGCTGACATTATCGACGGTCAGAATACTTTAAGGAAACTTCAGCGCCGCGCACATAAGGCGTACGCCAATGCTGTAAGCAGAAACCCTCCTGACGCGTCGCATCTGGAAGAGGACGGAGAAGAGGATGAACTGACTGTTTTCGGTGGCCAAATGAGGTTAGTTATGGTGTCGGCTCCAACAGATGCTAAGGAAGACTCCTCTTCCTACAATGAACCCGACGTGGGTCCATCGCAACTTCCACTCTCACTTCCAAGCCATGCCCCTACCTCAGAGCTCTGGTGCAATGCAGATACGTTACTCGACGAACTGTCTAGCTTGTCACCGGACAGTCAAAACTTCGAGGCATCTGAAGGCACTGTCTATCACATTCCTCCTTATCTTGCTGAGGCTAGCATGACGTATCCCACGCTCCTTCCTTCCTCTGCAGGGGCTACTTCAACGATACCATCTGTGACAACAGGGGCAACAGGGGCAACATGGCAACATCTCATGGCACAGATTGGAATTGAGGGTAAGTATTGATTACTGGTAATCATTTAATATTCGTATACATTATGTTATAATTGGGTACATAATATAAGCGATCCTAATGTACATGTGCAGTCATGCGCCACGACGATTTGCCGTGGAAAGGCATTGCTCAACGACACCCAATAGAGTTGAATTCTCTAGAGCGGCTGCAACCCTCTCTTTGTCGTTGAGCTGTTTGTTGACTGTGAGATAATCAGTAAAAATTCGAGTCTAATGCAGGCTTGCGCTTACCAGACTCCTCACTTTGATGAGAACCTGGTTTTACCTTGATATCAACCTTAAACCTAGTCGGCAAGCTTCGGAGCAACCTGACGCGTATGGACAGCCCTATAAGTAGTATCATACTCAGTTCGGTCGGACACCTCTGACGAACGTACCAATTAAGGTTGAGAGGCCACAGTGGGGTACAGTAGGGGTGAATTCCACTTTCACATTATTCGAAGAGACCTTTATTTGTGGCGCTGAAACAACCGCCAGCTCCTCTAGACTTAAAGGATGTTCAGGATCCGAAATAGAACGAATGAGATCTGTATGGAGTATTGATCAATTCAGAAAGATTACAAGAACGAGCTGAGGCATACCGAAGACCTCTTGTCCATCTATTGGGTCATTATTATCTTCAAGTAGTTGAGAAATATCATCGAGAGGACCGTTCGTCCATAAATCGACCTGATCCGTTTTCTCTTTTCGTATTGAATGTTGCGCTGGACGAAAGACAGTGGGATTAGCGTTGTCTAAGCCTGGCATTGAATGTTGAACACAAAGGAGACACAGGAAGTTATGTAAGCCAACTATGGTGACTTCCATTTGTGGCTTGAGCCCAGTGAGGATAGTTTGCTTCTATGGCCCCGAAAGTCAGTGCAAATCGACATCTTTCGTGTTTTGTTCACAAAGATAATCTGCAGCGCAAAAGAACCGATGCTGAGGTGGAACAGCCTTCCAAACGGTTGACACGTTCAGGAATTGCCAGCTCTGCGTCTGGAGCAAAGCCATCGACTTCGCTAAACAAGTCGGGGCCAGACGCGTTAACGAAGACGAAGGCCAAGGTGACTGCTCGTGGAGGCTCGGAAAAAAAGCAGACGGTGTACGTTCATCGCGTTTATTCCTGCCATGGCGCCCCTGACTTTATCATGTTCCTTTTCAGGGAGAAACCTTTGGAAGTCCTAGGGGCATCTGAGGATGTGAGTATGTGTGCTGACGCACCTGACTTTGAACCCATCCATTACTCTGACAGAACCTTGAAATATCACTCAAGAAAGGAAAGACCCCTAGGGGAAAATCAAAACCGTTAGTGGCTCGTATACTATTGGAACGTTTCTAACTCACAGTACCTTCCAGTGACCTTTTAAAAGAGGTTAGCTCTAGTATATACTAATAAATAATATGACGAAATAACGCGACCGAATTATGCTAGAGAACATTGAGAAAGGCCGTGACCTCTTCTTCCTGCAGGTGAGTTTTTCTGAGATAAATAACAAAGCAGTTATGACCGAAGCCCTTCCCCTGTAGCACCACCACTCTGCCGTCTGTAGTATGTAACCTTTTACTCTATTGCATTGATATATCACTGTGTGATGCCAAGATTAATCATGCACCATATGCCAAAGACCGTATGGAAAAGCTTTTTGTTGCCTACGCAGATGCGGACGACCCTTCATTCATTGGGGGGGATGGCCTTGAAAAACTTTGTGCTGATGGCGGCATATCGATGGAAGGTGCTCAGCCGCTCATTCTCGCATGGATTCTCGAAGCTTCGGAGTTGGGCAAATTGACGAACGAAGAATGGTCGAAAGGTTTGGACACGCTACAGTCCGTAGCTTCCCTTTCTTTTCTTCACTATTTAATCACGCATATACTGATGTTGTGTTTGATTCTTGTGTCAAGAATAGACACTCTGGAGAAGCTTAATGTTGCCCTAACCGAGCTTGAAAATCTGTTAATCTTTGACAAACCTGCACTGAAACCTCCGGCACTTAACAAGAAAACTGCCGCAGCGGTCGAGCCATACGACCGGAACTTCAAATACTGGCATTATGCTACTAACGTACGAGGTGCCTTTCTTGAATTTTACGGCTATGTTTTCTCTTTAGCAAAAGCCCCGTAAGAGGAATCATCTGATCGAGGATGATGGCCATAAGTGATGCACTCACACAGGGAGGAAAGAAACATTAACGTCGAGGTGGGCATTGAGATCCTCATGAAGTTAGAGATTACGATGTCTCGCACAGATTGCGAAGATATTTTGGTTAACCCTGCTGGCATGGAAATATCCTATCATAAAAGATCTCGTTGATTTTATTAATGTGCGTAGTCCAGTCCCTGTTTCGATGTATCGTGTTCTTATAGCGTTGTAGATTAAAGCGACATTAAAAGGGGTCAACAAAGATCTATGGGCCATGGTATTTATTGCCGATGAATTTAATTCCTGTAAGGGCTTATTCCAGGGCCAGACTTTGGATTTCATGCAATCAGTCGATCCCTCGTTGGAGAATTATGAAGCTGAAGGGGTAAGTGCTACGAATCAAAACTCAAATAGCCTGACACTTCTCGTAGGCATGGCCTACCCTATTGGACGAGTTTGTGGCGTGGAAGAAAGATAGTTACTTGCGGGGTGCCACAAACGCCACTATTGAATAATGGAGGTTTTATCCTACCTCATACTTGTGAAGTCCCGTCTCATCACATTGTGTAGTATTCTTCTTCCGTACGAGCACCTCGCGCATGTTTATATAATTGACTCGTGATCATCAATAGCCGAACAGTCGAAAAAAAAATAGAACAGTCTCGCAAGATAAAGCTAATGCGATGTTTGAATATAGACCTTGCGCATCGTTGCTCTAACCAACTTGTTTCGTCCCTTTTTCGCTTCTGAACGGAGCGCATCCGCATTGGTTTCTTCATATGTAGTTCTTCTGAATGATACCACCAGCTCTCGAAGAGACACCCTGGGTTTCGAAAGAGCGTCGTGTGCAAAGTGCAACGGTGGAGGCGCGGTGCGTTTTCTCCGTCGAAAGTCAATACGAGACGGTGAACGTGTCACATCTGGAAAGAATAGTGCAGGGGAATTGTCTGGTAGTGGGTCGATTCCGAGAGAGGCTTGGACGAGTTGCCAGCGCCCGCCGATGGTTTGAGAGGTGGTTTCAAGTTTTAATTGTGGTAAAGACGCCTGCGTCATGTGGAGGCAATTGAGAATGCCAATGATAGTAAGGAGCGTGATGATGAGTGCGGAAAGAGCAGTGAGAGGTGTATGAAGCATTATTACGGTAGTCTTTGGATAACTTGACCTGACGCGTCTAATAACAAGGTCACGTGGCAGGAACCATGGCTTAAGTGACGCCACTGCGAGAAGTGTACAAATCTACTTATCAATCTGAGATAAAGAAAAACATAGCTAAAGGTGTATCAACTACTCTTCCTCTTGTGGTAACAAGGCACTCAGCATCTCAATGGACTCCTGCACAGCATGTCTCGCAGCCTTTTCCTCGACCTTCGCCTTCTCCGATGCCCTCTGCAGCTCCTCCAACGACATTGGCTTCATGCTCTTCCCCTTCCCTTGTACATACCCAATAGTATCGAATTGAACAAGCGACTTCCCCAAGCGTGGCATAAATCCTGCTGGATCCCATCCGCGATCATTGAATGTGAGCACTGCACGCACCGCTGCCGTATTGATGTCCCGATGCAGCTCTTCTAATTTCGCTAATTGCACTTCCATCCATCGCGCGCGTCGCTCCAAAGCCAACGTTAACGCCGCCACCTCATCGTCTTTACCACTTTCGCCAGCGTCATCAAGAAAATCGTCCCCTTTCAGCATATCTCGTAGTACACCATCGAATGATGAACTGTCGTCCCACGTCGTGCGCGGCAGCAGGCGTAGAAGATCCGATATCGTCTGTGTCAGTGTTTCAAGCAGCTGTTGGAACGACGAAACAGCGGAATCAATGGACACCGGTGGTAAGTTGTTTGCAAACGATCCTCCGCCAACAGACAATGCGGACAAGGCATGAACAAGAGGGTCATATTGCAAAGGCGTTTGTGAGTCTGGATCAAGTGCCTTGAGGTTAAAAAAGGCAAGTGACGCGACATCCAGGCCTCTGCGCGAGAGATGGTCGAGGAGGTCAGCCAGAGAGGATGGCTCAGTAGCTACCAGAGGGGATTGAGGGCGACCCGTCTGAGAAACTTCCGCAACAGAAGATGTAGACTGAGGGGCAGTTGACGGCGGCGTCACCTCCTTTCGGTTGTCCTCGGGGCTGGACTTGGTTGAACTAGTGTCTTCCTTGCTGAGTTTGATGACTTTAGGTTGGATCGGTTTCGCCTTCTTTGGGGCTTTGGAGAACAATGGAGCTTGTGTGGGTTCCGGAAAAAGAGGCGGTGCAGTTGATTTATGCGCAAGGGAAGGTACTTTTACAGTTTTCTTCGGCTCGATGGCTGGTTGAGCATGAGGTACTTCAAGAGGTGGTTTGACTTCTGGCGGGGGTTTGGCATCTTCTTTCTTCTCCTGTTTGTTACGAGCTTTCATCAGTTTGGTCGTATTTGCACTGGCACTAGGCGTAGGGGTAGGTATAGAAGTTTTCGGAGCGACCCCAGCTACGCGAGCGGTCACTTTCACCTCCTTATCCTTGGCTTGCCCTTTCGCCTGTGTCTTGCGCGCGAGGATGGCGGGTTGAGGGGGAACCTTCGGCTCTGGTGCTTTAGCAGGTGGGGGAAGAATGTAAGGCTGATTTTGCTCGCGCTTCGTTGGGGGTTCTGGGGCAGAAGTGGGGGGTAAAGCAGGAAAATCCGTGGACAACAGCACAGGTGCTGCTGCAGGAGAGGGTTTAGCCGGAGTTGGCGCTGGGGAAATGTGAGGAGATGCTGGAAGAAGCGGAGGAAAACGAAATATATGTCAGTTTGTGTGATGTGGGTACGAGCAAGGAGTCGAGGAAAGCAGCACGTCATAGGGAGGGCGCGTGGGTGTAAGAATGGCGCAGGCTCCAGAAGTTGCGGCATGCGTGCGGATCAATATCGGGGGCGAAGGCTCCGTACTGCGAAGGCACGGCTCGGTACTGTACTCGGGACACCCTCCCCTGACAAAATGCGAGAGACAACTCACCGTATGCTGACGTGCTCGGCATTGAAGAACCTTGGTGACTGGATTGTCCACTTAGTCTCGTAGGAGTCGCTTGCCGCTGTACAGGTTCGGGATAGGTAGCATGAAAGGCTGAACTGGCTGTACTGTCCCGCCGAGGCAGTCCGGGTGGGGGTCCGAAACCGAACATGGGATGGTGTTGCTGCTGCGAAGGTACAGGTGCTGACACCTGCTCAAGTGGCGCTTGGTGGCTCGCAAATGAAGAAGCCTGCGAGGCATGATCTTTGACAGACTGTCAACGCGCCATCCGACGAGGGATTGAATAGGAAGAAAAGAGATAGCCACCTAATGGTACCATCGTGTCTGCACGTTGCGGACCCATTCGAGTGCGATCGGAATCATCCGCATCAAAGGGTTGGAACCTAAGACCAGGAGGGAATGTCGTGTGGTGCTGGCGAAAAGTAGGGCTGGCAAGTGTCGGTGCAAGTTGGGGAATTGGAACACCGGGCGGATGCGAATATTCATAAGCCTGTGCAAGCTGGATTTGTGGTGATAGCATTGTTTGTTGATTTAAGGCAATATGTTGTGGCTGCTGCGCTGCATATCCCCATGGGCTGTCGGCGCGTTGATACATAGTCAGAGGCGAGCCGTTTGGGATGGGAGCTGCTGCAAACGCTGCAAGGCTTGGTGAACTACTGGCCGAGGGCGACGTCTTTTTACGTGCAAAGCCAAAACGTGATTCTTGCCGACTGCCATCACCACTATCCGCAACAGATGGGGAG
This sequence comes from Ramaria rubella, assembly GCA_015039355.1. Taxonomy (NCBI): domain Eukaryota; kingdom Fungi; phylum Basidiomycota; class Agaricomycetes; order Gomphales; family Gomphaceae; genus Ramaria; species Ramaria rubella. The sequence continues at coordinate 135,836 of MU134304.1, read as the reverse complement.
GTGGAATCTTCCTCCGCGTCAAAGGGGTTGAATGTGCCACGGTAGCCACTGACCGGTTGAACAGACAACGCCGTGGACATGGAGGGGGAGGAGAGGCCAGGCGGACTTGATAGCTGAGGAAACAGACGCTGCCCTTGTTGCTGCAGGGTAGAGCCAGACGTAGAAGCAGCGAATGGGTCGAACGACCCTTGATACTCTTGCGTTCCAGTGTTGGAAGTCGAAGGTGTGATCTTCGGGTCCATGGTCCAATTGAAGCTAAAGTCACCCCCGCCGAGGTTATCAAGTGTTCGATCGAATTCAGGGAAGGGGCTGGGCACGTGAGGTTGTGTAACGTGCTCGCGTCTCGCTCGCACATCGTCAAGAAGTGCCTGGGCCTGAGTAGATAGTTGATATGTTGGTGGTGGGGGAAGACCAGGGGGTGCGGATGGTACAGTATGCACAGGTGTAGGCGAGAGCGGCATGTCAGGGTCTGGATTTGAGGAGCCAACATCGGACTCGACGGCAATAGATGACGCAGGGGTTGCTGGGCGTGGAGGAGGCTCCATAGCACGTGCGCGTGTAATAGCAGGCAGGGCTGGCGACGTAGGACACGCCTGGGAGGGAACCGTAGAGACAGCAGGCGTAGAAGGTCGTGAGGACGAATGTTGCGAGGTTGCTTTACTAGCTGACTTTGAGGGTACAGATGCGATGCTGGAAGTACTAGCATGTGCAGGAGCACGCCGATCATGCCCACGAGTACCAGTAGAGCGGGCGTGTCCGTCTGCGGTAGATACGGATGTGCGGTTCTGCGTCGAGTTTCGCGAGCGCCCAGTGGCACTCCGAGCTTGACGTGAGGAAGATTGTGACGCCGGAAGGACAGAAGGTTTGGGGCCCCAAGAACTACCCCGCGGCAATGCGGTGGCTGACAGACTATACTCAGATCATTGCGAGGTTTGCAACAGCATACGACTCACAATCTTCATTACCCTTCCTCCGAGGGGGAGTCTGAGAGTGATTCTCAGCATCCTTCATCGAGTGTTTGCTATAGAGTGGATGAGCCGCAAGATGGACCTCCCTCATAATAAGAACGTACAGTGTGGTAAGATCCTCCTTAGTAAAACAGTCGTTCTTATCGCCCCATTCATGAAGGTCCAAGCAGCCGTTATTGGAACAGTTCTGACCGCGCAAGAAGCTCATGCAATATTTTGTCGTACCATGACTAGCGCGCATGATGTCACCACCGCCACCCGGAGATGGGGAGCCGTCAACTGCGTGAATGGCACGGGCGGCGTCCTCACGCCGATGGTACGTGATATAGAGGCCGACAACAGGTGACTTTGAACCCGGCAGATGGCGTTTGACCAAGATTATTTTTGAGATCTTGCCGTATTGCCCAAAGTACTCGTTTGACCGAAGCGTCGGGATAAGCTAAGCAAACGATGAGAAACATTAATAGGTGATGGCTTTATGCGTACCTCTTCCTTTGCGAAGCGGGGTCCGAGACCGACAACGTAAACAACGTTTCGTTGAACAACGCGTACATTGGCAAACTGTCTTCGGCCAAGAGCATCAAGTTCCTTCCGCTCGCGTTCCTTGCGTTTCTTCTGTTGGGTCTGGCGCTTGACGCTGGAGGCGAGCTGAGACCAAGGCTGACGTCGGGAAAGGATGGACTCACTCTTCTTTGGCGACGGCCGTGAACTCTACGTCCTGTTCCAAATATTCACGACGACATGCCGGACAGCGACCATTGAGGTTTGACTTAATGTGATGGTAGCAGAACATGCAGATCTTAGGAGCAAGCGGTTGTCAACACGTGGGTGGCCTGAAAAGAGAGGAGGCAGAGCAGACCTGGTAGCCACAGGGACAGGGTCTGAAGCCCATCTCTGCAACGTCCATCTCTTCAAGACAGAGCGGACAATCTGCGTCCTCCTGGAACGGGAAACGCGTGAAGAGATGGGTGACGGTGAAGGAGAACGACTTACGTCTTCGTCGTCGGACCAGTACGCGTCCTGGACGCCTGCGCCGGCGAGAACGGTGGACTTGTTCGGAAGAGAAAGATGTGGGAGCTGGTGTCTGGAGGCTGCGGACATGGTAGACAGCAAGGATGAGCAGGTATCAAAGGCGCGTTGGTTGACAAAAGGTGTATTTCAAAGTCCGCCATACTGGCGGCGAAGGCCAGGCACTCCAGGCTTGGGCTCAAGACTTTATTACAGCGTTATAGTGCAAAGTGGTACAGATCTACAGGAATGCATGTGTGATGCACCGCGTGCTACAGCCCAAAGCTCCAGTCGTCGTCGTCGTCCTCCTGTCGGCGTTGGTACTGTCGACGGCAGTGAGCATAGTGAGCACTGGGGTGGCGAGCACGTACCACAATGGCCCCCTTCTTCGCCGTGCTCGATGTCTGCACCTCGTCCGCCTGCAGCACAGTTAGTGTTGCGCAGTATCGCCCAGGGTATACGCACCTGTTGGAGGAGCCCAATGAGCTGTTCTTCGCTGACGCGCCCCCGCAGCTGCCCCGTCTGTGCCATTCGCAGCAGAATGCCTTCAACCTGGTGCGACCGTGTAGGGCTCACCAGCGCAATGCGTGCCACTGAAATCGATGCATCTTAGCAGGCCTTCGCTGGCTGGTTGGCCGTGCTCACACCGCTCTCTCGCTGCCGAATCCAGCACCGTCGCCAGCAGATCGCGCCGCATCTGCTCTTCGGCGTCACGCTTCGCAGTATCCTCGCCGCTCTGCTCGCGGCTGCCCTGCGACCCGTTTCTGATCGCTGCGAGCTGTTCGTCGTCCATGGTGGCAGTCGAGTCGGAGTTTGACGCGCGCGCCTCCGTGTGCGATGAGTGCGACGATGAGTTACTCTCTCGTTGCACCCATCACCCACCAACGCGACATCTATCCCATCCCAATCTCTGCACTCGCGTTCGACCCCGTGTCCGACACCCTCTGGGGCGGGAATCACTCTGGCTCGCTCGCTGCATATCATGGCCAGTCTCGCATGCGCGGCGTGTTCTTTCCCGTGGGCGACGACTTTCCCGTCAAGAAAATCACCGCGGGAGACTCCCAGGTCAGAGCTATGGTGGAGTCAGGTCTTGGCGTTGGAGCTTGGTCCAAAGGCGGCGTGAACAAGTGGTACTTTAGGTGAGCCCCGCTGCACTGTTCATGACGGCATACTCTGAGCCTCTCCAGATCCCCCACATCGTCTATAGTTACTTTTGCATCCCATCCAAATAACTCACACACTCTCATCTCTGCAACGACCACCCCGGAACTGCTGATGCTCAACACCACCACCGGCAGCCCTATTCGCACTCTTTCCTCTCCTTCCCAGCTTACTCATCTTCACTTCTCGCATTCTCTCCTCATTTCCGGCTCTGCTGATGGCTTTCTACGCACCCATGACGTCCGTACAAGCATGCGCAGAGATGATGGCGCGACGGGGGAACATACAATCAGAGCACATCTGGGCGGTGTCCAAGGCCTCGACTCTGCTGGAAACTTTGTCTATTCCATCGGGTGGGGTGTCCGTCAGTCCCGCCCCGTCACAGATCAGTTTATCAAGATATACGATCTCCGTATGCTCCGTCCCCTCACCCCCATCCCTTTCCTCGCAGAGCCTGCCTTCATCAACGTGCACCCTCGCCGTTCTTCGACTCTTATTGCCGCTTCTGTTCATGGCCTAGTAAACGTCATCGATATACTCAACCAGGGCACCGCCCCTCCCGAGTTCTATCAGGTGAGTTAATTCATACCGCACGATCGCTTCTCGTCCTCAAATGGGAATAGCTTGATTCAGCCGCATTTGTAACCTCTACTGCTGTATCGCACACAGGCGAATATCTTGCATTCGGCGATGCCGATGGTGCGATTCACCTGCTTAGCACCAGCTCTGGTGAAGATGGTCACTACCTCCCTTTCAATGGCCCTGGCGGACGGCCGATCGAGTGGGCTGACACACCAGAGCCCCTTGCCGATATCCACTGGGATGCCACGACGTTAGTATCCATCTCATCTACTAAACTGTCTTACATATGATGGTCCAACAGGCCGCTGAATTCCATAGGCCTACCCTTTTACGATTCACTTCTTCTCTCAGCTAACTCCCGAGACCTGCATCAAACCGGCCTAACAGCTTTTCCACCACCTGCGCGCATTCCCTCGCAGATTCTTAATAGCATGAAGACCATCGACTTTGTCGGATATGCATCGCTCCCCAAGGAGCTGAGAGGGAAGCGCAATATGGTTTTTGGTGGGGGTAAGGTGAGGCAGGAAGGTAGATTTAGAAGTACCAAAACAACAAAAGTGTGTGCCATGTTGCCAAATTGTAGCATGTGCTTGACCAATTTCAAACAGGCGGCCCCGGATTCACCAACGCATCAGCTGCACCCTTCAGACATTCCTCGCTCATTCCGCAAAGTCGAGATCGAGTACTCTAAGTTCGGGGTCGAAGATTTTGATTTCGGGTATGTCACTTCCGCTCTCCCTCTGCCCTCGCTTTAAATGATGACCGTACCTCAGATTCTACAACAAGACGACCTACAGTGGTCTCGAGACTCACATCCTCAACTCATACACAAATGCGCTGCTACAGACATTGCACTATACCATTCCTGTGCGAAAGCTCGCCAAAAGTCATATCACGACGAGCTGTCAGCGTGAGCACTGTTTACTTTGTGAGCTGGGCTTTGTGGTACGCATGCTTGAAGATGCGGAGGGCATCAACTGCCAGGCTGCCAACTTTTGCAAAACCATCAGTGCGCTTCCTCAAGGTGCGGGATTGACCATGTCTTCGAATCATCCCTCATACGTTCTACTTCAGCGACACAGATGGGGGGTATCATCGACTATGGTCGGGAGACACCAGACTCTGACTACGCATCCAAGATCCAGACTTTCAATCGTTTCATGCTCGAGCAACTCATCTCCGAAGGGAATGCTTTCCCTCACAATCCGCGTATCGTCTCTCCCGCCGCCGAGACGATTACACATGGTAACTTCATTGCACCCGCTCCTGCACCGATTACACAGCTATTCGGCATCGATGCAAAGAGCAACATTGTCTGCCTCAGCTGCGGTGCGAGAAGGGACAAAGAGGGCCTTGCGCATGTTGTCGAGATGCTGTACCCAAAGAAGGCATGAAGCACGCATCACTCCATCGCATCGATGCTGAATTTGAATTCGCATCACTCAGACACCCTCGAATGAGATGCCTCCGCCGAGTGACTTTGCCTCGATTCTCCGGAATGCGCTGGTCCGCGACACATCGTATCGCGCAACGTGCCAGACATGCAAGCAGCTGACTACGCAGCGCTCTCGGCGCATCATTCCGAGCTGGGACCTTCCCCCTATACTGGCGGTCAATGCGTGTGTATATAGTGAAGACCATTTGCAATTCTGGCTCGATGGACGGAATGGGCGGTTCCTCTCACCGCGTGTGGGTATCAGATTAGAGACGGAGACGAGTCAGCCAGGCGGTATCGTTGAAGGCGTAGATGACCCGGATGCCGTGCTCTATGAATTGAGAGTGAGCGCTATTCTCTCAATGATCCAAGGTTTGCTGACCTCAACCGCTGTCTCCAGTCAGTGGTTGTGGCCGTAAAAGAGAAGTCATCGCATCTAGTTGCTATTGTTAAGAGTGCGTGTTCTTCTGCAATACAGCGTCGTAACAATTCATGCTTGCCGCAGTTCCAAATGGAGAAGCCGAATCAGAGATTGGTAGCCCATGGTTCATTTTCAACGACTTTGTTGTGCGTAATGTCTCTGAGGAAGAGGCACTGAGTTTTCCTGGAACTTGGAAGGTGTTTATCCATCCGTTAAATCATGCGTAAAGACTTAGATAATGTTTTCAGGTTCCGGCTATTTTGTACTTGGAACGGGTCGACGTTCGCGACAAATTAGACTATAGTGGCTTGCCCGAAATACGTGATCCTGCTATCCTGAGTCGTGATTCATCCATATCTCAGTGAGTAATGGCGGTATGTATTACTGCTTTGGCTAAATCACGTACTTCAGAGCCAGAGATAAAGCCTTCATCAAGCACAAAAATCTACGGTTCGAAGAGTTGCCTACTCCTGGCACACTCGTTGCCATCGACGCGGAATTCGTCCTAATGCAACAAGTTAGTCTATCAGCTTCTTTCAACCCTTTTGCTTATGTATGGTCTAGGATGAGACCGAGTATCGCTCGGATGGTGCCAAAAAGATGATCAGGCCATCGCGCTTCGGCCTTGCGCGGGTGTCCGTGCTAAGAGGTGATGGGCCGAACCAGGGCTTGCCGTTTATCGACGATCATATACACACCAGTGAAACCATCGTCGACTACCTGACCGAATGGTCTGGGATAAGATGTAAGCTCGGGTTTTCTATTTGCATGCTGCGAGCTTTGCTTGACTATAGAAACCTAGTTGGAGATCTTGATCCGCAAGTGTCGAAACATACGCTTGTTCCACTCAAGGTTGCGTACAAAAAACTGCGCCTTCTGGTTGATCTCGGGTGTATCTTCATCGGACATGGCCTGGCTAAGGACTTTCGAACAATAAGTCGAGTACTTTTCATTGCTAGTGCCACGTCCGAGACTCATGTGATATATAGATATTTTTGTTCCGCACGAGCAAGTCATTGACACTGTCGATCTCTACTTTTTGAAAGAACGGCAACGAAAGCTTTCGCTCCGTTTCCTTTCCTGGTTCGTGCTCGGCGAGAATATCCAGACGGATACCCATGATTCCATTGAGGATGCGCGGTCCGCTTTAATGCTATACAAGGCGTATCACGAGTTTGAGGGACAGGGTATATTTGACGAGAAGTTGGAAGAGCTCTATCGAGAAGGTCGTCGTTATGTGCGTCGTCGCGGCCTAGCATTTTCCTGGTAATTCTCACTATTTACTATGCGCAGAATTTCAAGCCACCACCGGCCGCTGACACCGTGTCTCCCACATCGCCACCACCACCATTTGGGTCTCCTCCTTACATCCCTGGAACTAGTCCGTTCCAAGTCAACCCTTCGAATACCTTCAATTTCTTGCAATCGCAGTACGGATCTATCCCGCGCAACTATCCCACCGACCACTCTGCGACCCCTCCGCCGCCATTTTTATCTCCTCCGTATCAGTCTGGCTTTCATCATCATCATCAGCAGCAGCAACATCCTCAGCACCAACAGTCTTGGCGATCTCATAGATAGTAGTGTTTGCTCATTTATCTTGTCAGCCTTTGTAGCCTCAGAATTTTTTTGTTTTTGTTTTGTTTTGTAATAACATGCCGTCTCACTTCCGCCTCGAAACCATCAAAAGCTTTAGAAGACCAGAGGCAGCATAAACAAGTGAATCTAGGTACTCGCCATAGTAATGTACAAGAAGCTCAAAAATCCCCTAGCAAATCACCCTTGGATATTGCCAATACGCGGGGGGAACTGCATGTCGACAGGATTTCAAGTACGTCGCTGCTTGCGAGCCATGGTTTTGACTGCTGTTTGAAACCGACTTTTTTTCCTAACTCTCCCGCCATCGTCGTCATCATCCCTAGCTCTTGTTCTTGAACGAGAGAACGCGTCCTGTTTTCGGCCCTTGACTCTTAATGCCTCGTATCCATCATCTACTCCTAAGTGTCCAGTCCGGTCGACAGCTCGAAGCACATCTCTAAATTCATCTTCTAATCCCCCTCCTCGACGCCTCCCTTTTGAGGCCCCGGTACCTCCCAATGCAACGTCTTCTTCATCTCGCGCTCTCCGACGTGCCTCTTTCTTGGTCATCACAAGACGAGTCATGTTCTCTTCCTCAAACTCACTCATACGGGCGAGTTCCCGTGCACGAGCAGACGCCATGGAAGGCATTGAGCCAAGACCAGTCGACGACTCCATATGTGGATTTGATCCGTCAAGATGAGCGAGCGCTGCCAGCCCCGATGGTACGGGGACATGTTTTTTTGCTTTATCCCGTTTCTCTGTATACGGCATCGGCGCCAGTTTTGGGGGTCGATAAATCTCAGGACCGGTTTCTTTTGCAGCTTCGTCTTCGTCACTTTCCGACTCCAAATCGGTCTTTTCCGTGAGGTTCCCCGGATTAGGCTTAAACGCGAGTGGGTCTGCAATACAATCATTCAACATACTGACAGCGGTACCATGATTGAAACTAACCGTTGACCACGTCAACCTCGGATCTAATTGCGCTCTCTTCAGCGAGCCGGGCAAGCTTCTCAATTTGATAGCGCATCTTACTCTCGAGCTGCTTGACTTTTTCCAAGACGATTCTATTTTCCACCAGCGTGTCGACCAAGTCCCCAGTTGCTGTTCCACGAGCTGCACGGTCTGGGACGGTGAATGATTGTGGCGGCGGCGTCCGTAGAGCCAGAGAATGACCTAATACTCGATGGGCCGTCATCAAGGTGAGCGACTGGATGTAGGATAATAACAAATGGTGCTTCAAAGACAAAAGCGATATTCCATCTTTAGTTTCCAGATCCGAGCTCATAAAATGCCAAAATGGTTTAGTTAAAGTTATACTAACTGGACAAATTATATAACACACTTATTTAGGAGTCCTCGTATAACCTCGCGGACACTGCTAATGCTCTTGGTCATATCGTTCACCGCAGCACAAAAATCACCATCATCACAGCTCTCTTCAAAAGTCGGGGCCATCTGTAAAGAATATAATATTAGGCTCTGTGAACTATAAGAAAAGCGCAAAGAGGTGAAAGAGGGTAAATTGTTTCAGTAAACCGTTTTCTAGGCGGCCCGCTCGTGAGCAGTTGTGCATGACATCGTGGAATCAGAGCCCAGTGCGTTTCATCTTAAACAAAGATCGTAAAAAGCGGTAGAGGCAGAAACCCACCTCTTTGTATCCTCACGGGCACCTGGCGGTTGGTGGTGGAAAAAATTTGACAATGTAACGTTTGTCACACTTCGTGACCAGGCTTTACATAGGTAAATCGGCATGGTTCATTAAATCTATTGCCCAGTGTAGAGAAACAAGATATAGAGACAAAAGAGTGTTGCTACAAAAGATCGAATGCAATACAAATATAGTCCAATGGGAGCACATGTTGGAGCTTGGTAGCTGCGCATCTCAAAGGGTGACGGTGCCCAATACCAGGGCAATTAGCATCGCCATGCTCTTAGCAGCAGTAGCAACGCCACTGTTCGGCGATGTTCCATTCGTGCCGCCAGCGGACGATGCTGTGCCATTGAGCTGTTTTGCGAGTGCAGTAAAGGCTTCGAAGCTCTTCGTACTGTTCTCAACGGCATTGACGGCAAAGACCATGCCGGCACCGCAGTGCGATGATGGCGTCTAAATTGCACATAAGGGATTATATGGTAGTATAACTAAAAAGATACATACAGTCTGACGACAGTAGGCCCAGATGGGTGTTGTATCGTTAACAGTAATCGTATAAGTCGGAAAATCAGTGGTGTTCGCGGCAACAGGCATGCTAGAAGCAGACAGTGAGAGTTAGTAAATTGTTACTTACGGCACAGTAAGGAAATTCTCACAAGCCGGAGTCGAAACCAGGGGTGCCAGAAGTTGCTCCCAAAAGACGGCAAGGAGCAGGGAAAGATGATTGGCTAATCGTGTGGTTTTTCGCCCTAAACTCGAACGTGATCGTGTCTCCAATTTGTGCGGTGATATTAGGTGGGTTGTAAGCAAGGGCACCACCGTCACCCACTAAGACGGTGTGGGCGGTCGGTGTCGAGGCTGGTGAGGCTGTTGGCAACGTCGAAGATGCCGATTGTGTGCCTAGTGATACAGCGACCGATGAAGACGAAGCAGCAACGGTGCTATTGCTAGCAGTTGCTTTCGCCGCCGCCTGGAACGCCGCGAGCTGACCGTCGCCAGGGTTGACAGCGAAAACCATACCCGCCGCACAATGGGAAGATGGGTTCGTTTGTCTGCAGAATATCCAAATGGGGTCGGTGTTCTGGATGGTAAGGGTCGCCGCGGGAAAAGGGCCAGAAGTATTATTGACGGAAACGGGCTGGAAACCCGAGTCAAACCCAACGTCAAGAGGGGTACATGGATTGGTAAAGCTAGATTGAGTGATGGTGTGGTTCTTTTGTTGAAACGTAAAGGTGACAGTGTCACCGACAGCAGCAGACTACGAGCATGCGTTAGCAATTGATATGTAGAAGTGATAACTGTACACACGACTGAAGGTGGATTGTACGCAAGGATGTCGGGACCTCCGACGACAACGGCGTGGTCAACAGCCTGGGTGAGGGCTACTAGCCCGAATACAGTGGATGCCAGAGAAAACAACATTGCAAAATGTTAAGAGTTAGGCCTTAGGCTTGAAGCTACTGAAGCGAATGTGTGCTATCGTCGACGAAAGCTGGAAAAAGATGAAAAGTAATTGATTGGCATAGACTTCTGGCTTCTTATAAGGTTGGTTGGGGACATTGTACCCTTGTTCCCTTGTTGTTCAACGCGACCATAACAGTCCTTTGTCCTCAAAAGCCGCACGCCCACAACCGTCCACAATGAGATTCTTATTGTTCCAGTAATTTGGCCAATCACTTATTCCCACATTTCTACATCATTTGCTAGTACTATAGTCTACAATACATACAATACACAGCACAATTTGCGATGGAAAAAAAAAGTCAAATTCAAACAAAACCAGCTACAAAACGTCCCCACTTTGCAATAACTGGCTGCACGAGGCGTTCCCATTCCGCGTCTTTGTACTTCCCGTCCCGCACCCTTTGAAACGTAAAAATCTCCTTGTGCATAGCCCCGCCTGTAGGAACAAACATCAGTGCATGTTGAACATAGAAAAAAAATACTCACAATCCATACACGGCTTTCCTAGCGGCATGCGTACTTTCGAGGGTTTAGGGGAACGTCCAGGTATAGGGGATACAGCTAGAGAGGCGTCAGCTTTAGGGCCGCCTTCAGGGAAACCTGGCTCTAGATACGGCGCATGCACTGCCAAGTCGGCTAGCTCTAGATGCACGAGTCTCTCCAACCGATGACACAAAGGACCTTTCTCACCCGCCTTTATTCTGCCTCGCAAAAGGCTGGTACCGGTGGTATCTCCATCGTCCTCCACAGTCCCAGGCCACCATCCGCGTAGAATCACTTCCTTTGAAGTACATTGCTTCGACCATTGATCAAGGCGCTTAACAAGCTTAACAGCCCTACCGACTTTGATTTTGACTGCGTCTGGCATCCTATCATCGCGTATTTCATATCTAAAGCAAGTTTAGCGAACAGTCGTGAAAATACATACTTTCTGAACGTACGCATATATATACCCAGGCTCGTCTTTCGAGCTAGATGGCTTTTCCATCTCAACCCTCAGGGCTGCTTGTGTATCGAGATGTAAATATTCTGGTATCCAGTCTGATGAAGAAAATATTGTTGAAATGTTGAGATAGAAGATGCATGACCAACGAACCTGCGAACTTGATCCAACCGCTCCCTTGCTTGTGCGAATAGAATCCGCTCTGGCCAATAATTTCTTTGACATGTTGAAAGCAAAACCGTTCTACAGGTTCGTCAGATGCCGGAGCAAAAAATGACACCAACGGAGGGGCTTTGACAACTCGATTGCAGCGTTTTCCCGCCTTCGTTGTTCCATGGCACTGTATTGTGGAACTATGGCCTGTGGCTGAAGGAGAAGATGGACTAGGTGGTGTTGAGGAAGCACGGGTCCGACCAGCAATTTGCGGGGTAGCTAAAGGTGATGGAACCGTAGAGGAAGGAACAGATGAATAGCCGTCAAATTGGGGTAAAGGCATGGGGAGCGTGCGCTGGTTGATATCTATAGAGGGAGACCTAGCGTACGCCATAGTGAGCGATTGTGGTGAAGGCATTGCCATTGGTGCTGGCATGGGCACAACAGGCGCTGCTTCATTAAAACTTGCAGAGTAACGAGAAAGAGATGGCAGATGTTGGGTTGTCTCCTTCCCTTGTCCATGGCCTGGTTGAAGTGATAATGGTACGCTGTTGGGGCGTGCAGTCGGCGGCGTGGGTGGAAGAGGCTTCTCGTCTTTCGTATCGTGCAGTGCCGGCTCCAGAAATGGTGCAAATCCACCGATGAAGCCAGCTTCGCGTGGCCCTCCAGGTGAAAGCTGGAAACCATCGAACTGGGCAACAAGACTTTGAACAGATCCAGAGGTTCCTCTAGACTTGCCGCGCGAGGATGGGAGTGAAGAAGACATATCTGTCTTCAGAAGGCCAGCCTTCGCAGGCCTATGCTTGCCAGACAACGCCATCGTACGTAGAATACGGCGCTGTCGCGCGACCGCCTAACCACGCATGCATCATTGCACAGGCGCGCGACACAATGGTATTGTTATGTCCAAATTTGGAAGCGGTGTACAATAAACTGCTAGTATCCAAACAAACGGGCGCCAACCAAAATCCACACTGACTCCATAACATACGCTATCGCACTTACCGTGAGGTAGAACGTCATAGGAATCAACTGCACAAGGAATATGTCATCGCATCATGATTTAGATAGAAGCACTGAAAACCGAACCCCCATAATAAGATTTCCTAGCACACCACGTCGGGTGATGGTCTCCCAAAGTTCTGTCTTTATTATTGCGGGAGAACTTCGTGATCGAAATGGCCCAACGAGACGGTAAAAAGGGGTAAAAGCTGCTCCGAACGCATAGCAGAGCAATACGTGTGTTCCGTACGTCCACCATAATTCCCAAAGACCCTGTTCAAAACTCAGCACGCGTCCAAAACATAGGGGCCAATCGGATATATAGAGGTCGTTCTCACAGGTGCAGCGCCAATGTCTTTGGCCAATGTAGACATATACGTGGAGTGATCAACCCCATACTTAATCCTTGCTGTCTCTTTGACGAGAAGGTGGTAATGCGGCGGTGGCAGAGGTTGCCTAACTTGGCCCTTTAGTAAAGAAATCCAAAACATAGCCTGCATCTCCGCAATAGGTGGTATTGCACCTTCATATTCCAGTTAGACAGAGTAGATTAACAATATGGACAGGGACTTACCAACCCCAGGCCTGACAAACCCAATGAATGCTACGTCCTCGTCACCTTTTCGCACCACGTTACGTATGTCTGCTTGATTTGCAGTTGGGTAGCTCTCATCCAAAACCCCGAAGTCCTGTGTGTACCCAGTGGCAAATATAACCGTATCTGGGCGCACGTCACGATTTGCCATGCGCACTGCATCCTTACGTTTTAACTTAGGAAAAACTGCCTGTCCAGACGGAAGAAAGCTAGTTGGGAACGGTGCAAGGTCCACGACAAAGTTGGTTTGCGGTGGAGAATCTTCAGGTGGGTCAATATACCGTGAGAGGTGATCCAGGAAAGTTGATCGTTTGCGATAGGGTCGGTTAATGTAAGGCATAGCCCTATGGGACTAGACCAGTATTAAATGACCTATAATCCAGAACAGAAGCTGCAACTGCATACTTTATTGAGAAAGACGTATGCACGCCCAAGACGCTCTTTCTCTAATTCTCCCACCTGCACAAAATGGGTAAATCTAGACTCTCGTTGAACAAGCAGGACACCAACCCATTGATTACAACCAGCCTTGAACTATGTTCAGTATTCGCACATCTGGCGCAGGGACAGCTCACTGTGGTGCCTGTCAAGACCCACAAGACCCCTTTGATCACGAAGTCGGACACAAACCAACGCAGATGTGATTTTTCAATCCAAGGGTGCTTTGTGAGACTCAGCATTGTTCGAGTATGAAGCGTGAATACATACCACATAAGCAGTTTCAGCAAGATTAGTTATGAGCGAATCAATAGGGACGGGGCGGTCCGATGTAAATTTGATTCCCAGCAGGCTAAAATCGTTCTGGAGATCCATTAGAAGTTGTAATGAAAAAAACATGCACAACATGTACCAGAGCTTTAGGAAACGACAAAAATCTATCTGTGAGGTGAGCGGTAGATGAGTTGTTCCTGAAATTCCACTCTTACCCGCCTCGCGTGCATAAGATGACTTCTGTTGCCCCGGCCTTGGCAGACTCATACGCAAGATCCATACCTGTCTCACCGGTGCCTAGTATCATCACTCGACGATCTCTAAGTTGCTCTTGTCCTTTGTATGCTGTTGAATGAAAAACGGCAGGTTGTGTAATAGAGGCGTCACATGTTTCTGCCCGAATTGGCTGAAGAACATGCTGGATACCAGGGATAGTTGGCATGGATGGTATTACATGCAGTCCAGTGCACACCACGATATACTGTGCATGAATGCTAGATGGGCCTTAGAAAATCATTTAATGGTTAGTGTCAAGCGAAATAAAAGAAAGAGGGATCTCACTAGTTTCCCAATCAAGCCGACCAGACAGCTTACGCACGTATAATACACGATGACCTCCGGCAGGATCACGCGAGACCTTGATGACTTTACACTGTAAGTTGATCTTGCTTTCTATATCAAAATGCTTTATATATGCCCGCAAGTACTCCACATACTCCTGGGTAGGAAGTAGTCGGTCAATGAATCATGGTACGTTCGCCGAGGCGGAAAACTGTTTCATCTGACCTCGAGTGTGAGGTGGTCTGGATGATCCAACGGTAAGCGAAAATCGGAGAAAGATGTCAACTGTGAATTCTATTCAGCAGAGAAATTCAAGGCAGGCCACTCCCACGCGCCTGTTTGGAAGAAACTAAATTGGCATTCTGAACGATCACCACGGTCAATATTACATTTATGACCTGGGCGATCGTACGCTACCTCATAAGAACGATACCGAAACGTCCCTAGACGAAAGGGTGTCAAAAAATAGCAGTAAAAATCTTAGCAAATCTTACCTCCAATGTCATCCTCTTGTTCCAAGACAACGGGGTCGAAAGGGAAAGAAGGAGTGACAGATTGGAGGAGAGTCTTACAAGTGACTAAACCTGCTGCTCCGGCACCAATGATCACCACCTTCATTATGAAGAGCGGGTTGGCAGCGTCACTCAATGATCGGAATCGGAATCGGATGATCGACGAATGCAAGCGCCCAAGCTTTCGATGAACCGTACTAGTACATGTATCTATGTACAGATTCACTCGCCCACAACACCCAGCGGCAACATCCAGATTGAATTTTGAACACTAACCCAGCGAGAACCTATTACATACCATAGGGTATGGGACGTCAGGGAGTGTTTGAAGAGTTATTTCAAATCGCGACAATATTCCTGATGGGCACAAATATTAGTTGCGTGGATAGTTAACCATACTGCTGGCTTACTTACTGTCAGACTCCACTACGGCCCCTTGGGTGGAAATAATGTGACAACTTTCCAAATCGCGTCCTTCCCTCGCTCCCAGGCTTGTGGTCCACGAGCTTGATCTCCCCCAAATTCAACCATGATACCGTGCTTGCTCCATTCACACCAGATCGATATGGATCCACTAGATGGCCCTGCTCCTCCGCCTTTGCGCGATGGTTCACCTAAAGCTTGAACAAAGTCTTGACCAGTTGTTTCAGCCCTCAACTGAAAAGGTCCTTTAGGGTTTGATACAACAGCCGGAGTCTCGTTAGAGAGTTCAAATTCCATAGGCAGGAGCGGGAATTGCGAGTAAACCCTCGCCTTCGATAAAGAGGTACTCGCATTGTTGAAGATGTCTATGCCATCGAGAGAAAGGGTCTCGTAATCTACAGGTAGCGTTGTTGAAATGCGACCGTGAGTGGTAACAAACATAAGGCTGACACCCAATTCGTAATAGTTGAAGTAAACTGCATCAGGATAGGTTTTAATATCCGGGTCCGAGAGATTTATCTTTGATCTCAAGGCCACTTCCTGGAGAAAAGATTGGACCCGAGGGGAAGATGGGACTTCGTTAAAGAGATTTGAGAGCATGATGTTTCAAACTCCGAAATTTGTGGACAACCAAATTATAACTAAGTATTAGTGTCTAATAAACTACGGTCGGGTATACCGCATTGTAAATAGATTATTCAATCACAATGACGTCCGAGGGAACAAGCCTATCAGTCTCCATCGACGAGGAGGTCGACGGTCCATTGTCATTAATAACGGTTTGGGGATTTGTAGTTTCTGTTGATGGTTTGACCTTCGGTCTTGCCGCGGCAATAAGAGAATCAAACTGAGCTTTATTCTTTTGCTGCCCAGTCACCGAAATGTTAGCCCATGAATACGTGAAAGCGGTGACTTACCGCCCATGCCTTCTCATCTACTATTTTCCTTGTAGCAGGACGACTGCTGGTTTCTTCAAGCTCTTTTAAGCGTTCCTTGAGGTCACCCACTGGTCAATGGTGTAAGTACATGTCATTGAGCATTTGATGTCATACGTACCAGTTCGGGGTTGTGGCCTATCCAGATTGGCATTGAAAATAGCTATCCAGCTGTGCAGCAAACTCTGTGAAGATAATACAGATGATAAGGGTGTGTGGATAGTTACCGCTCATGGCGAGCAATTAGATCTTCCTTGTCGCCATTTGTTGGTAGACCTTTCTCCGCAAGAAGCCTCCGAATGGCGCCCACCCCCAAAACGCCATAAGAAACTTTGGCAATACGGGTAGTCGGTATCTCAAGGTCTCGAGCACTTGATGAAAGGTAATTGACATGAGTTTAGACTCCAGAGGCGACATGCAACAAACCTTGAAACGGCTTTTTTGGCATGACCTTTGAAAAGAGATCCCCAGGCTGTTTTGGGGTCAGGCTTTACACCAGCTGCATCACTCTCTCCGGTTACAGATGTTTTACATTTACTATCCACGTGGGAGTTGATCGAGTTGTAGGGCACTCGCTGGGAACAAAGAGGGCATTCCACCAGGGGATTTGCTAAAAGAGTAGGAATCAACGACCGGCTATGTGTAGAAGTAGGCACATACTTAATGTGGGGTCAGACAATTCCTGCTCCTCGGGATCAGAGGTGGGTACAATGTCCTCAATTGGGGATAGTAGTCGGCGACGTTTCCTCCGTCGTTCCTCTGCATCTTCTTCATCCACAACGGTAGGGGTCCGATCTCTTGCATGTAGTCCAGAAGGGCCAGCTTGTCCATCGCGAAAAGTTGATGAAATCCTACGGCGTTTGTTTGTTGTGGACATGGGGGTAGATGGAGCCTGCACAGATTTCATAACCCTGTCAAGAACAAATGCCCTAAAGGAGTGCCACAAGGAACGTTGGAGGGTAATCAAGACGACAGTAGCCTCGAGACTTGCCTAGCATCTGACCATGCGTTTACTGTCTCGCCAAACATCGTATTGCGAACTAGGTGTGATTCCTTTGCCGCCACTCGACATATTGGACATTCAGGCTTGTTTGGAAGCACAGACCTGATGCACTGAATATAATAGTTTGAACAACTGAGAGCATGTCGCAATACGGATTCGTAGGCTCATACCAAATCTTTCGTGCCCTTGCCACAAGCATACGTCGTGTTTAACGACCTATGCTTGTAACATTAGGTACAAATAGATTGGATCCGAGTTTAACGGAATAGACGATTGAACTTACCAGGGAACAGAACGTGTGTCCACAATGCAGTATTACAGGAGCATCATAGAAATCTTTACATATAGCGCAGCGAAAAAGGCGATCAAGTTTTCGCAGGCTCTCAGCATTAGAGGGGAAGTCCGAGGGGTCTGTAACGAGATCCATCAACAATGTGGGCCCTTGTGTACGCGTCGTATATGACTAGTGTGCACTCTAGTTCTATGCCCGCCCGCCTCTATGATACAATCATAGGGAGGCTAGTGTCACATTAATAAATAATATAACTGATAAATTTATACAAGTTTACGCGTACATCCGACCTTTGAGATAGTATCCAAGAATTAGGAAAGTATCGAAACAAGCTCACATACCATCGAAATCATATTGCTCTCGTCCCGTATCACTTATAGCCATATTACGCAATAACGGGTCTAAACTGGCCAACTCATCTTTTATGCCATTGCGCGCGAATTGATCCAATTCCTTAAGAAGAGCCGAGATTACTTTCTGCCACACGGTGTCAAGGTCGCGCAACGAGAAGAAAACGGCGATTTCACCTTCAGTTTTCCATCAATCTTCATAAACATCTCGCCCATTGCGATTGTCCATGGAGGTGGAGGGCTCACCGCCAATCCAGTGTTATAGTTATTCCCTCCTACAATGCCCCATAAACTGGCATCTCCGCCTTCCGGGGCTGCATCTGCGCCAGAAAATAGATAACTCACGCCAGGGTGGGGTGATAATAATCCCAGCGGACCCATCATATGAGCGTTTGACGATACAGAACCACTTGCAAAACTCGCGGACGACGATGACGTGGGGTTCAATTGAAAAGGAGACGGCCCTAATATACGCGCAACTTTTTGGTAAACCTCGGAAAGAATATCGAGAAGAGATAGGAGAGTTTGGTGATAATCCAAGGGGAAAGGCTTGATCTTTGGATCAGCAGGGTAAAAGATACATTAAGAGAAACGGACCATATGCGGTGACATGAGATATGACGTTTCGGATGCCTCAGGAAACGGAAAGTCATTGATGCCTCCTGCCTGACGTTTTGGAGGTTTCGACACCCGAAAAAAACGCTGCACGAAGATAAGCAAAAAAAAAAAGAAACTAAAAAATATTTACGAACCATCTTGGGCTTAAAGTTCTCGTCTTGGAATTGGTCGAACTCGGAAAGAGTGAGTAGGGTACCCCGCAGAAAATCTTGTGAGGTCTGGATGTCAAAGAGGTTGGATAATGACATAGCAAGGATGGCGAAGCGATAAGTACTACAAACGTATCAGCAGCAACCAACTTCGACCATATATTATCCATCCTTTACCGTTTTCGCATATCCGTATTGTTGAACACTTTCTCCAACTCTGCTCGCGTCATAAGAATAGTGTGAAACCAATGCGTCTTGCTGAAAATGACGTTTGAGAGAAAGACAAGATAGCATATCGTGTTACGCACCCTTCATGGGTATTGCGCATATACGTCAAAGTTATAATTCGTTTTTGCACCATGTCTCTGAGATACTCAATAGATGTGCCTTGGAAGGTGGCCGCACTGTTAGGGGTGACGGACGACCCGGCCGATTCTGAGTACAAGGACTGGGAGTCCCAATCGCGATTCATGCCTAATGGACCTGCAGGTGGACTGGAGACGATTGGAGTTGGCGGGAGTTGCGCAGGTAAATTTGTAGATTGCTGCACAGACTGTGTAGCATTGATGTTCTGGACGGCGGTGGATGACGGGGGCTTGAAAGATGCAAGAAGCCCTGCGCTTGACTTTCTGCGAACAGTTGGCCGTGAGCTTATACTGCCCTGCCCCTCGAACGCATTCTGCATCACGGGGTGTGACGCGCCGAAGGCTTTGTTTGTTTCGCGCAAACAGCATCGATTAACGACGATTAGCCCTCCAAACGCGTGCCATTCCTATAAGTACCACTCATTTCGCGTTTCTTCTCTCTAAACCTGCTCTATTTCCGCCCCCTTCATCAACATGACCGACATTAACGCCATTTCAAAGCAGTTCACTGAATTCTATTACGCCGCCTTTGACGGCGGCGCGAAGGAACAATTGCGAGCTCTTTATGTGCGTAAATGTATATGTCGACTTAAAATTGAAAGTGTTGAGCGTGTTATTTCGTAGCGCCCTGGCTCCATGTTATCTTGGGAGGGCACGCCCTATCAAGGCGTCGATGCCATAATGGGTCAACTCACTGTGCGTATTGGGCCGCGTCCTTGTGTGCCCTCGTTCATTTTGGCGATCTCTAACAGTCGGAGAATCTTTCGAAAGTGGTTCACAAGATCAGCACTACTGATGCACAACCCTCATCACCGCCTTCGCCCAACTTGGTTGTCCTCGTCACGGGTCAACTGATCGTAAGCTTTGACATTCAATAGACCAGTTAGAGACCATGTTTGATGGCCAATCTTGTTCTTAGGTCGACCAAAATCCTATCCAGTTTACCCAACTATTCCACCTCATCAATGAAGGAGGATCTTACTACGTGTGCGTGTATGTGATTGTAACCTCGAGATGCTGGTTGAATTTTTTGGCAGTCTCAACGATGTATTTCGTCTCGTATATGGTTGAGAATTTCCTTGTCGCGTAGTCTCGCTTGATATCGGCGTAAAATGTGTTGTTACAATAATCATGTGTATCGCCGAGATGGAATTACACCATCATGGTGTTTCTAGGAATATAATTTCATAATGGCACACTATCGGATGATCGATAATGTGGGCAGATTATCCTACTCTCTCGGCTCTCATTTGTTTTTCGTCATAACGAATTACTGGCTTACAGCCGAGATTCATTGATGGTATCCTGCCCAGTTGTGGCTCACGTCACGTATGTGGGCATTTAACGGAACCATCGGAAAGAAAAACATTCCCTGCCTATACAGGAATGACTTCAGACGAGCATGACAAAAGATTACGAGTTGACGCCTCACCTTGATGTAAAAGTAGTCCCCTTGAAAGCAAAAACGTCAAATTTCTGCTATGTAACACTTTGCCGTGGTGAAACATACCATACACTATCCCCGTCAAATTGTTTGGTGGGTTTGCACGATTATTCACAGTGCCATTACTCAATAAGCTCTGCCAACTTGGAGTCGGCTGCCAGGCAAGTGCTGTGGTGGAGGCCAGCAAGTTTATGGCCGCCTCGCGCCAGTAAGTAGAGCCACTGCTGTTACGCGGCGACAGCGAATCTTCGAGCTGCGATAGGAAAAGTAGCCCCTCCGCCGCGATGGTCGCTGAGGAAGTATCAGCTGTGGTCGGTCGTGGTGCATCAAAGTCCCTAAGATATATTAGTAATTTAAAACTTTGGTTTCAGCATGTGCTGACCAGGGTGGAACACCGGATTCAGGGAGCCGCGAAATATACAACGACGCAGCGTGACGAGCAGTGTCCAAATATCGGGGGAACTGTGTACGATTGTACACTACCAAGGTATCAGCATAATTATATTTGAATGAGCTTCATTCCCTACTGTTAGCATACCCATAAATCGCCCAGCTCTGTCCTCGAGTCCAAGTGCTAGTAGATGCGTTAATGAGAAAGCGAAATACAATCATGAAGTCTCACCTATTATCTGCGTAACCTTGAGCCGTCCTCCGTCTAATGACGATTCCAGTGGTTGAATTATACTCAACCACATGAAATGTAGAACCTGTACGTGAAAAGCTCCTTGAGCGATCTTAAAAGGTGAAGAGTAATTTCTACCATCTGGACGGAAGTGATTGACTATGGTTGTGTCTGCATGTGTAATAGCAATATCGCGTAGCGTTTGATTCCCATTGATATCTGCAGCTGCGAATAGGACCTACCGAAACAAATAAGACGCTTTAAACAGATTTGGAAGGCCAACACACCTCAAGGTTCATCATATTGTCTATGATGACCTGAATATATTCTTATGCACATCCGTCAATTTCTACCAAACTGCCTACGCACCGTGAAATCTGTAGGATCAGCCGTGTCCCAACTCCTGGTGCAACCAACGATTGGGTTAAATCTCGACGCCAAGGTAGTAGCGAATTTTATGACGGCAGTTTGGGCAGTCACATTCTCGGGATTTCTGTACAGATAATGGGCATATAACCTCGAAGGTTGAAAAAAAAATTGATGCATACACCAAGAGCTCCTGTTGAAAGGGATAGCTCAGGAAGCCCACATCATGGTCAAGAGTCTTGTCGTCTGCTAGCGGTAAGATTCCCAGTGCCCAATTTCTTCCAAGTGCAAGCCAATCGGGCTGACTGTCGGATGGGCAGAGCTTGGCTCGGGTGTCAAGGAGGTACAACAGGCCTGGGAAGAACCCGGAAGTCCAAGTGGTCGGCGTGAAGTATTGCCAAACATTGTTCGTCCCATTAATATTGACACCAGTATACTCGGGATAAAATGCAGGGTTTGGTTCATTCAAGGCAACTGCTTGAACTTTAGGCGCAATGAAGGGTGAAAACAGCTGCGTAGGAGGGGTTGAGCTTGATGTCGCACAGACTCGGAGAGTCTGAAGTACTAGCACAAGTAGTGAGAGATAGTGTGCCATGGCAGGCTAATGTAGGACTACTGAATACCGCTCAAATCCATATAAATAAGTAATGTAAAGGAAGGGGGTCTTTATATAAGTTGTCATGCGGTCGCGCGGAAGAATATGCAATGAAGAAGACTCGTGATCATTAGATATTTGAACAGGAGACCGTATGCACCCTTGCCCCAATGCACTACAAATGGCTATGCGGGTGTTGTAGATGGCAATAAAAGAAAGTGCACGGTCAACAGGTTGCTCTGAGCTTTGTCAATTACTCGTGAATTTCTATCGGCAAGTAACACCTGAAGAGCCTATCCTCCTCTGGTGATCCGACGGTAAATACCCCTGACCACGCTGTAGAAGGCTGCAAAAGACATGGGCGACCATCTAAAGGGTGCCACGTCGACTCGGATAGTTGTTAACATTGAAGCTTGAAGCCCCGAGATCGAAGAGTTTTTTGAGACCTGTTCCATTGACGGGAGTGAGGGGATTGCTGGACCACATCGCAAGGGAGCCCCGGCAAGACGGGAATGAAGGTTCGCGCGTGCGACCCATGTGCCACAAACGACAATCAGGTATGCTCTGTATCTATTGAGTGCATTTCTAGCCATTTTCTCACTTCCTTCTTCGTGACAAGCCCCATAACACGGGCCTTTTCTTCAGGTGTCCTCTCGCGATACAACCTCATTATATACCCAGCGACGCTCCAGATATCGTCCCAATCTGCATCAAAGAGAGACCACCAACAATTCGGAGGCTCAGACGGCAGTGGGATAGATAGAAATCGCGAGGTCAGCAGTATAGCTGCCGTAACGATTGTTGGGACGGGGTAGAGTGCATAAACAGGGGTTTGAAGACTAAGGATTGGACGTGTTAGTGTAATAGTTATTTTACGCGAGGTACCATCCTTACGCATCATTTAAATAGCCCCATGCTCTCTGACATGCATCTTCTCGGTTCGTGAGGCCTAACACCCGGAGATAATTGACTAAGGCGCCATAAGGTAGAAGAACGTGGACATTGAAGCCTAAGCGCTTCAAAATCTGCATTTCCGCGACCACCAAAGCATCCTTAAGGTCGTAAAATGTTGAAGAGAAATAGCTCATGGGAGTGTATGTGAATGGTCTTTGATTGGAGGACGAGACAGTATGAAGAGCGCGTGAAAGAAGAAGATCATAAACGTTGATAAGATCTCGCATGCGCAAAGGGCATTCCTCGAGCTTGGAAGCTAGATAAAGGGCCCCCATACCCACATCCTGTTGGGTGTGAGAGACTATCGCACAGGAATCAAGCCGCTGAGACGCACGCCAATACCAAATTGCTTCATTGATGTAACGTACCAGAATCTTTGGAAAAGGACTTGGGCCGTCGCCATTGCTACCTGGTTTCTGGGAAGGTGATGAGCATAGTCGACGGGGCAAGGCGATCTGTATTCACTGTTTGAGTAGAATGCCCGCCTGTTGGATTAGTTTGCAGCCGTAAGTGCGAAGTTCGTCCTCGACTTCTTGTGGAATTCCATCTTCCTTTGAGGGTGTTTTAGCTATCTGGGCCAAAGTTGCCAAAGGGTAAAGATGACTAGACATGCGAATGTGACAGGGTTGTGACAATTCGTATTGGCTACCACAACAACTTGGCGCAGCTTCTGCATTCTAATCAGCTATGGCGGGTCTTCCTCCAAAACCTGGTATTACATTACCGCCTCTCCCTTCCCGAGCAGCGACAAGTCCTCGAGCGGCGTCCATGAGGGATGATCCTAGGGACAGGGATGATCGACGCCGTCGTTCTCCCGACTCTAGACGTTTTTCTCCGTCACGGCCTGATGGGCGCAGACGATCTGCACGCGAAGATGACCGATATCAAGACTCTTTGTCAAGGTCTACATGGGATAGAGATGATAGGGATCGCCACCGACCTCGAGGCGGCAGAGACCGCGGTGGAATGGGCACGCACAGATTTCGGTTCTCTCGCTTTGTTTACTAACAACCACATCAGATACCTACGTTCCAGATACTCGTCCCTCTCATCGACTTCGTTCGTCTCCTTCCCACTCCCGTTGCCGGTCGCGCTCTCGTTCTCGTTCTCGTGCTAGGTCGGCACGCTCGCCATCTCCTCGTCACTCGTATCGATCACAATCACCTCGAAGTCCACGTTCTCCTTCTAGAAAGCGTCTCACTCGATCCAGATCTCCGCATCGCCGTATCACCTCTCCAGCGCATACACCACGTAGAGCACCTTCCCGCGAACGATATAGCACTCGTTTACAGCGCAGCCCTTCACCACGTGTTAATAATCGTCGACGAGATCACGATCACTCACGTGGTGGGAGTGGCCTTGGTCACCACTCATTATCTCTCAAAGACAGGGCTGTGAGTGAATCTCACAATGAAGATGGTGAAGCTGCCAAAGGCCATGGCAGATCTGCAAGTCTAGATCCTTGTCCTGAACCTCTACCACATGTACAGATAAAGGAGCTAGAGTCTGAAATACGTGTACAAGATGTGGATTCCAGGGAAAAAGTAACACCTCTTATCCGACAGCTGCCCACACATGCACCTCCACTAGGTCCACGCCGTCCACGAACTCCTACAGGCCCCCGAGTGAGAAGCCCAGCTCACAACAAGGACGGGACTGTTGTTGACATTACTGTACGACGCGAGGACAAGGGTAAAGGTAAAGAGGTGTCCAAAGACCAAGAAGTGATTAGAAATGCACGCCGACGCAAGCGATCCCCTTCTCTGCCGCCCGGACCCCGAAAGCGTACTCGACGTTCCTGGTCACGATCTCGCTCCCGTTCACGATCTTTATCGCGATTCTCTCGTTCCCTCTCCTCTCGTTCACTTTCCCCCCGATCTCAGTCACACTCTCCTGTCCGTTCCCGTTCGAACCATACTTCTGAAAGGGCCAGTTCCCATGCACCTCGAAAAGATCTCGGTGAAAAGAATGCACAGAAATTACCTAATGTTGACGACTTGATTCCTCCCTTACAGCCGCGCGAATCGAGGACATCTGCTCAAGATGCTGAAGTATGTTCTAGTTTCATGCTACACATCTCTTCTTTCACTCAGATATTTTGCACAGCTTAAGCGTATCCGAGAACAACGCGCGAAATTGGAGCCAGAGCATGCAGAAGTGACGAGAGCCGTTCGTCGCGCGCAGCACGAGCTTGATCTTGCCGCTATGGAACTTAGATCCGCAGAAGAAAGAAGGAAGGCTGCTCAGAGAGTACATGAACGAAGTGTCAAGGGTTTCCTGGCACCCGTCACTTGAAAGTGTGCCATTAGTTCTTCAGTACTGCCAGTCACCCTTGAGCGCGGTTAGATTCATACTATGATTTAGGTATAGGTTTACAGTCCATGTGGGTTCTCCCAGGGTCCATGGGCAACGCGCAGAAAAAGCCATTGTGCTACACGCAGTATGAGCCAAAGCTTTATTCCTGTGCTCCGTGAGGCTCGCACCTGCATAGCCTCAAACATTTGCTTGGAATTCAACCACACTTCCAGGCATTCCTTTTGTCCTTTTCGCTGACGACAGATCTCGGAATGGTCCGCCCCTCGTTCAGAGTCAAACGTGTACTGAGAAGCAGGTGCTTCCTATTGGATTAACGCGTTACAGCGCAGCCCCATGCTAGCCTTGCGAACGACTCACATCAATAAACTTCTTCAGTATCGCTTTGGGCTCTTCATTGCGGCCAGCCTTAAAACCAGCGAAGGACATTTTGACAAGCTCTGGTTGATATGTACTTACGTCAAACAGCGAAATGAGCGCTTGTTCAATACCAATGACGACAGAACGCCACGGAGTGAAGTTTTTTATTTCTAACAAAGTGCATTCCGCAGAATCAATTTGTATGTAGAATACTGGTGCTGTGTAACAGTGTGAGTATTTACCACCCTCGTTTGCTCAAGAGGCCACCAGTCATGTTTTCCGTGCTGAACAGACCGGTCATGTGCTGCGGAACATGTTACGCGAGTCACTCACATGGTTAAACCAACCATTGCTGGGCCAAGGTCTTCGGAGATCTGGCGAAGCATGTAAAAAATTATAGGAACTCCTGGGAACTTCCTTACCTCCGCGAGTATTTTGGGGTTGTTGTAGTGAGTTACCTGTCATTTAAGGGTTTAATGGTAATAAACAGTGTATGTCTGGTCTCTTTTCACTCACCGCCTGAACGATGGATCGGGCACGCTTGGCTGGGTCTCCGGACTAGTGTGTGTTAGTAGACGTCAGATAAAAGAACACAAGGGCTGACGTGGAATATCCCAGATCCAACGAAGACTATATGAAATATTACTACATTATTTCGAGTGCATTCGCTCATACGTACCGCCATCGCACCCAAGCTGCATCATGAGTGCCGCATCAGCTGATCAAGAGAGGTAAAATGTCAGACATGAGAGGTTCCATACAGAATAATGTTGTTTCACCTGGTGTTGCGATTCCTCCAGCTGCGAAATTAACCACAGGCAACCGCTTAAGACGTGCCGTTTCTTTGAGAAGATGAAATGGTGCTTGAATCTCCTTCGCAAATGCATACAATTCTTCATCATTCATCGCGCTAGCTTTTCTAATGTCGCTCATAACTGCGCGTTCATGGCGAACAGCCTCCACGACGTTGCCAGTGCCGGCTTCGCCCTTGGTACGGATGAAAGCGGCTCCTTCGGATATACGACGCAGAGCCTCACCGAGGTTTCGAGCACCACAGACGAATGGCACCTTGAAGTTATGCTTGTTGATGTGATGTTGCTCATCGGCGGGGGTCAGGACCTCAGATTCGTCAATGTAATCGATTCCTATGGCTTGCAGTATCTGTAGATTCGAAATAAAACATCAATAGTGAGCGTGGTCTATCGGAAGAAGAAGAAAAATAACCTGTGCCTCAACAATGTGACCGATGCGTACTTTGGCCATCACAGGTATGGTGACAGCTGCAACGATTTCTTTGATCATCTTCGGATCGCTCTGAAAAACGACGTGAGTGTCGTAATAATATATACATTGGTATACCGACCATCCTAGCCACTCCACCTTCTGCCCTAATGTCAGCCGGCACGCGTTCCAAGGCCATAACAGCACAAGCGCCCGCTTCTTCTGCCAGGCGAGCCTGGGTAATGGGGCGTTGGTCAGAGGATAATAACATCGGGGATAGATACACACCTGTTCCGCATTCACGACGTCCATAATGACACCACCCTAGGAGGGCTTTCTGATCAAGACTTCGCCTACGAGCGCTTAAGCGTGCCGCCTACCTTGAGCATCTGCGCGAGTCCGGACTTAACCTATGATGATGTTAAACAGATAGGCAAGAGATTTAATAAAGCATAAGGCACTTGAAAGGTGCCCAAATTGCTTGTGCCCTCACGGCCTGGGGCAGACCGGGAAGCAGCAATGGGGTTTGCAGTGGCGGCGGTTGCACCACCTCCAACCCCTGTGGAGGGGGTAGCAGTCCCTGGGCTGACAACAGAGTTGATGATGGTAGACATAGACTCTTGGAGATAGCAATTTTGAGAAGTCAAAGTTGACTCGACCTCCGCGCGGAATTTGAAAAGAAAAATCACCTTATTTATGTAAGGAGTCCCGGTCTGACGACACAGGTACAAAGCGAAGACACGACATTGCTACATATAGCATTGCAGCGGGAAAGGCCTACACAATAAATGTGAATAAAAATAGAGGAGAGGATTAATAAGTAACAAAGGGTGCACAAAAACTAGCTAAACGGTTCCAGGGCGAGGACTGGAGAAGCAGAGGCTCAGAGCGCTAAAGTTACCCCGCGTCAGACCCGACCCGTTGAGACCTGGTGACGCGGCAGGCACTGTGACAGTGGCGAATGCGTAGCGCAAGGACATCGAAGGAAAGAGGGTAGAGTGTGTCGGTAGGCTGGGACTTCCGTTGATTAGACCGGCGTAAGCAAAGTCTGAGCCGCGATAATGACGCATCTTCCAACCATAAACGTATACATACTGGCAATTGAATCTAAACTTGGTTCTCATGAATCACAATTCCATATCCTGCTCATGGCAATACCATTGTCTCTGATACGCACAGCTATCAAGTGGCCACCATCAGAAGCCTCGCGCTCTGAGCCAGTCTGCGACATTGCCTTTCCACCCCCGCCCGGGCCCTTGGAGAACGATGTGTTTCGATCGTACAACTTGGCCTCTAAGAATAGAGGCTTCTTCCGAGGCTGGGAACAGTGTGGCCTGCAAATCCCGTAGGAGAGCCTGTGAGACAATGTCAGCCGGACGGCGTAGCATTGGAGAATGAGAAAACGTACGTTTGCGTCGCCTTGAATGTTACGTACGTGCACCTGATATCGAGTGCCTGCGTTCCTAAAATCGGAGTAGACGGGCAAGGAGCCCCGGGAATTGCGGGTTACATGGTACGAGAAAAGAGATGGGACTGTGGAGAGCGGTTGGGCCTTGGCTCTGGCCATGTGAGGCATCTTTGGCAGCCGCATTCGGATCGGAGAAGTGGTGGGGGTCGGTCGGCGAGACTGCCACTGGCAGGCTGGCAATGAGAAGTGAAATTGGAGCAATTAGAGCAGCTACTTAGAATCAACAATTTGAGAATCACAATTGGAATCAGGGGGACGGGGCCGGATGGAGACTCACATGGTGGTATGCCAATTCGGCGAAGTAGGTCTATTAGGTCAGCAGACACCTGGCAACACTCTGCCACACTGGCTGCGACTGGCAACGATTCCCTGGCCACCGCTGCTCTCTCATTTCAGCGTTGGCGCTGCAACCTCATGTGCAACGAAATGGCATCTGTCTGCCAGTATCAGAGGCGCTGTCTCGCGTTGAGTCTGGTTTGCACTTGGACCCTATCATCTGCCTGCCGCATCCGGTCATGATACAGATCTCAAGCCTTTTTTATCCGGCTCGCGATTACCGCCACTATACATATGGAATGAGGGCTGCTCCGCTTTCTCATCTCGTCCCTGCCTCCGTCTTCTTATATATCCCATCCATCCTGGAGCACACCCTAAGCTCCTTCTCCACCATCTGCTTTTCTCATGAACTCTTCCTCTTTTCTTCTCCCTCCGGAACTCCTGCTGAGCTTCTCGGATGAGTGGTCTCATCGTGCTCAGTGCTGCGCCCCGAGTAGCGTCTACCTCTCCGAACAACAGCGTCAGCAACATCGCCAGCAACCGCTCGACGATTTAGCGCCATGGCAGCAGTCTTCCAGCTGTTCGTCCAAGCGTCGTCGTTTCACTGCCGATCGTCGTCACGAGCCTACAGCTGCGTCGGTCGAAGTCCCTGAACTCTCTCATACGCCGCTCTCGTCCATTAGCAGCTTATCTGGCTCCGCGAATTTACCATCTGAGACTCTCCCCGCGTTCGATTTCACTGCGTGTTATGTGCCAGACTTCCATGGTCTTCCGTCTAGTGGGATGGTTGATCTATCCTCGGGCCGGTATCCTTGTGAGTGGCTTCTTACACTAGACATCTCAGCGCTCATTGCCTCAGCAGTACCCGAATTTTCTTTTCCCTCGTATCCGTGGGCGAATGCCACCGAAGATGAGCTGTTGACCATTCATTCTCCAAAACCGGTTTTCGCATACAGAACGTTTGACTTTGATTTTGATCGTCCACGCACCCCTGGAAGCGATGATCAGCTGCCAATTGGGAGAGGTGCTGGTACTTCTCGTCGAAAACGATGTCGAGATGATGAAGATGAACCAGAGAGTGCTTTTTTGCCGAAGAAACGAAAAATGAGTGCAGAGGCACCACACCTACTCTCTCTTTTTCCTGACGCATCCTATGATCTACCATCTGAATGGTGTCAGAGTCCAACGAATGCGCGGGACGTCTTTTCAATGGAAAAGCTCTTGGATTGTACAATTGACTGGAACAATCCCGTTTGGCCAGGTAAGATCAAGCCCTTTCCCGACTCCTATCGTGCTGACGTGTCTGGGCAGTTCTCTGCTGAAGTCTAGCGCTCATTAATTTATATAACCTACTCAATCCCCCATATACTCTGTCATTTTGCAGTTGTCCATCCGTACCATCTGTAGCACTTTTTAGGCATGCATCAATCGAATTTTTTTTTACAACTATCGTACTGACGAATGATGGTTTCTGATTGACGCTGCCACGTTCGAATGAGGCACGGGTTCCTGGCCACTGTAACCTACGTATCCGTGCTCGAGTCGGGGTGTCGAATTGCGATGCGGCCGAGTGCAGGCTGGACGTATAAATGGGGTATTCTTAGTGCACTCTATCGTCGGGGACTCGGGGTTGTGTTTCGCGAGTTTCACCAGGAATCATCACTGGCAAGATTCTAGTTCCGAGCGGCAACGCTATCGCAGTCTCGCGCTTAGACTGGATCCACCAAATTCGTGATTAAAATATGTTGCACTGATGTTGCTGATGAGAACGCTTAGTAGAAGCCTTACGACATGGTAATATGATCTACTGTTCTTCAATTAGCAGGTGCCAATCACAATTCACGCTTGGTAGAGTCGAAAATAGGAACCATTGTAAACTACTTATCGTGAACTTGAGGGGACGCGCCTCAATGTGATTTTGCTGCAGCTCTGAATCGCATACAACATAATAGGAGCGCTGCGCATGTCAAGTGCCAAGTCGTCTGAGAACATAGGAGTGCGCAGGAATTCTCCAGTTGGCATGAGGTAAGGCCGCAGAAACAGAAGTGTTACATAGGATAATCACGATATGTGCGCATGTGCCAATCTGAGTTGAGGAGAAAGAAGTGGTGTTGATTGATTTCGAGCCTTCGCTTCTCGCCATATACATAATAGAAATGTGGTTTCTCTTTGGTTCAGAGACTGAGATATATCTCCAGGACAGAAAATCAGACATTTGTTCTATCAAGAGAGCGTGGATGGTGTACGTGTACGTACTGACCGCAAGACCGGGTGAGCGTGACGCGTGACCGCGTGACGAACCACAGCTTTTCCTCCCAACACCCTAGCCTCACCCTCGCCACTCCGCTACCTCATCCAGTAACTATCATCTAGGTCTGTGGATCTTCTGTTACTTACAGATTAAGACTAAGACGCAGTTTTAGACAACTCATCATGCATGCTAGCGAGTACGACTATCTCTTCAAGCTCCTTCTGATCGGTATGCACTTATCCAACATGCCTTTGATATGGTGGATTACTCATTACACTTATAACAGGTGACTCCGGTGTTGGAAAGTCCTGTCTTCTCCTGCGTTTTGCAGATGATACATACACAGAGAGCTATATCTCCACGATTGGCGTCGACTTCAAGATTCGGACAATTGAACTCGAGGGTAAGACGGTCAAACTGCAAATTGTAAGTGACTTCATGAACTACTTTAGACCCTGTATTTCTTCAGTTGTCGCAATTTATCATCTCTGACCTGATTGCCTTTCAATAGTGGGATACAGCAGGTCTATCTCTCCTCACTTCACACCCAGGCGTCATTTAACATAGCTTGTCGTCCCAATAGGTCAGGAACGTTTCCGAACCATCACATCCTCATACTATCGTGGTGCACACGGCATCATTGTGGTATATGATGTCACTGACAACGGTGTGTTAATTTGCGCATCCTTGTTTACACAGTATTCTCACAGGTCCACTATTTATTATCCCGCCTACCATAAATGATTTAAGACACATTCACGAACGTCAAGCAATGGCTACAGGAGATTGATCGATACGCTTCGGAGGGCGTGAACAAACTTCTTGTAGGTAACAAATCAGATTTAACGAGCAAGAAGGTTGTAGAGTATTCGGTTGCGAAAGTTCGTTGTACATCCATGCTTCTATCTATATCTCCGACACTTACTATTTGCTCCAGGAATTTGCCGACCAGTTGACCATCCCTTTCCTGGAAACATCTGCCAAGAATGCCACCAACGTAGAACAGGCCTTCTTGACCATGGCCAAACAAATCAAAGATCGGTACGCATTCTCTTGCATGGATGACAGGTACCTTTAACCTTTGACATTGTGTAGGATGGGCTCTACCACCACGCCATCGGGTGCTGGAAAGTCGTCGGTAGTGACACCTGGTCAAACGGTTCAACAACAGCAATCGGGAGGGTGTTGCTGAAGGTGTTTACTTTCCTATCTATCGCCATCTTCCGACCTACCTCTCTGCCCGGATTGCCTTTCGAGGTCTGTGCGACCTCCCCTTTACACGCCATGCTGCTAGCACGCCTGAATGACACTGCCCTAACTTCTTTCCTTGTCCGTACAATACATCTTAGGCCTTTGGTTGATTCCGGAGTCACTTTGGCCTCGGTTTCTTCATGTGAATACACCCTTCATAACATATCTTGGAATGTAGCGTGCAACGATGGCCCTCAACTGATTTTAATATTACATGTTATGTAATGTCTTACCATCTATCACACTATGTTACATAACATTATGCTGCTTTTCCAGCACACTATGTTTTTCTTTAGCCTAATTGGCCTATGTTTATGCACTGGCGTGAGCGTTGCTCCTGCGCACAAAAACTTCAAATTTCCTCTAATGCGAGTGAGAACAAAATCCCAGCAAGTCATTGCTAGCAATATTGGACATGTGAAAAATATGGCGGTAGTTGGGGTAGTTGACACTCGTGAATTGTGGGTAATGATGCAGTCCTTGGAATGTTATATGCTAAGCAGCCACTCATCTAGCGCGTACATTGTGCAGCTCTCGTGCGCGATGATTCATCTGTCAGTGCTCATCTGCTCATCGCCTTGTCTCAGCATCGGTGGACAAGATCTCATGTTTACCCTCGACACTGCATCCTCCGACTTAGTCTGCGACTTCTTTCATATCTCACGTGTTATGAACTTGCCTCTGACCGAGCTGTCGCTGTTTTAGTGGGTGGCTTCTGCGGAGTGCTCAGACGAGGACTGTCGAACAGTGAAGACATACGCGAACACCTCAACATTCAAATCTGCAGCAAGTACTTGAGACTTCTCAATCGTCCTCTAACACATGAGGCGGCATTGATGCTTTGCAGAACAAACCATTCACTCTGAGGTATGTCCAAGGACGTGTTGATGGAGGGATTGGATACGAAACCGTCACGTTGGGTGGAATAGAAGTTAACGATCAAGTGTTTGGTAAGATCATGATCATTTGGCATCCATTGGGGCAACAACTAACCCCGCGCATCATGTGGCAGGTCTGGTCACGAAAGTGTCATCTATCAATATGTCGGGTGTTGGGAACAGTGGGATATTGGGTCTCGCGTTCCCCAAATCGTCCAGTATACAACGTATTTTGGGGAAAACACTGATAGAAAATATATACGAGGCCCTAGACGAGAATAACAGATTTTTTGCCTTTAAACTTGGCGGTAGCGATGAGGCTAGTTCTTTCACAATAGGTATGGAGCGATACTTTTGCTTGACTAGCACGCCGATGCCGACTTTGTGACACCTTACAGGACATATCGATTCAAAAATGTTGACTAACACATCCCTCTCGTTTTTTCCCGTCTATCCAACGAACGCTTTCGACACTAGCACATATGACTATTGGAAGATTCCCTTAAACCATATCACCTTCGATGGGAATCGTTTCGCTCTTTCGATATCTCGTGTCAAAGGCAGTAAGACAACGATAGCTACTCTGGATACCGGCACGACGCTTATCTTAGGTCCTACTCGTGATGTTACCGAATTTTGGAAAGCCGTAGGTGGGGCGAGACGAGACGAGGAAAATAGGTTCTGGATGATTCGATGCAACAGGGGCATTGCCGTCGATTTCGTGTTTGGCGGCGAAGACGGTATAGACGCACGAGCATACTCCATACATCCCCGCGACTTGAGTTGGAACGGAACGAAGAAAGGAGAATGGTGCATGGGTGGTATCCAGGGTAATGATGAGGTATATGACGTGTATAATGGTATTGTGCAGCCTTCATTCACAGCGATATTTAGGTTATTTCTACCGATTGGTTACTAGGAGACACTTTCCTTCGAGTTAAGTCACTCTATGTTCCCAACTGCTACACCGTTCCTTACCTTACAGGAACCAGAATGTGTATGCCACCCACCACGCTGCCACTTCTTCCACACCACCTTTCATTGGTCTAGCCAACCGTACAGATTCCGTAACTGCGATGACGGATTTCCAAGCTGAACGCGGCCACAATTCCATTATCCATGTTGGGACTCGGGTTCCTCCCTCACCGCTTCATTCTGGCTCAATGGTTCCTGTTTTACTGTCTTCATTAGCTGGCTTTGTCGTTGGATTAATGGCTATACTGATTTTCAAACTCAAGTCATGGGATTCAATGATTCGTCCAAGGCTGTTTCGTGGTCTCCTGCGGTAACTGGATCATTATATACTAGTCCGTTGACATGGCAACAAGTACTAAAACACTAATACATCATTGTTCATGAGCCTGGTTATTTTCCTTGGCCTACTCCATAACCATGCACGGGTTGGGGCTGTTGAGGTGGTGGGAACTGACCGTGATGAGTGCCTTGTCCAGGTAATGCGGGCTCGTACCCTGGTTGATGGGGCACTTGCCATTGACATATACTGCACAGCCAGATGTGACTTGAGGTCGTAGGGATGAGAGGAATAAAGAATCTGTGCTATTGTCAGTCTTGCTTGTCCATGAAAGGTCTTTTGAAACTCTAAACATGAGGTTGCGACTCACAGCTCAAACCACATCCGAGTCTTGGCACTAATGACAGCGGTGTTGTGGCAACGTGGACAGATACGTGGGGTTTGGTCGCTATCCTGCTTGATTTTTGTGGAGCATCCAACTGATTGTTTTGTTTTGGGAAGCGGCTCCTGTTAATGAGATACACCGACTTACAGATAATAGGCAAACACACTAAGGAAGCAGGTTAACGTATAACAATAAACACAGGAGTCTAAACCCACTGCTAGAAGAGGAAAGGCTTTCGTCTTACTATACCTACTACGTTCAGTTTACAGTTCATCTATTCGAACTCCACAACCCGAAGTCTCAGATCTTAGATCTTAGATCTATCTCGGGAGCTAATCCCATCGTAAATAAAAATCCAAACAATACAACTACTGTGTATTAACAAACTATGGGATTACATATGATATAACGCAAAAAGTCGCCGTATGGAAAGACAGGGTACTTAAAAAGCGAGAGTAGTACTAGTGCACAAAAGAATTGGTCATTTCGAATAAAAATATGGATTGTCGCGGTATGAGTGATTATTACCTGGGGTCGAGGGAGAAATGTGAATAGCCTCAGTATTCGGAGGAGCATATAATAAACCATCAAGTCCTATATGGCCATTCGGATTGGTCGTGTCTGGATGGAGAGGATGATGTAAAGCCGGATCCGTATACACTGTGTTCTCTACATATTGATAGGGACCATTCGTTCCCGCCCCTGGGTCGAAGAAGGGTCTCTCACGTACGACATGGTCCGGGATATGAACGTGTGGCACTTGTGAAGATTTTGAGTCAAAGTGAGAAGAGAGGGTGTTAGAACCATGCATGGGGTGTACTGGTACAGTAGGCGTGTACGGAGAGTCTGCGGAAAAAGCTGAACTCCCGGAGGATATCGAGGAGTCGCGATACGCTAAAACACGCTCTTCATCATGAAGCCGGGACGAGGAGAGTACAGCCGGACTTGAACCCGCTGTTGTCGAATCTTGCTGGTGTATTTCACGCGATTGACGATTATCTAAGTCCAAAGTAGACTGATGTAGCATAGTGTGCGGTTGATGGTCACCAGGGTTGCACGGGGGTGTACCAGACGGTGGCGGGGTTATATCTTCATGAGTATGATTATTGAGGGTTTTACGTCGAGCTTCCCAGATAAGCTTTAGGGTCTGAACCCGCTCTTCGCTTTTAGAAAATGCCCTACTAGACGGATTAATAACGCCTTGCAGTGAAAGATTTCGAAACCCACCATCTCATGTCTGACAGTGCTCGTAGACAGGCGTCGCTTTGTTCATCCGAGCCATCCAAACCTGCAAGCATGTACCCCGCAAAAAAACAGCCGTCCCGGACTAGAGATGCATCGTACTCGAAAAATGATGTCCCGAGGTGTCTGCGGACCAAAGATACTACATGTTGTGCAACATCTTGACATTTTGACTCGGCTATTGTGTGCAGATGGTCAAGAGAAGCAAGGGTGGCTTGTCGAGAATCAGTCTCGACGATATATAGACCATCGCCATCCAAAACGGATACGAGCCTCTGCTTCAGAAACTCACGGATCACATTGTCTAGAGCTTGTAAAAAAACCGTTATTCGATGATACGAATATGATTGACACTCACGGCACTCAAAGATAAAAATCTAACGAGATGGGTCAGAAGGTCACAGCAACTTATACAAGTCTACTGACCTTCCACCCGTCAACGAACCTATCGGCTTCCTCGACGGTCAGAATACCTAATAAGCCAAGTTCTCGTAAGGATTCAAACTCTTCCCAGCATTTTTCTATTGCTTCCCAAGCTGCCTTGAGCTTGATGCCATCGACGTCTTGACGTGTACGTGCCTTCGCACCAGTGAGAGCACTATTAACTTGCCTGCATGCAGAAGCCAAGCGGAGGGGTGCCAATGCCCAACGTCGACTATATGTCAAAGTGAGCTGAGAGCGAGTCATAGACAGTTCCATTCCGTCCTGGGCGACCTGAAACGCAGCAAGGTCGTCGTCCGCTCTGGAAGGATATCGAACGTATCTTAAGACAAGAGGATAGGTTGGAGGCAAGCGAATGAAACACAAACAAATGTAGTCTCCCTCCCCGAAGTCCAGTGGTGATACCTTCGTGTACAAACGCATACCAATAGATACGAGCACGAACAAGTGCGTCGACTTGCTCTCCTTGGCCGCTGTTCACTGAGCGAGGTGATGCTAGACTGCAGAGTGTGTAGACCTGATTTATAGCGGTCTCGTACATTGTCTTTACGATCAGGTGTCAAAAGACAACCAAGGGGCGGCTTGTAAATAAACCTACCAAGCGTTCCAAAGGTTCCGCTACCTCTAAAGAGTGAGAGTGTTTGAAGATGAGATTAAATAGTAGACAGAAAAGTACTGCCGACCTTCAGTCAATGGCATGATGAGTAACAGCACTCTTACGCCATCCCAAGAGGGTTTGCGAGGTAAACCGTGGGTGTCAATGAGATGCAGTAGTTCCCGTACCATCTCGTTTGTCTTCTGTTTTCGTCTACGGACACCCAGAGCACCATCATGAGCTTCTTCACGACCAAGGGGATCGACACCGTAGCTAGCAGCCCAGATAACCAGCAACATCGCAATCAGTTGACCTGCAACCCCAAGTGCCTCGCAATTCCCTCGATAAAAAGCGGTGTAACGTGCCTTGAACTCCTCCGGCTCAATGATAGGTCCTATAAAGTAATATTATAGTATATATTTTGTAGGCAGCACGAGCAAACATACTTTGAATGTGGAAGCGTGCATAGAACCGAGAGTCAAAGAATCGAGGATTTAATCGGGGGATAATACTGTAGCACGAGGTATGGGGTGGTTGCGAGGCGGTAGGGACAGCTTGCTCGCACTCGGGAGACTTGCTAGTCGTAGCTCCACCTGCGCCATAGACGGCCCTGAGGAGTTGAAGGCGTGTTACGTGTGACGTTTCATGAGCATGAGAACTACGCACTCGACTTGTTGTATCCGGCGACCACGACGAAGCAATTTGACAGCCTTGACGTCTCGATACTCGTCGCTATACTGCGGTTGAACAGATTATGTATTGAATGGGCTCATGAGACGCACACGCAGTTAAAGCCATGCTCTTGACAATTAGAGCACGTATTTGAATCTGGGAGGTCCTTCAAGTCGCATCGTACGCTAAGGACGCTGATCAGTACTTCATCTGTGGAAATGGCGTATTGCTGCTCACCGTCGGATTCTACAAGCTCCGCATGCACTGAACTGTTGTCTTGAGGATTTAGGCTGGCCCGCAGGACGTCGCGCGGCGGGTTTGGAGCCAGAGGGATCGGCCATATATAGACGTGAATCTTTGTGCTCTAGCAAACAGTGGGACAACTCCTGCCCGGCTGTGTAGATTGTGCAAGCTCTTAGGTCGCCGTGATCTAAGATATCTAAGGACAAGGTTATGGAGGCGCATGCATGTGCATCTATATCGGCCACGCGAGAATCACGAAAGTAATCTAGAGTAAGCTACATTTCAATGTACTGATCCCGCGCGCGCTTTGGACTACTCATTACAAAAATCGCGACACATACGCCTTCGTCCCACGCGAAGCACACTCATACAAGTCCCGCTTTCTTGCTCCTGCAGAAGAGAGAACCAAATCAGTATCATGGCAAAATATACAGTGATTGGAGCGCACGCTCGTTCCAGTTGGCCCGGAGTCCGCTATATTATGTATGGCATTAAGACCATATTCCAGACGTACAAGTCCGGCACAAACCTGCCAGGTATTGAGGTGTCGATCTTTGGCCATCGCGTCAAAATTCTTTCCGTGTTTCGCGATGAGCTTCTTCAACAGAGTTATTTCTCCGCCAGAAGAGAAACGTCGAACTGGCGCAGACAATTCAGCTAGCTTTTCCAGTGCTGATTCCGTCATGTATGAGCGATATAAACGTAGGCTTGTGCATATCGTACCTTCTACCAGTTCTGTTTTCAGGCCGTTGTGTTGATCTTCCACTTCCTCCGACGCCTCGCCGTCATCTTCTGCCTCCCCAAGAATCTCGATCCCTGTTACTTTGCCATCTGCATCTCGTAAGATTTTACCATACTTTTGGGATATTGTTTCGTTGAGAAGCGTCGTTGTAGACGATGATGGATGGCTTGGTTCTCCATAAGGTTGAGTAGGAACAGGAAGCGGGCATTCGGAACCACCAGAGTCAGCTTGCTTCAGGGAGCCCACGAGTCCCAGGGTGGCATAACTACAAGAATGTAAATGTCATGTATTGTGGCAGAAGATACTCACTTTTGTCTCAGAGTTTTCTTATTATCCCAGGCTTCTTGTAAAAGCTTAGGGCCACGGATTGCTGCAGAATATCATATTTATCCAGAAATGACTCGGTGTGTTCAAGTAAAAAAACCTCACGCTTCATCTTCTTGAGATTGCGCTACATTTAAGAACAGAAGGCAATCAGTGACAGGGAAAAATAAGTTAAGTATGGAAGAATACTTTTGCATGACGAGAGTGTTTCACGGTTTTATGAGCCGAGGAACGTACTTTTCGCCGTTGTCGAGGATTGCCCATTATAGGTTGTGACCGTTACATACGTGTGACACACAGCTATTATGTAAGTATATCCAAACCATTAACCATGCCGTCAATCGCATTTAAGCCTGTGCCTTGGTACTCTAAAGTAGGAACTATGACACCCCGTGTAAGTTTGATTATTTTGTCGTTTAATATGCCTTTAAACTGAGACTGGCTACTGTGGTCAGACTTTGAAACGTTGGACACCTTCACTCGCGCTCTGGGGCATCGGCGCAGGTTTGCGTTGAATGCACCCTACTACTCCGTATACTGTGACTCATTTTATCACGTTTGAATCAGGAATCTACGCAACATATTTTCTCTCTGTTACTCCCTTGGTGAAACGAGAGTTTCTCACCAAGATTCCCGTCGTGAGTGTGGTCATGGCCTCCTTCGTCCATATATATTCGCATCTTCATGTTTTCTGAATGTTTGGCATTTAAAGGTCCGTAGTTATTACGAGGACAAGATACCTGCTGAAGATAAACCCTTCTAATATGCCTAATCGGCCGCGTGTCTAATCTTTCAAAGGCTAATAGAAACTTCCCAACATCCAAACCTTGCGGGGCAAAGCAGTTTCATAGTTTTGACTGCCTGGATGATGTTGAAACATGATCTCCATTGGTAAGATCGAGCTGTAGCATGCGTCCGAGCTGTTCGATTGCACGGTGCGAACCACCAATGGTCACCTCTGACAAGTGGTTAGTGTGGTTAAAATCAAGTTGGCCAGACCAAGAGCAGACAGGCTTTAAGAAACTCACTAATCGTTTGCATCCCTAACTTTTGGGCAGCTTTAAGGTTGCTATCCATGTTGGGGCAGACGTCAATGTTGAGTTGTGCATGTCATACCACCCATGCAATACTAGAACATACTATCCAATGTCATCCAAGAAGACAGCCTCTTCGGGAGATATGTTGTTCCTTTTGCAGGCGAGTAAATAAAAGGCGGGGTCGGGTTTCCGCAAGCCCAGGGTGCTGGAGTCACAGAAATCGTCGAATAATGCTCTTAGAGGTGGTGGGGTCGCACCCTCTTGCCAACCTAAGAATTCGAGTTCTTCCTGAACAGAAAAATTGACTTGTGGTGCACCTGCCAATATTGTGTCCTCGGATTTAGAGAAGTTATTGGTGAGTGCAATTGTGCGATATTTTCCTGAGGCTGACCACATTGGAATTATTAACGATGTGGCCTGCTTCAATCCGATTTACCATACCCCGTATCCGCCGAATGGCCTCGACCACCAAGTTGTCATAAATACCACTCTCCCGCATCATCCGCCCAAACAGCTGTTGTCGCACTATTTAGTATGGCGGATAGGTATCTAGACATCGCTCCGCACCTCTCGCCCATTCACCTTAATGTTACGAGGTAATAGAGGGCACTCTTGAGCGACGTCGTCATTCATAAATTTTATACCTTCTGAACTAAGCTCTGAGCAGACCCACTTTGGCCCCGACGTTCACAATATTCCTCGTACCAGATGCCGCCTTTTTCACTGGATAGTTCACGTGTAAACTCGTCGTAGAAGAGGAATAACGTGATCTCTCCTCTTTCAAACTTTTGGAATGCGCCATTGGGACCTTGATTTGCTCTAAATAAATCACGTTCGTTGACAAGATATTGCATTGAAGATAGCAGCAGGCTGGATTTCTGCGTACATTATACAATTGATATAGTCTGGCGGTAAACCGTATTCCTTCTCATATTTTGCGATAGCGAGCATAGGACTGCGAACCACAACTCCGCCGATGTCAAATATTACGGCCTTTATCACCATATCGACAGCGCTGTCGCCGTTAACGATGCGGCCGTTAACAAGGTGAGGGCCGAGGCAATGACAGACCCGAAAAATTCACGTGGTTGAGCAAACATACTGATAAGGTAATCATTTGTTATGTTCTCCAGTGTCAGCGCCACTATGCACAACCATTGAGTGGCATTGGCAAACCCCTTCTTTCTCCGCAATGAGCAGATACACTCAACGCTCACAATATGATCGTCAACAGAATGCACCGATAACTTCAACTGTCAGTGCTGAGATTCAGGATGAGCTTTGGGGTTGGTTCACGGCGGTAAGTTGCCAAACTTTGCATATCGAATCTGTGGTCAAATGCCTCTACTTGATCCAGGTTGATACCGATCATTCCGGCTCTATCACGGTACGGGAACTACAGAGAGCACTTGTCAACGGAAATTGGACAAGTCAGTTGGCATGCGTAAGATTATAGCAATTACTTAGAATATTGTTTAGATTTTGATCTAGACACTTGTCAAATGCTTATGAACATCTTTGTATGTTGCTTTATCCTTGTGATCCTCAATTCGCTTACCCTATGTTACCGTAGGACACGGATCGCAGCGGTACTATCGGCTTTCATGGTGATTGGTTTTCACAACAAATTTTTTCTAACCATCATTGAAATGCAGAATTCTCGGGGTTGTGGAAATATATAGGTGATTGGCAAGGCGTCTTCGGTCACTTCGACCAAGACAATAGTGGTAAGGTAAACGTACTTAGTGTCTCCTGTTATATCACACTCTTGGCCTTCCAATAGGTTCCATTGACAGACAAGAGTTAGCTAATGCACTACGTAGCTTTGGGTACAATCTTCCTCCACCAATCATCAGTTTAATCCAGCAGAAATACGGTAAAATCACCCCAGCACAACCCTCTTTTGGTCAGGTCAACACTTACTTGACGTAGGCTCCTTACCCAACGCGGAAATACCGCAACTTCAGGGATGCTTTACCGCTTCCACTGGAATCACATTTGATCGTTTCGTGCGTGGGTGCGTGGCTGTAAAGACGCTTACAGAGAGTTTCCAGAGGTATTGTAGTCACGACTATGTTGTTCTTTGTGGCTAACGTTACTGGACCAGAGAGGACAGTGATCGAGATGGCTGGGTGCAAATGAATTATGAGACTTTTATGCGCGTGAGTATATTAATATGTTCTATTTTATGTTCAACGATTTACATCTCAGTAGATCGTTCTCAGCGCCCCATAACGTACTCCTACACTTCCCCTTGAATGGGGTCAACCCATGATTTTGGTGTTATTATATAATATGTATGTGAGAGTCTCTCGCAGACTCGCATTTACAAACAGAATTAGATTAAAACCTGCTTGCGTTGTGGACGCGTACGTACAACTTTACCTTTATGTCAGTGAATTATCATCTGAACATCTAGATCTTTTGATTCCTTCTACCCGTAAGTTCTAAGACAGCTTTCTTCTTTTCTTGCGGAGTCTGTTTCATCAGAATTTCACCCCAACAGAAGAAATGAACAGATCCTGTCTATCCTCAGTTGATTCTGTCGTGCTTCAAATGGTGCTTTCAGTGCTTCAACTCCTAGTGGGCGAGTGGCATACCACCTTTGCATCTACTCCTGCCACCAACATAATGTGTAAGACACTCATCTGAACCAAGTAGGTCTTCCGCAGAAGAACTATGAGGAGCTTGTATATTTAGGTGTGTCAAGGAGTAAATAAAACTTCAATTAAAACTCCATCGTCGCAGCTATTGACGTGCGAGATACCTCCTCCCTATCTCCCACAAAACAATGTGATACAGCTAGTTATATCTCCTTCACCGCCGATGAGCGAGTGTTCCCTTCTTACCCGTTTTAACAGCTCCTTGAGGTTTCTAGACACCACCCCTCCAAAACCTGGCCTAAAGGACCGCATGGGGAGTTTTCGCACCCTCCGCCTCACGCCAGTTCCCTCTGTCAGACTCGATGACATTCTTCCACGCAAACACCTACGTCCCCTGACGCTCCGCGACTTCAAATCGTATCTTTTATACACTGAACGAAGTTCTGAGGACCTGTACGTATGTACTTACACTCTGTTAAATCTTCTTATCGGTATGGAGTTCTGTAGCTACTTCATCCTTTGGTTTGACGACTAAGTGAAGCTGTACCGAGAGCGGATTACGTCTCCGATGAATCCCACTCATTCCTCTTCCCTCACCTACTCTTACCTTAGTGCGAAACAAGTATTCTTCACACAGTGGGCTGTTTTAGAACTCAATTTCACCGCGGATACAACTGCGGCTCTATGCGCCGCAGCGCCCCACGAATATCTGCCATCGCTTTTCTTTGCTGATGCGAGACACCATGTCGGGGGCATGCTTATGGACAGCCTGCATAAATTCATTCGATCCAAGTCAGCGAACGCAGAAAGAAACAGACATTTTGTTGGGTTTTTAATAATGTGCATCGGGCTAACGCCAATCCTATTCGGTGTGCTCCAGAATTCAATCCAGCTCTACCCTGCTTTTGGTTCGGTGCCACGACACTTATTTGTGGTTTGCATGGCGTATGCTATCTATTCCTTTTGATTCAAGATTCATCTCTCGTTCTCAATAAATGCAGGTCTGTATAATAATCTTTTTCTTAGGAGATAGGGGCCAGCTCACCGCCTACCAACTCACTCCTTGCAACTGTCTCTAGATCTCACGGCCCCCATCACTATCTACGCATTCTTTATCTTCATCAAACCCCGTGGGTAGGCTCGGTTCCAACCTTTTGGATTCTACACAAAATCACTACTCCGTCTCACATCATATCGTGCAGCTCACGACATTCGATCTTTCATAGGATCAATTGTGTCGTGAATTAGAGGCCTCTCCATATACTGTCACCAATGGATGTTTTTCTCCTTCATCCCCTGCCTCAAATGCTCATTCCACTACTGTGATCTCCCTTTTCTTGCCGATCCCTCCTGCTTCCCCAAAGAGCCGCAGCACAGCGACATGTTTCGTGGTAGTCCCCCTATTTTTGGTCCGCTGACCAAGATACTCATGAGCATCCGACCGTACTGGGAGACCATCAATTGCTGAGCCGCATTAGCGGCACTTCTTGCCAGCGTGTCATGCATCTTGGTGGTGGTTGCATTGGTGACTTGATAACTACGGTATTCCTCTCAATATTCAGGCTTGCTAACAAATTGCCAAAAACATTCGCCGGTACAAATAATCGTAGAAATTACTGTGTTCGTGACGATATTTCGTTTCTTGCAGCCACAAGTATGG
Source organism: Ramaria rubella (assembly GCA_015039355.1). Lineage (NCBI taxonomy): Eukaryota > Fungi > Basidiomycota > Agaricomycetes > Gomphales > Gomphaceae > Ramaria > Ramaria rubella. The sequence goes on along the minus strand of MU134304.1, from coordinate 91,758 downwards.
ATCCATCAACCAACTTCTGTCATGTCATCTTATCGAGACATACCTTCATTTTTACATGAGTGCAAAGCACTGTGCACAAGTCATAGCTAAGTATAACAATCCCTAGGAACCTAATGGATTTAACTATGTTCAAGTTGTCACTTGACTCACTTCCTCTCGTATATAGGTACTACAGAGGTACGAATACGTTTATATATATCATACATTCATACGTTATCTCACTATTCCTTAGTTATTACAGTACTTTCGACAGATATGGCCTTATATAATGTGCTTATGGACCGCAACGTTTTACACGGAAAACAGTTTGTATCATTCACATAATGTAAGGATGGTTTTCACATATCCCTTTCAAATCCTCACTGACTTCTCAGTCGAACACATCTCTTCCGACGGTTTCAAACGAACAAATAATGTCTATCGCATCCCAAAAATTAGAAAGTTGTGAAAAAAATCAATTTATCTCCACGAATGATGATATAATTTTCATTTTAAATGTCTTACAAAACTTTTTGGTCGATCTCGAATTTTTTGACAACTTGCTCAATGAAAATCCAGAGTTATTTCTTTCTAATGAAGTTATTCCGACGAGACGTACTATTGAAGCTTTTTTATTCTGCGTCCATAAATATTTTTCTGATATTCTTTTCCTTTATGTAACATGTAACGTTATCCTTCTCAACATCATTTTCCGTACTAGATTCCCGGCGAACCTTGTAATATCAATTTTTATACCTTCCAACCCAAACTTCTTGATGCCGCAAGCTCGGCATGAGATGGCAGCCGGCATCCACCTATGAGTCATTCATCGTATCCTCGTGGGGCTTCTGTCAATGCCTAGTGCAGAACCTCTCAGACCTCCTTTCGTGCTTTTTTCAAGCTTAGAACAAAATATGATGAATTGCTTACATCCATTGAAGACGAAAAACGAAATGCCAAGACTCAACGTTTTTGGTACGGACTCTGCGGAGCTCAAACATGGCATAACGGCGAGGAAGTGAGGTTTTTAGTGGCCTGCAGGGTCGCAATTGTAGCTACCTAGCGAAAGCCAGCTTAAGCTGGCACTGACTGTAGCTCACACAAACTTCCACGCCACACTCTTCATGAGATATTTCTTATCTTTAATTGGTGCTCATGAAAAATCCCTTCTGACTCCTGAGGCTCATGTCACTCCTACCCTTCAACTGTCGTACGGACCATATACTAAGTAATCGCTGGCAAGACTGCCCTTCTAGTTTTCAACGTACAAACTCTCACATGGAGTGCTGTTGCATTTAACAAAACCATAGATAACCATAAGTCGTTTCAAATAATCTGCATGGAATCACGTGTCGACTGTCGACCGGAGAGTATTTGCGCCGTAGACGCTTGTAAGCTAGACGAAGACTATATTATCCACTTCTCAGCTATCTCCTAGTGTATTCCCCAGACGAATATGCCCAATCACCCTGATATTGTCCCCATCCCAAGCACCTTTGACTACACGAACCAATCTGTAGAAATTCCTGGCACCAGGAGGCCTGGTCAGACAGGTATGGTCGTTAGCAGCATAGGCGCCCGCCTCCTCTCACCCGTACCTCTCACATAGGGATCTATCGTAACGGTGACCTATACGCCCACTTTCGGTTTTGCCTATACTAAGCTGTGTAACAGCTGCATGGCCTGAGCTTCTCAATTACAATTCAGATCATGCACGAAGCTCTCTGTATGACGTCTTCCAGTCAGGTCTTGCTCGTTCTCCAAATGAGCCCTGCCTCGGTTATCGCCCTATAGTGTCCACGAACCCTCTCAAATTTGCTCCGTCTTACTCATGGCAGACTTACACCCAGGTCGACGAGCGTAGGCGTAACGTCGGCAGTGCACTAGCATTTTTGTGGCAACAAGGTCTGGCCGGAGGGGGAGATCTTCCCACTATTGGCCTCTGGAGTCAAAATAGGCCTGGTGAGACGACATTCTTGATTAATAAACTGTCCTTGCTCATCTCTCCATCATGAAGAATGGCAGGTTGTCGACCTTGCGGTACAGGCGTATGCCAAGGTATCTGTTAGTTTATATGACACGCTCGGAGCGGATGCTGTTGGTAAAGCAATTAGTCTACAACATTTTATATCTTGAAGCTGAACCTTTTTTCTTTTCGAAATTTCATAGAGTATATGTGAGGCGAATTACTGGATAGAACAACCCAGCTGGTTACTTACTATTTACGCAGCTGCAATCACGCTGAAATTAGTGTCGTGTTTGTTTCCGCATTGCATGTGCCTTCTGTCCTGGGCCTTTCTCCGCGTTTGAAAAATCTCAAGGTCGTTGTCTCGTTAGATGAGCCAAACGAGGAGACTAAACGTGTCACAACTGCATGGGCAAAGCATCGAAACCTAGAGTTTTTCTCTCTATTACAATGTTTGTTCCTTGTCACGATCGATTTACATTTTCACCCAACGGTATTTCTATATAGTGGAATCATTGGGTAAAGCGAATCTTCGGGAGCCCATTGTCCCGACCCCACAACAGGTTTACTCTATATGCTATACTTCGGTGTGTTTCCTCGCGTTGTGCTTATTTGTTTATTTAACTCTATTCCAGGGCACCACGGGTAACCCCAAAGGTCATCACAGCTTCTGTAGGTTCGATAGGTTTGACTAACACTTCCTAGGTGTGCTCTTGACACATGGTCAATGCTCTCTCGCTGTCGTTTCTTTGGCCTGGGGTATCAAGTTCACCGAACCAGGCATACTCTTTTCTTATCTTCCATTGGCCCATGTCTACGGGGTGCGAGTGGCTGTTTGCTTTTTTTTTAACGTTAACATGAACGTATTTTTTGCAGCGCATTCTCGAACTGGTCGTGTTAAACCTTGGTGGCTCGATTGGTTATTTCACAGGAGATCCTCTGCGACTGCTCGAAGACGCACAGGTTTTGAAACCGACTTCGTTCCCGGCTGTGCCACGTGTAATGAACAAGATTTATCAAGCTGTGAATGCGGCGGGAGATGTGCCAGGATTTAAGGGTACGCACGCGCTATAAATCGATACCAGAGTGGTCTGTACCATTTTGTCACTGGCAGGTGATATTTTCAGGAAAGCCGTCGCGGCCAAACTCGATAATCTCCGCAGTAAAGGACAATTGACTCATGCTATTTGGGATCGAGTCGTATTCAAAAAGGTGTGCTAATCGCAACTTGGCGATTTGGGCAAGACTCAACCAAGCACAGATCCAACGGGTCCTAGGGGGTAGAGTTGAACATTTTACTGTGGGATCGGCGCCGATTTCGAGGGATGTGATCGACTTTTTGAAGGTTGCGTTTTCGTGTGATATTTATGAAGGTGCTTCTCTTGATTGTGGATCATCACATTGACCCATTGATGCTAATTGTTTAATCTTTCACGCATAGGGTAAGTTCTTTGGTTTATTTGATTCTCACTACTCAAGTCGTCTACAGCTATGGAATGACAGAGACAGCCACTATCTGCACGAGGACTATCCCGAATGACCTAGCCGCCCCAGGCTCGGTGGGTCCACCAATGCCTGCAAGCGAGATCAAGCTGGTCGATGTCCCCGCTTTGGGCTACACTTCCCAAGATAAGCCTGGGCCTAGAGGTGAATTATGCAGTCGTGGACTCGTCAACTTTTCGGAGTATTACAAAGGTAGGACATCTTCGTTGGTCTACTCAGCCCCTATCAAATGAGCTTGGCGGTTTATAACGTGGCACACAGATCCCAAGAATACCTCTCAGACAATCGACCAGGAAGGTTGGCTGCACACCGGCGACGTTGCCGAGCGTGATATCCATGGTCGTTTCAAGATCATTGATCGTGTTAAGGTCTGTGCGTTGTTTATTCTTGTTGCATTGCTTCACACTGGTTCTCAGAACATCATGAAACTTGCACAAGGTGAGTACGTCGCGCTCGAGAGGATCGAGAACGCATACAGTGTATCACCGATCATTGGACAAATTTATGTCCATGGCGAGTCACTCCAGGACTATCTTGTTGCAATCGTCGTTCCCGATATGGATTATCTTGCCGGGCTTGCGAGCAAGCTTACCGGAAGCCGAGTATCGTCCGACGACCACGCTGCTCTGCTGGTTGCCGCAGGCGATGAACGTGTCAAAGCTGCCATCATGGCAGAACTGGCCAAGCAAGCGCAGAGGATGCAGCTGAAGGGTTTTGAGTCTGTGAAAAATATACACATCTCCCTTGAGCCGTTCACATCGGATAATGGGACCCTCACGCCAACGTTGAAGCTCAAAAGGTATATTGGTTCAGTAGAGATCGTCCTAGACATTACTCATTTGTTCCACAGGGTGGAGGTTCAGCGAATCTATAAGAAGGTTCTTGGAGAACTGTACAAACAACCTTTGGCTTCAACATCCGAAGGGTTCAAACTCTGAACAAGTAGACGAAGTTAATCACGGCTTTTGGGTTGCAATCGTTCATATCGTGTAGCATATTGGGGCAATTTAAGAGACTAACATCGAATTGCAACACAATGCATGAGCGTGGGGTACCGTACAGTCCGTACAGTAATAGAATATTCCGCTTGCTTAGAGTCCTACGAGAAAGAGAATCCTGGAAGAGATCATAGGCATGACCTCGGTTATGTTACGGCTTTATGGGAGATAGAGTACGGACATGGTCCGAAAGAATTACAGAAGTCGGTAATAAGAAAGGCGAGATTGGGATACATTGCCACTGGAAAGAAAGAAAGAAAACCAAGTGTAATACTTACGTAAGCGGACATGGTGTGCGCCAAAAGTGGTTTATAGATCCATAGCATGGGGGGAAGGTCCAAGAGAGGACATATGACAGGGGGGGGAGGGAGGTATAGGGACTGATTGTGCGAGGGCAAGAACGGCAGGCGAAGAGATAGGAGAGGGTGCCCCACGGATGAAGTAGGTGGCTTGAGCTGGTACCTCAAGGTCATGAGACACGTTGCGAGCTAGCGGGTTCTGTGTGTGTGTGCGCGAAATGGGAGACGCTGTAAAGGGCCTCAGGGTAGAGCCATAAAAGGAGATGGCGTGGACACATACCAAGAATTGAAGAGTATGCCCATGGGCGAGAGTCGAAGAATACTTCGTCACCTACTTCATCTCTTTCTTCATTATAGGGAGTCCCACGGCTTGTAGCACGCTCGGGTGTGCAAGGGGAATCCTCGCTGGAAGCTGAGGCAGTAGAACGGGTACGCTTGTGTGATCTCGGTTTATACGGATGGGGACGCTCATAACGTGCGCGAACTATGGGAGAAGCTGGGGTATTGAACATGACTGGCTGAAGGATCGACAGGAATTCCTCTAGAGCATCGGGAGATAGCCTTGGAAGGTAAAGTCAGTAGTTGATGCTCTGGTATTTCCTTAGACTTACCGAGGAGAGGCGCTGTCCCTAGGTGTGGCAAGCGAATCTGCTTCGTCATAAGCAGAGGAGGAACGATCTCGCTCTGCGATTTGATCGTCGTCGTTGCCTTCTAAACTGATGCGGGCGAAAGCATCTGTAGGGGGAGCAGAGACCAGCCTAACAGAGGATTTGGGGCGAATAAAGGAGGAAGAGGAGTAGGAATAGGAGTGATGAGCGAAGGAAGGAGCCGAGTTGAGTCTAAGAGGCCTGGGTGCGACGAGGTCGTGCATAGTGCGAGGGATCAGAGATATAGGTGTGAGACGCCCATTCTCGATGTCACAGGTGACCCATGTGTGACATCACGTGACAATTGATCCTGTGACTACTGTGACACCACGTGGCATATTAACCTACTTAATAGATCCTTCCCTTAAGTTCTTGGAGATTACATTAATATTCCTTGCGCCTGCGGTCAGCGGCCTCGACTATTCTCAAACCTTAGCCCCATTTTAACCATTAATTCCGGCGCAACACGACCTACGCTTAGAGCTCTTCCGGCTGTTTGTCTCCACTAGCTCGATGTCCCTTACAGCTCACGTCGCTCAGCCTACTTGCACCTCTCTTGCCCCAGGTGCTACGTTGGAATCCGTGTCATCCCTTCCTAGTGCTGTGGCTGCTAGCTCTGTGCGCCTCAAGCGTGATGAAACTAATGAACTGACGCTCTCGGATGTCGAGGCTTTACTGCCTAGGTTGCCCCCGACCCCTATTCCGAAATTACAATTGGCAGTTCTCTGCCTTGCCAGATTCGCGGATCCGATCACGTTTACACAAGTTGAGTTGCCCATTTGGTACCGCTTGCACTAATCTATAGTCCATTCAGATTTTTCCATATGTAAACGAGATGATCGAGGACATCGGTATTGCAAACACCCCCTCGCAGGTTGGATTCTACAGTGGTATTGTGGTAAGTTTCATTTATTTCTCATTCCAAGTTTGTCTATGGTAAGCGTGCATACGAAAACCTGTTGTTGACCCATGTATTTCTCACTCAGGAATCAGTTTTCGCCATATCTCAACTCTTGGCTATTCTTCCGTGTGCCAGACTTTCAGGTAAGCTATTCCGTCGTTCCGCTAATTCTCTTAACTTGACTAACGTTGCTACCGTAGATGCCATCGGACGACGACCTGTCATTCTGATAGGTGTAGTAGGACTCGCTCTCGCCACATTTGCATTCGGAATCTCCAAAACATTCATGGCTATCCTTATCACTCGTTGTCTTGGTGTGTCCTGATTATCGTTATTTTTCTTCTCTGTTGATCCGATCGCGATGATTTTTCAAAAGCCGGAGCCCTAGCAGGCAACGTTGCGTCAGTCCGAGACATCTAACTGCGGTTTTGTAATGTTAATTTTCCTGCATTTTTTAGCACAATTCACGCTGTATTAGCAGAGATAACCGATGCGTCAAATCATGCCGTCGCTTTACCTGTTTATGGCCTGTCTTGGCCCATAGGATCCATTGTCGGGTGAGAAAGCATCATTATTCATAGCGCATTTGTCTTTATTCATTATGATCTATCGCGCTCATACAGGCCACTCATAGGAGGCACTTTCTCACACCCTGCAAGACATTTCAGCATGTTTGAGAGTTTCCCACTTTTCAGAACGTACCCTTATTTTTTGCCATGTCTGATCTCTGGTGCTATGGCACTTGGAGGATCAGTGCTAGGTTATTTCTGCTTAGAAGAGGTACATCCGGATGCCAACCAGCCCTTGTTACGTGTTAACTAAACCGTCAATTCACCAGACACTCCCAAACAAACGTAGAGCCCTCATCGATGCCGGTTCACCGTCTGAACGTATTGATACAACCAAAGCATACGGCACAGTGAATCGTACCAATGCACACCAGATCACACCGAAGCCTGAGTTTGCTACCACCGGCATGCAGACTGATATGCATACCGAGTCCGACACTAGCATGTTTGGATTGCTTGCGATTCCTGTTGTACGAGCGCTTGCAATATCCTCGTTTGCCTTATCATTCCTTTCCGGTGGCTTCGACGTACTCTTTGTCCTGTTCTGTTATTCCTCTATTTCTGCTGGCGGGCTGGGATATTCGGTAAGTTTTGTGTGTACGTGCTGTGGCGTGTATTCTTATGTCCGCTTAGGCCTCACAAATAGGTTATGCGCTTGCAATCGCCGGTACAAGCGCTGTGCTGTTCCAAGCGTTTGCTTTACCCACGCTCCTGCGCCATGTTACCGCCCTCACGGCCTACAAGCTATGCATGACGCTCTGGTCCATAGCATACGTTGCCCTTCCTCTACTCAATGTACTTGCTCGTTTGGGACTGGACGATATCAATGCTGAAGCTGACGCACTAAAACCTGCCTATTCCATTGCTGTATGGATTGGCATTGGGATATGCCTTGCTATCACAAGGCTCGCAAATCTTGCGTTCTCGTGCGTGGTTAATTGTCTTGTAGATTTACAAACAGATTCTCACGGCTTTGATAGATTGAGCATGATCTTAGTCAAAGACACTTCTCCTTGCCCCAGTGCTCTCGGTGCCGCAAATGCTCTCGCGCAGTTTTCAATGTGTTTGGCCCGGGCTATCGCACCTGCGTTTGTCAGGTCGGTATTCTCCTGGATCAACTCTTAAATCAATTGTTAACAGTTCATCTGCAGCGCTCTTTTTGCGACTTCAATAGACCACCACATCCTTGGGTCATACCTCTGGGTGTGTGTGATGGGTTTTTTAGCTTGGGCAGGAATTAGAGTGACAGACTGGATTAAACTCTCTCATGATAAGCCATTCAGTAGCAAAACGATCTAAGGAATTGCTGGCATTTCCCCACATGTTGTATTCAGACATCATGACCCTCCCTCGTTTAATTTGTTATAAATTTGAAAGCAAAGCCTGGTGCTTGCTACGGCTGCCATGGGCTTTTCGCTGCTCCACCGACACCCTCTGTAAGATAAACGGCCATCCCATCTGATCCAATCACAAAGCAATCTTCCAGACGAATTCCTACCTGGATGTAAAATAAGAGCCTGGTGACAAAATATGTAAACATGTACATTACCTTTCCTTCGATGTAAACGCCGGGCTCGTCTGAGAAAGAGTGCCCTGATTGAATAGTATCCAAGCTGCCTCCACGGAGATAAGGGGTTTCATGAACCTCTAGACCGATGCCTGCCTGGCATCTGCATCACCCTGTGGGTAGGGAGATGAATGGAACTCACCATGCCCTAGACGATGGGTAAAGTATTGTCCATACCCAGCCCGTGTAAGGACAACGCGTGCAGCTTCGTCGACGGCGCACATCTCGACACTCTCTTTAGCCGCGGTTAACGCGATCTGTTGAGCCATATGCACATAGTGCCAGATATCGAGATGGTCTTGCGGTATGTCAGATTCCTTTATAGAAAAAAAATCGTAAAAATATAAGGAAGAACGGGAGTCAATAGATTCCTACCTCGAGAGCGAATGTCTTCCGATGCTGCACGTCAGCTATGTCGTCACGAAAATAAAGTACAAGACGAACACGCGTGTTATCACTGTAATATCCATGTAGGGCACCGGTGATGTCAAATAATATGAGATCCTGCTTCTCGAGTGCACGGTCTGAGGCGCCACCATGAGGAAGTGCTGCGTTTTCTGTTGACAACGTGAGAACTGTAGGCGAAGTAAGGAATGATATTCACCACCGAACAGCACGAGAGCGCTAGGATTAGTTAGTCCTGCGGAGGTGAGGGCATCGATCATAAGTTGCTGTGTCTCTGACTGACGGATACCGATGTACATTTCTTTCCGCACAGCTCGCGTGGCAAGAAGGGTGACCTATATTGAGATAAGACATATAAATTTTAAACGTTCAGGTAGGATTGCCGTTACCTCATTCGAGCAACGAAGAAGCGCTATTTCCGCTGGCGATTTGCGTTCTCGCAAACTACGGATAGTCGGTGGCGGAGATGCCACCAGTACGTTTGGAGCCGCATGATGGATGCCATCTTTGATAAATAGCCTTGACGATTCTGCTATGTATATCGCCCCTCCTGCTGGTGCAGAGGCAACCAAAGAACCTACGACTTTCTGGTAAGGGTCCTCGTCTTCAGCCCATTCAACGTAAGTCACACTGGCGGCAGGTATCGACAAAAGCTTCGCCCTGCTTGCTTCAAACTTTGGCGTCAAGACCGCGACCTTCGCTTCTACACGGCCATCAACGGGTATAGGTGAGATGATAAGCAGCAGGGGGCGTTCGCTCAGGTGCCATGAGCTCTGGCTGATATTTCCATAAAAAAGGGCGTTTGCACCGGGTTCTGCGATATACGCCGACGCGTTCAAAGCGTGCAATGTCTGAGCAAGAGTTCTCTGCCGCTGGTGAAATTCAGACGGAGTGATAGGAGGGACATTTGTGCAATGGTCACGAAGATGAGCAAATTGCGTGTGACGGGAAGGCTTATAGCCGTTGAGGAAAAAAGAAAGATATGCGAAGGGGAGCAGCAATAAGAGGATTATTACAGAAGAAAGTGCATTCTGATCTCAAAAGGGTGATCACAATGAGTTCTGGGTGTTTTTATATAATTGGACATGCCTTCCATGATCTCCACGGATATCTCTGAGGTCGAGGTCCTCCACTACCAGGAGTCCTAAGTCCACCAGGCGACTTCTTGGCCGACATAACGAGACAAGCGCCGTGTCCGGATTTGGCGAGGTGGATGTGTGCTTGTCCACAAGCTCAGCACAATGCCTTCAGTAGCACCTGCACCTCCTTCGCTCGAATCGTTGACATCTCTATTTCCCCTCACATTCCCCGTGCCGACGCCAGCAACCCATCCAGAACTTCTGTCTGTCAAGGACTTGCATCGGGAAGAAGATCTTCTCCATAACCCTCATTCCTTCCGCCATTGGTGGACGGCAATCCACACGACAAAGGAGGCTCTCAATGCTCTGCAAAAAGCAGCACCTCCTTCAAACCTTCCTCTAGATATCGCCAATCTTTTAGGTCCACTTGCCACGCCTGTGGCTCGTGCGTCTTTGCAACGCCTAACATATTTGTACGAGGCTGCTCTTGTTCACTTCCCTGGATCCTTCAAGCTTTGGAAGGCATATCTGGAAACGCGTTCATGGTACGTTCTTGGCAAAGCGACTCGTCCAAAACGGGCTGGTGGTCGTAAGAAGTTACAAGAGATGAAAGATGCGCTTGAGGATGAAAAGACTGAGTTGCTAACTTGGGAGGGTGGCCTCGACGGTATCGTGGGATGGCAGGAGTGGAAAAATCTCATCGCAACATTTGAGAGAGCCCTCATGTATTTGCCAAACGTCTGCAAACATTTGCTCACTTCCTCTGGCCGTGACTTATGCTTTCATAGATGCCGCGCTTGTGGCTCCTCTACTTCAACGTCTTTTTCCATCCCATGTGTCCCCCTCTGATTTCACACTCTCATTCCCGTCGTACCTTTGATCGTGCGCTCCGCACCCTTCCCCCCTCGTTACACTCTCGAATTTGGACTCGGTATCTTCTATGGGCTGAATCGAAATCGGGAAATACTACAGTTTCCATTTACCGTCGCTATTTAGCAATAGATCCCAGCATTACGGAACGTTACACTTCTTTGCTTCTCGCACCTACCAATTCCAGTCCGCGCCCACTAGAGGCTGCAAAGCTGCTATTGAAACTAGCACGGCAATCTGCTCGTGGCGAGTACATAAGCCCAGAAAACAAAAGTCCGTACCAACTCCTAGGAGAGTGGCTCGATGTTGTAGAGAACTTCGCTGAGGATGTTGGTTTGGATGCTGATGAAGCAGATCTAATCCATGCGGAGGAGAAGAGAAACTCGGATGCACGGAACGCCAACGGGTCTTCCAAAGAAGGAACGTCTATAGACCAGGGTCTTGCTCGTTTCTCGGGACCACCGCTGCCTACTTCTCAAGATGAGTCTCAGCCGAGACCATATGACGAAGACGAGGATCCTTCGAGCTTGACGAAACTTGACATCGAAAAGCTGGTGCACAAGGATGGTCTCGAGGTTTACAAGGATCAGGCCGGACGGCTCTGGACTGGACTTGCTACATATTGGATCAAAAGGGGCGAGTTCGACCGTGCCAAACATACATTTGAGAGCGGACTCTCGAGTGTTTTGACTATTCGTGATTTCACTCAGATCTTCGATGCCTATGCTGAATATTCCGAATCGCTCATCAGTGCTCTTATGGAGTCACTTGCTAATCCTGAAGACGAAGATGAGGAAGCTAACGAGACGGAGAAAGAGCTGGATGGCATGATGAAGTCATTCGAAGAACTGATGGATCGAAGGCCGTTCCTTGTCAACGACGTGTTACTAAGGAGAAACCCTAACGATGTGCAGGAATGGGAGAAACGCATCGCTCTTTGGGGGGAAGATGATGAGAAGGTGCATATTTGTCGCCCTACAATGTTGAACGTTTAATTCCAACTTGGTATGTAGATTGCTGAGACATACACTCAGGCCTTGGAGACCATCAATCCTCGAAGGGCGACAGCCAATTTCCACAGATTGTATGTCAACTTCGCTAAATTCTACGAGGAGGGTGGCGCCACTGGCAGCGCCGAGAAAGATTTAGACAGCGCGCGAAACATCTTGGAGAAAGCCACCAAGGTTCATTTCAAGACAGTCGAGGATCTGGCTGAAGTATGGTGTGAATGGTCAGAACTGGAGCTTCGCAATGAGTCAGCGCTTTCCATGCTTACTTCCTACAGACTTCGCTCACCTTTTTCTGCAGAAATTACGAAGAAGCAATCAGGGTCATGCAACGAGCCGTTGTGATACCGAAAAATCCCAAGATCAATTATCATGACCAGGTTCGCCCAATATTATGTTTGATGTTTAATTTCCGAGATCTTTTTCTGAAATCTTTTGTAGTCTTTGCCTGTGCAAGCACGTTTGTTCAAGTCGCTCAAGCTTTGGTCTTTTTATGTAGATCTTGAGGAATCAATTGGCACTGTAGAGACAACCAAAAACGTCTACGACAAAATTCTCGAGCTGCGCATTGCCAATGCACAGGTATGTCCTTGTCAGAACAACATGCCACATCAATATTCAACAATGGAAAATTAGGTCATGGTCAATTACGCTGAATTCTTAGAGGATAACAAATATTTTGAGGAAAGTTTCAAGGTGTGTAGTCGAGTATATTTCTCAAAATTAAGGTAAATGTTCATTGGCTCTAACCAAGGTCTACGAACGTGGAGTGGAACTTTTCACCTTCCCTGTGGCGTTTGAATTGTGGAATATTTACCTGTCCAAATTTGTAAAACGTTATGTGAGTGTGGGATCCTCATCAATTCAGAAGTTCTAACACGATAACCAGAGAGGAAGCAAGTTGGAGCGAGCTCGAGACCTTTTTGAACAAGCTCTAGAGAAGTGTCCTCCTAAGATGTCTAAACCATTCTTTTTTATGTACGGCCAACTCGAAGAGGAGTATGGTCTCGCCAAGCGCGCCATGAACATTTACGATCGGGCAACGCAAACCGTCGCAGACGAAGATAAATTCGAGGTCGCTTTATTGAATTCCTAGTATTTCCGTCATAGTTGCTCACCGCCCGTTCCAGATGTTCACCATATACATTGCGAAGGCAACGGCTAACTTCGGGCTTCCAGCTACTCGTCCTATCTACGAACGCGCCTTAGAGATCTTACCAAACCGGCAAACCGCCCAAATGTGTTTACGTTTTGCTGGGCTCGAGCGGAAGATGGGCGAAATTGATCGTGCACGCGCAATCTACGCACATGCCTCGCAATTCTGCGACCCCCGCGTCGATCCTAACTTTTGGGTGGAATGGAACAACTTTGAGATTGAAACCGGATCCGAGGATACCTTCCGTGAGATGTTGCGAATCAAACGAAGTGTTCAGGCCCAATTCAATACCGAGGCGTCCTTTTTGGCCGCCCAGACAATGGCAGCGCGGCAAGGAACGTCTAAGGGTGCCGAGATGGGCGCAACAGATCCCGCTGACCCCATGGCGGCTGTAGAAAGAGAAGCTGACACCTCTACTGCATTTGTGGCAGCTCGTCACACCACAAGAAACGAAAATGCCACCGACGAGGTAGGCAATGCACCGCAGGAGGCTCAAGTCGGCGGTGTTCAAAACGAAGAAGAGATACAGATTTCGGACGACGAGGACCTGTAGTAGTGTAGTATGTACTGGTTATTTTTGTTACCGTGCTGAATCCCATTTTTCTACTTCAATACTACATATTTCTTCCCAGTCTGCCCAACCACCGATTTGCAACTGTGGTCGAGCAACCCATTTTGACAGGATCTCCCGAGATCTGTCGAAAGACACATCATGGCTGCGAAGTTCTAAGGCAAGCTCTTTCATTTGATATAAGGACCGGTGGTATGGTGGTAACAGAGTAGGTATGTTTGTCGCTGCGGCGAGACTGTGAGAGCGGGTATAGATTCAGACACGACATTCGATACCTACCGAACTTCTCGAGCGTCCACGTACACCATAGAGGCTCTTCCTGCACCCATTTCCATCCCTTAGTCTTGTGCGCCTCATAAACAACACTCTCGAGATTGTCAACCATCGCAGCCATCTTGTTAAATTGTTTCTCCTTCCCCAACAGTTTATAGTAGAAGGACATAGGTGTAAACGGCACGCACCAGTTTAAGGAAGACTAAGTCCAAGTCCATTAGCCTTTTCTCCATCAGATGTATCTTAGGTGCAACAAGCCCTACGGGAGGGAGGCTCTTGGAAGGCAACGAAATGAGTTCATTGCTGTGAACATTTTGGCTATGAGGATCCTTGTTATGGTGCAGCATAAAACATACTCGAGCTCGGTTCGGGTATCAATGAGACTTTGAACGGCCTTTAGGCCATCCACGAGCATAAGTTCATCCCAAACTTGAGCAATAGCGCGCAGTTCGCGAAGTAATGTTCTAATTTTTCGGTGATACGTCGTCTCGGAAGCACGAGGAGATTCCCTCGTGCTCCCCGATGCAGCACGCACTGGCGATTGAGATGGCGAAGACGGGCCTTTGAAAGAAGCCAAACGACTCATTGCCTAATATCGCACAAAATTTCACGCCATTACATATTGTAATCTGGGCACTATGTAAACATTTTAACCAATCCCCACCCAAGTCTGAACAGTACAAAAACATAAAACACCAAGTATATTAGCTTGATAAATAACTTATAATTCGAGCCTGCCCGGGCCGTGGGGATAGCCAGTCATAGCGGACCTATAGGTACATCCCTAACCGGCCCATTTGCCCAGAGTTGCACACGCTTGGAGGCCAAAAGTGACATAGTCGAACCCCTTGTCCCTACGAAACCCTTCGCAAAAGACAGAGCCGATGAATCCAATATGATAGGATACCTTTGGGAAACATAGTTCAACTTCCAACGACACTCAGTGAACAGGAGACTAAAACACTTGCCATGTTCCATACATTTCTATCGTCGTGTTGTGCTCAAGTGACTTCCAGCCAAGCTCTCGAACACTGTCCCACCATGTCTGATTTTTCTCGTCACTTGTGACGAGGACTTTGTCAACAATGATGCCGTGATCAATCTCTAGAATCTCCCGGATCTCTGCTACACGTGCAGCAAAAACTGACAGAGGCGCAAAACAATTCTTCCAAGGCTTATTATTGCAGATTGAACCGAAATCGGTATGTCTGATGTGAACGCCTATATACTGTTAACGAGGCCCCCTGTCATTCAGGGTAGACAAGCAAGGGTGGTGAGCCTACAGAAGGAATAGGATCCGTGAGTGCCATCCCAAAGGCTCTTAGGATAAGTGCGCGGGTCAATTCTTCAATGTGAGGAGTAAATGTCATATATTGGCCAACGAGGTTCCAAGAAGGCGACCAAGCTCGTTCCCACTCAAAATCCCTCGCGGCACCCACTGTAGCGAATGTTATGTTTGTTGGACGAACAGATGATAGGTCTCACCGTAATATAAATTATCAAAGCAGAGCAAAGTTTCATCCGGCGGCAAGTTGTGCTTGTGAATAGGGCTTGGGGTAGTTGTGGCAATTTTGAGAGCATCCGCATGAGACTCAGACCATCCGAGGGATGCCAGGGACATAATGTTCGTATGAATGCTTACTGGATCAATTTTTATTTTTGCAGAATCAGGAACTTGGGTAAATGAAACGTCTGCACCCTGTGAGGATATAATATTGGCTTGAGTGTTTGATGTAGTCTTACCGAGAGACAAGTCTTGTTCACTTCGAAAGTGCTCTACCCTGCCAAATGCAGTCTTAAAGACTGACCAGCATCCAATGTCTTCAACCTCAGGAGAGGATATGTTCTTGATATCTTTCCATTCCAATATTGGCCTCCGAAGCTCACCGACTAATTTTGGTATATCGAATATCTCTGAAACTGGCAACGGATCTAGGACATTCTGACCCATGTGTCGTTCGGTTGGAACAAAGCTTGGGAGTATAGCGACTCTACCGGCAAGATACGCCAAATACAATAAGTTCACTTGTGCTATGTATTGGTTCGCTGAATGCATGTTCCAGAATGTTTTGGGTAGTATCTGGGGACTCGGACTCACTGAAGCCTTCTATCGGCCAAGCAGTTACATACTTGACTCCATCCACCAAATTTTCTGCGGGCAAAGAATAGTTTGATCACTGACCTTAATGCTTTCACGAAACATACCTCTGAATCGTGGAGTAGGCGATGACTTCAAGGACCACATCTCGGCTTGAGGCGAACGGGAAGGGCGGAATGGAGTGAACCCAACATAAACGTTCTTCAAAGTGTCGTTCTTTATTGCGAGAATGTAGAGAAAGATTGCAGTCGCCAGAAGAGAAATATAGAGATAGTAGAGCTTGCACACGTTTCGTTTATGAGGGGCTCGGGAATGCCATGAAAAGAATAACTTGAAGGACGGCATGGAAGATGCAATTTGGGTCACTTCGATGATCTACTAGTATGTGGCTTCTTTGCTCGCCAGGAACATCTCAGGGCATGTTACGAGCGAGAACTCCTGGAACCAATAAGACCGGCTGTGCGTGAGTTTGTGGGAATCTTGTCATGACGTCTTTTCAAAGTTTGTCAATGCACGAAGTTATTCCAGGGTTACAGTAATTGGTCCCAATATCTACTTGCAAATCAAAGAAGCATCTTCATTTACAAATCCAACCCCTTTATTTCTAAGAGTCTGCCTTTATCGACCTGTTCATGCCCATAATCAATCATCGCCCATCAGCTCTTCAAGCTCACGTTCTTCTTCCTCAGTGAAAGTCGGCGGATGACGAACTTTGAGTGGCGGCTCCGTGGGCTCGGCGGCCTTGGGATTAATTATGTCTGTAAGAAAGCGAGTGGATCAGGTCTAAGATTGCTAGTAGCAAGCTATACATGTATACGCACCTTCCAGCTGCCAGCGACGCAGTGTTGCATCCAGACTCGCGCTCAGGATCCATGTCTCAGTATTCTTTTTCCCTTGTGTCTCGACGACGCGAATCCATAGCCCAAGCGCAGTGACATCGTGCCAATGCGCATCTATCTCTCCTAGTAGCTCGGGAGCATCATCTGAGGTAGCAGTGTCATATGAATATACTCGAATTACGTCGCCACAGGCAGTAATGAGATACGGCTCGCTTAGAATCGTTAGTGCAAGGGGAAGAATACTCTTTGCCATGCTAGGAACGTTCACTATATGTGTCTTTGATGGATTCTTGACAGTTGGAGTGGATAGGGGGGAGGGTTGAATGATGACTGATTCGTCATTGGATGCTTCACAATTGATCAGAAATGCAAGCAATAAGTAGAAAGGCAAGCTCACCACTGAATACGAAACCTTTCCCTACCCACAAGTCATTTACGCCGGTGCGATGACTATGTAGCTCTGCTTTAAGCACTCCCCGGCAGTTTGCAGACGCTCCGAACTCGCGATCAAGCTCCCAAACCTTCATTACGCCCATGGTATCTGCAGTATATAAAAGGCATGAAGCATCATTCTTCGGTTCGAAGGCGAGAGCTTCGACGGGTCTGGTATGTGCAGATATAGAACCTAATTGCATGAGTGGTTGCGTAAGATCTGAAGAGAGATCCCTAAAACAGGTCATTGGGGGAGAACAATTAATGTTATACTCAAGATCTTACCAGAATCGGACGATTTTATCTGATGATCCCGAAACAAGTATCGATAGCGATGGGATCACTAGTAAGGTTTTCACAAAATCACTATGGGCAAGTGTCGACGATAGCAATGACTTGTCCTAAACCATTGAGGCTCAGAACTGATCGAATATCCAAGGCTGCATTGACGGGACCAACTGCCATCCTCCATGTTCTGATTGTCTGGCGATTCAAATTAAGTTGGTCCGTTGTACATAGACACGCAGGACTGACCTGGTCCCATGAGCCAGTGAACAGAACGTCTGGCTCTCGAAATGCGAGGCAAGTGACCGGGCCCGTATGTCCCTTGTATAGTTGTAAGGTCGTTTCACTCTGAATCGCAAAACGTTGAAAGACATCAGGCTGTAGCTGGGATGAACCGACCTCTAATGAGAGCCGTCTAACTACATGTCCACTCTCTGCCGTCCAAGCATCGGGCCCTCTGACTTTCAAACCTAGTATCTTGCCTGGTAACTCCAAGGGGGAGCCCAAACTTTTTGTGCGTTGGGCTTTCTCTTGTCGAGCCTTGTAACTGAGGTTAAAATGCTGCAATATATACTCACTTCACTGACTTGATCTTTTGCGAGCTCCGTTTCCGTCCGGAAAAAATTGGATGCGTCAGTGGTCTGCATGTAGCTAGCTGCTAGTGGCGCGGGCGTCGACACGAAGATCACGGAGTGTGAATCAGCTAGCAGCTTCCGCTCACTTTATGTCAGGGAGCGTAAAACAATCATGAAAAAATGCTGGTATACACGAGATCGCATTACATATGAAAACAGATGTATGTGAGTGAACGGAAAGAAGAAGTGGACGCATAGCCCTCGAATACGGGGAGGTCTGGCACGGGATCAGAATCGAGGGCTGTCAGGCTGGGGGCAAGTCCTCTATAAGTTCCATCTGAACTCCAGGGACGCGCGATGATAACGTCTAGGAAAGTAAAAATTAAACAAAATTGCTACACAGTGTTCATTAGTCGTGGCCCTTCAAACTGTTAGTCTGTCAGCTGAGAAAGTACATTGACGGATGCATTCGCCTACAGCATCAAAAACCTCTTGTTGACTCCGAGTTCCAGCTTCTTGATCGAGACAATAACATATGTACAAAGCGTCAGCTCTAAAAGATAGTAGTTGTTAGTTACATGAATGCCATTGGTCAATCGCTAAATGCTCTCACGTGTCGCCTACAACACCGCCACAAAACCAAGAAACAAGAAATGATATAGCACCTATAATGAGAGCACCTAGAGGGGCGTGTTCTGGCCGTAGGAGAGTATGCGCTATGAAGAGATAAGAGCTTAGGGCCAGAAGTGTGCTCAATGAAAGAGAAGAAAGAGTTAGCAACGTGGAGATGAGGGCATCTGTACATTGTTAAACGCACAGGGCTGTGGGTGAAAGAAGTATACCACGCACAAGATGGTAGTGCGATGTTAGGCCTCTTGATAGAAGTAATCTCGCGCGCGCGTCGTGATGATTGACAAAATGCATCACCCGTGAGCCCGGCGTAGGGAAGAGTGTACCCGCTACAACTGAGCGGGAAGACAATCTTTGACAGGAGCAATATCGGGATTGACAGTGGGTGTAAAAACGTAGGAAATACGGCAGGGTTTGTCAGCTGGTGAGGGTAAGAGACATGCATATAGGATACAATGATACAATGATACACACGCGACGAAAACCGCGAAGTGCAAGCGCAACGGAGCCAATAAAGGCTTGTATTAAAGCCCAAAGACATATTGTGCCGATAGAGGGTCCCCACGCACGCGCAAGGGCCGCACGAGTCGCTCGCATTTGGCCTGTAGCAGGATCAGTTGCTGTATAGTTTCTTTGTCCGGCTGTGGGTCAGGGGTCAATGGATATATGCAGCAGCACTCACTGCTTGAAAAACCATGACCCAACTACGCCGGCTGCTGCTATGCGCAAAATACCCCTAACCACACACCAACTCCATACCCACACGATAAAAGCAGCAACAGCCAGCCAAATGGCGTATGGTCGCACGTGCCATTCATTGTTTCCGTAGTATCCCACGAGGAGTAGTCGAAAGATAAGCGAAAGAAAAGGCAACGTCCCTAGAAGGGCCACGAAAAGGAGGCCTGGAGAGACAAGTAATAGGGGTGGGTTGGAGAGAAGAAGGGTGGTGGCTATACGAACGGTATTAGCTATGAGGTTGATTTGAGATATGGATGATAGGAGAGACCGCGCAGAAAGGACGGCAAGGACGAGAGGGACGAGGGAGAAGAGGCGTAGGCCTATTGTAGCACCCCATGTGGTGGGATTCAGAAGGCCATCATAAATAAAGGAGCCAGAAAAGGCAGAGAGTGCGGAGATGAAGAGGAAAGTGGGGATGAGAAGCGCGGTGACCATGAGCGCTGGACGAGCGAAATAGTGCAGGAGAAGTATGTGCGCATACGATAGACATGTACATAACACGGTCAGGATCGTTAGAAGGGGGACAATGCGGGTGAGAGTTGAATAAGGCGTGGGTAATGAGGAGGAGTACTAGGTAAGTGATGTGAGGATTCGCAGCTGTCGTGTGATACTAGGCAGCTCACCTGTGTTAGAAATAGAGACAGAATAGAAGCCACAAAACATATGCTAACAGCAGTACACCACAAAACAGTCCAGTTAGCGTCGTTGTATCTATGCCGTGGTGTTCGACCAGGATCTGGAAGAGAGAACACAGACCGCGATATGCCATCGCGGGGGAGAAGAGATTCTGTAAGGGTGGAACGGGTAGGAGGCTGTGGTTCAAGCATATGTGGTGGCGGCGAATCTGCTGATGACGGGGAAATTGGGGAAGGGGAGCGGGAGGGGAGGGGGGACGTCTGGTGGGCTAGCCAGCCGCCCTGAGTGCTAGGCACTTCTGAGGCCACGAGGGGGGCCGACTCCCTGAGAGCTCCATCACCGTCATCCTCATCGAGTCTTAAGTATGGATCGTCAAGCTCTTCCTCACCTCGCAGACGGGGCTCCCCGTGGTCGTCGAGCTCCAGGTCATCGCGAGACTGCACAGAGGGTCTTAGTCTGCCCAAAGATGTCTCGCCGTCTGAGTCGTCCTGGAACGAGTAGAACAATGGCTGGGAAGAGGCCAGGGAAGAGCTTGGAGCTAGTTTTGCGTTGAGAAACTTGGACGCATACTGAGAGAAGGACGAGGTCATCGAAAGCCACAGCTTGTTGCCGAGGTAAGTAACGCGTCCAGTAAACACTCCGTGACTCCTGTGACGACCCAGAGTCACGTGACCTGAGCGGGAGACATGTTCTCCTTTCCTCCCTGGGCGCGTTTCCCTTCGGTTTCTCTTCCAACTACTATCCAACGTCGTTTCCTCTCCTTTGTTCTCAAGAGGTCTCTTGGACATCTTGTCAAGCCTGGCCAACTTGATCCTGCTCAGATTGATGCTCAGATTGGCAGTGGCTTTGTGCAGGTCAACGACGTTGAGCTCGATCATGATGTGAGAAATAGGTGCTCATAATCTCTCAATCTATATTGAGACATTCATATGCCAGGCCATAAATGTACATCTTGCAGACCTTCCCTTCCCTTTTGTCCTTGAGGCTGGCTCCATAGGGAAGGTGGCTGCACGAATTCCGTGGCCCAACCTCACCGCTCCATTGGCGCTTTCTCTATCTTCCGTCTCTCTCACTTTTGTACATTATCCCCGTTCCAAAGCAACCCCTCATCCTTTCTATCGAGAAGACGACCTTACAGGGTCGGTTGCATCCATGGCCGAATCCTTCATTCATGACGAGCTTTCTAGCCGAGAAACTGAAATCTTGCGAGAAAGCATTCATGTCAATCCTCCTTCCCGTCGTCAACCGCCGGGATATATGGACCCCTTCTTGAGTACAGAAGACTTGGACTCAGGACAACGCGCTCAAGAATTTCATCAAGACGATGATGGAAAGGAGGATGAAATAGATCCATCGACTCAAGGGATATCAATCATTGCGACTCTTATGGAGCGTCTTCTTGCCAGATTCGAATTTGACGTTTCAGATATCTGCATACGCGCCTTTCTCCCCGGTAAAGCTGAATTCATCATTCGCATCGACCGAGTTGCATATGGTACTGAAGGTACATCCGACCCATCTGAATCTACTTTTCAGAAAGGAGTAGATGATGGTGAAGTTCGCCTTGTCAATATCCGCGGCATTTCTGTATCTACTCGCGATCTTGCCCCAGCCCCTCTTCCCACGTCTACAGTGTTTCGAGAACGCTCTATCTCTCCAATTAATTCAGACGGTGAGGAAGAGGGCGATGTGGTCATGTCTCAAAGCTTAGCTTCTTTGCCACCACGGTCTTCAACGCACTCTACCTCTCCTGAGTCTACGATGTATCACAGTGCCACGTCGTCCATGGGAAGTTTTAGCCCAGAGATTATCCCAGAAATATTGACTAGAGATCCTGTGGAAGAAACAATCCTGTCACTAGGCCAAGGGTCTGAGCCAGTTATATTTAAGCTTGTTACACCACGGCTTGTCGTTCCTTCTGTGCCAGTGGTTTCTGAGACCCCTGGGAACGTTCGACCCGGACTTCTTCGTAATACGGCAGGTGCTATCCGCTTGACGATCACCATAGGTCCATTGGCGGTCGCAATTAACCCCATACATGCGCGGTCTCTCTTTCATTTATATTCAGTTCTGGCTGAATCGCGTTCTCCACAAAGATATCCCAACGCTTCACGGCCCGCTTCAGCGACTAAGCTCGAGTTTGCGCTTCATGCCAAGAGCGCCACACTTCTCTTTCTCCAATCCCCTTCCTTCCTTCCTACTCAATGCGCCCGAAAAGATCTTCTTGAGGAGTTCTTTTTCGCGCACACGTCTTCCCACCCACGAATTCCTCATCTTCGGGTTCAATTTGATGGTCTCGAAGTTTTGTCACCTACAGTCACCAGTGCCGATTCTCGCCAAAAGAATGTGGTCGGTTTCGATCATGCGAATCGAGACAAGTTCCCCCATCTCCTCAAAGCATCTCTCGCTGATTTTTCAGTTTTCGCTTTCGCACATCGCGGGGAGCAAGGTTGGGCAGCGTCTCCCATAGTCTGCTCAGATCCAAATTTAGGTTTGCAGTATGCTCAAGACGTAAAGTTCCCCGTATTAGATGTTATGGATTGGACCAATTCAGGTGACACGAGCAAGGCAGGGAAAGTGAGCCATTGGCGTGTACGGCTTTCGCACAACAAACGGAAACCAGCCGATAACGTTTCCTCCGCAGCACAAGAGCCTGCCAACACTTCTCCTCTGCCTGCACTACAAGTCTGTCATAAACTCCATGCTAGCAAGCGAGACGCAGTCTGCGAGGTTGACATCGTACCGTTGCATCTATTCGTCGACGTTGGGATGGTGGACGGGGCACTCGATTTTTTGAAGGAAATGACTGCTTCAAACCCATCTTATGATTCTGAAGATATTGCCTCCGGTCTAGACTTGGAGGAGACCCCCCCATCGACACCCCGAGCCGTGAGTTATGCCCTGCGAAACGAGAAAAGGGATATCAATGAGCGGGAGAGGAGAAGATTAGAGGATTTGATTATAAATGACTTTACGAAAGACCCGGAAGTTTGCCCTATCGAGTCTGTAAGTCACTACATATATATGTACTGCCATTCTCACCCATCATATCGCCTGTTAGGTTGACACAGGGACAAGTTTCGTGTTACGAGTTACGCTCCTTCGTATAGAAGCGCGGGTACCGCCGCCCACACCAGCAGCTAAACCAAGATCAGGGGCCGTTGTCTTGGACTTACATGAAATACAAGTTAAGGTAGCCACACCAATGGAACATGCAGAACACGATAGCTATGATGGTGGCAGGGAAGCTCCTAAGGTCCTTGGAAGGTTAGAATTAAAACGAGTGCTTGCGGCTGCTTCTCTTCCTGGTGGTGAGTTTAAAAGTTTCTTCGTACATGTCTGATAATAAATAAAAACATTTACAGAAGCGAAGGCATCTGCGTTTCTTTCAGGTGGCACCCAAGTCACGTCCCAACTTCTACCTGCTACTTTCGGGATTCCCAACCCAGGGCTTGCTCGTTCGCACCCGGCTGTTTCCCCACATCCTTCCATTTGTCTCCGCGCCAACCCTGTTGTCTCTCGTCTACCCTCTACCATCGCTACCGGCGCCGCGTTGTCATTCTCCCTCGATGCACACTTCCCTGCAGTGAATTTGACGCTTTCCAAAGCCACCTTAGACGGACTCACATTTTGGGCCGACGATATTACACAATGCCTCTTCTGCGACGTCGAGCGAACATCAACTTCTGGTACAGGGAGGAGCAGAGACCCAAGCATGATTGGAAGCAGATTCTTTGCGAAACGAACTGCTAGTTCGGGCAGTAGCGAGAATGGGCTCGAGGCCCGGAAGAGTGAGTTTGTGGCTAAGGTGTCGATAGGAGAAGGTCAGTTTTTATCAATCTTTTCCAGGAATTTACCTAAACCCTGCATCTTCGATTGTCCCAAGTGCAAATGAATCTGCTGGTGCCTCGCAAAGACGAGAATGGCATGGCGCGTCCACTGGATGTGAAAGCCTTTGATGTGGATTTTCTGGCTGAGATTAAGCCGGAGGGGAAAGTGAGTCTGCGAGCTTTCTCTCATTATGTTACCTCACCCCGATCTGTTTCAGGATGAAACAGTAGTAACTTTGGGCGTAATGGATATCAGAATCTCTGACAGTTCTGCAAAAGATGCCATACCAATACTAGGCCTAACAATACCTCGTGAAGTGGTGAGCCCCATGAGATGGTTAATGCACCTCTTAGCAGTTACTGAGAAAATAGGTAGATCGCGCCTTCTAGATCTTTACTTAAACTCCGCTATGTGTCTGTCATTGATAATGATACCACTGCCAAAGAGTCAAGACTCAGACTCACTATCTCAGACTTCACATATTTTCTGACACCGGAAATCGCATGGATTACCGATTTGGCATTGTTCGCGAAAGCCCCTGAAGGAGTAAGCATCCTACCACCACCACCACCACCACATTTCACACAGATAGCTCACCGCACTGACTGCCATTCAGGCTTTTGAAACCGTCATTCCTAGCGAACGCACCAAGGTTTCTGTCAAGATCACCGATGGTTCTTTTCATGTCGTGGGTCCCAACCGCCTTGGAGCCTTAGTAATATATATTGGAGAGATTGAATTTTCAACCGATCTCGTTGGCGACTCCCATGAAACGGTCTTTTCCATGACTGTAACGAACTCGTATGCTTTGTTTATAGATGACACCTACACTTCAACAACAACAGGAGATATCAGCACTCATTCCGGTGTTGAATATTGGAAGGTGCGTGAATAGCTTAATTTTCTGGTTAACCATGTCAACTTTCTTTGCAGCAATTGGGGTACGCACTTGTTGCGGAGGTAGATGATCTTGGAGTACGCATGAGCCACCGCAGGGAGCCGATTGTGAATACGCAGGCATGCAAGAAGTTTAAATACTCTGTTAACGCTCTAATGGCAGCTCAAGGTCAACGTGGATAGTATCAAAGTGAAGTTGCATGCATGTGCTGACACCATCCCTGCTATCGGGTCTTTTACAAGTAGTGTTGGCTCCACTTTTTACAGCAGTGCGGAAGAGTATGATTTTTTTGTGGTTTATAATGAGATGCATGTCTGATCCATGTGCAGACCTTCCCCCAGAGTGCCCACTGCGACCTCGCTTAGTACCCCTGACCGACGAAAACAAGATGTCTTTGGTAAGTCAATCGGTTGCTTTGGTCATACATCTTGTATATTGACAAAGGTAGCCTCCGTGGATGAGCATGCTTTCAAAGGTGTACTTGATCTCGGCCCTGCGCCAGATATGGTCGGCGATGATCTTCCTACGAACCTGGATTATCTTGATGCGTCTTTTGGCGCGGCCGCAGGGCTTCGAGAGCTACGAGATGATGATTTATTTGACTTTGAATCGGACAAACTAGACCTTAGCCGGAATACCCCCGTGACTGCTCGGGGCGCCGAAGGATTAATATCCAATCTAGGTGGTGAGACTATACGCATGTTGGACCCACAGGGAATTCATTTCGTGGAGGGATATTTTGAGAACATTCCCCAGGAACCTGATACCATTTCATCTGGGTATAACTCTCTTACTGCTTAACTAGAATTGCACTAACATAACTCGCCCTTTCAGCTCCAGTGATGATGCCAGGATGAGTATTCGCGTGCGGAACTGCGACTTAACGATATCACTGTATGAAGGCTACGATTGGGCTCGTACTCGCAAAACCATTGACCAGAAGGTCAAGGCTATCCGACGCCGCTTGGTCAAGATCAGACAATTACTGGCTAACGGCCAGACACCTGACGATAGCATAGAAGAAACCAGCGCCATCTTGTTCAATTCGGTTTCCGTTGGTTTACCTTTAGATTCGGAAGAATTAGAACCAGGAGCCTTGATCGCTGCAATCGACGAGGAGCTCGACGCCGATGCTACAAGCGATCGTGCATCTCAGACCTCTTGGCAGTCTTTTAAGCCACGTTCACAGCACACGGCGCAAAAACTAACTCGACTGCGAGGAAGGAAACTCGAACGGTCAAAGGGCTCACAGATTGATTTCTGTCTGTCTGGAGTCCAAGCTGAAGTCGATCAGTTCCATTCTAATGCCCCGCTAGTCTCAAGAATACTCATCACCGTCAAAATTTTGGAAATTCTAGACCACATCAGGACGTCAACCTGGAACAAATTCCTCACAGAGCTTCGCACCGATTTCCGAGGCAATACCAGAGAAACGGGTTCTGATATGGTCCGGGGCGAACTGCGCATTGTTCATCCTGTCCCCGATTTACCCAGCGAGGAAGCCCGATTGCGGGTGAATATTGCAATCCATTAGGTTAAACGTAGCTAACCTGCACCTTCAGGCCAAAATCTTGCCTATCAAGCTGCATGTCGATCAGGACGCATTGGACTTCATAAAGAATTTTTTTAGTTTTCAAGACCGTGGATTACCTATACCGTCAGATATCCCCAAAACTGAGCTCTATTTCCGTAGGTTATAACCGGCATCGGTTTGAGAAAAGCCTGACATGTTTGTTTCTATAGAGCATGTTGAAGTGTTTCCCGTTGATATTAAGCTCGACTATAAGCCCAAACGCGTGGATTACAAGGCATTGCGGGAAGGGAAAACGATCGAACTAATGAACTTCTTTCATTTCGACGGTGCTGAAATAACACTGAGACACATTACTTTATCCGGGGTGCGTCTGTTCTTATATCTCATTGAAATGCTTTTTACACCGCCGAGGCGTCTAGATCACCGGCTGGCCTCGTCTCTTCGATAATCTTAACGACCTCTGGACTCCAGATGTCAAAGCGAATCAGCTGGCGGACATAATATCAGGAGTGTCGCCTGTCCGGTCTCTCGTTAACGTTGGTTCGGGTGTTGCAGACCTAGTTTTACTTCCCATCGCTCAGTACAAGAAAGACAAACATGTGGTTCGTGGCGTTCAAAAAGGTACCACATCTTTTGTCAGGTCCACAGCAATGGAGGCCATCAAATTAGGCGCGCGACTCGCTACAGGCACACAAGTCATTCTGGAGCAAGCAGAGACTGTCCTTGGCGGTCAGGGACAGTTTAAAGATACTGTGACCGCGGAGGCATTACAAGCTCATGTGGGGAGCAGTGACGAAGAATCCGAAGTTGACTTTATCAGCAAGTATGCTGATCAGCCACAGGATGTCCGTGAGGGCATGCAATCGGCATACCGAAGCCTCAGCAAGAATTTCAATTCTGCAGCTCAGACCATTCTCGCGGTCCCTATGGAGGTGTACGAACGTTCTGGACATGAGGCCAGTTGGAATTGATGTTCCTGGAGCAGATCCCTTCTTATATCCATTCTTTCTACTTTAGGGCCCTGTACGCGCAATCGTTCGAGCCGTCCCGATAGCGGTCCTGAAGCCGATGATTGGAGCCAGTGAAGCAGTGAGCAAGACCCTGTTTGGCCTGCGGAACACAATGGATCCAGAAGTGAAATATGAGAATGAGAATAAATATAAGCAACGGTAACGTTTTTGGAAGTTGACATTTTGTCAGAGCATCAAAGCATTGTATCGTTAGGATAGTGTCAAATTTGTGTATGTCAACATCGATATAGCAATATCATATTGAGGTTTTAGTCGACCTCCATAACCATAGACTGTCCAGAACCTTCCACTAGCGCTGTTGGACGTTTTGTTGGCACCAGAATTTTCTCTCTTATTTTTATCTTGTCTTGTAAAGATGCCGACTGAACTAATTTGACAGATTGAAGGGTAAGTTGCTTCTTGCTGCGGGCAGCACGCAGCTTTTCTCGACTCGCCGCCATTCTAAAAGCGTTCCGAGTTAGCTTGGGTAAATTGGACAATATTCATAATTTCGCACCGATTCTTCCAGAAGGTGCGCTCTCTTCGCGCCTTGATTTCCGCGACGCGTTTCATGGCCTTCATGGTAGTCTGGACCAGTTCACGATTGTATCGCACAGGGACATTTCGCCGCTTCTCGAACTCGAAAGTGGAATCCTAGGAGGGAATTAGTATCAATGCATCATATTTGTAAGGGTAATTCAATACTGACTATAGTCATCTCTTTGCCAGCGGCTTTTCGGAAAGCTTTCGTCCACCGAACTTTGCGGGGATTACGCTTCATTCTTTGTGAGGTCCATGAGTTCATAAACGGAAGATATTTGTCGAATGGACGAACTTGAAGTTTTTGTGGCACCTACCAGTTTAATTAGCAAAAGCGATAAGCCTGCATGCTAGGGAGCATACTTTGACGTGCAGAAGCGGAAAACTTTAGCATCGTTTCTCACAAATGCAGAGCCTGTTTTTCGTTTCGTCAGATCCAATGCAGTCCAATCACAAGGTTTCCATACCGTGGCCTGGGTAAACGTTTGTCGAACAGAAATAGCATTTCTCGATCCGCATTGTTTTACTTTCCTAATTCCAGATGAGAGAAGGGGATTCGCCACAGGATATTGCTAGCAAATTGCAGAGGGTTACGTGACAATAGCTTGTCACATGGAAGGGTGTCACACGTTTATTTAGTTACACCCTATTATGTCCCCTTCTGGCCTCCCTCAGACATTCCTTTTCCATTTCTTCCATCCAAACAACCTCAATTCCAGCATTAATCAGCTTTTGAGCACCCTCACAGATCACAAAGTCATCTGGTTCCCCAACACCAATGAAGCACCTGTGTACTTTTGCAAGCACCAAAGCATCCGCACAAGGTGCCAACCCTGACGTTCGGATCGAGCATGGTTCCTATGACCGGGGGAAGTGATATCAGTTGGCGAATAGGTGTGAGCACAATCTCAAGTACCATCGTTGTATAGACATCTGTATTTCTGAGCAACGTGTCTATAGGTGGTGTTTCCCCAAACAAATGGAGGAGGTCCTCGTGAGATAATGCATGCGCCTTTGTGAGGGCATTTGCTTCTGCATGAGTATTTCCCGATAGTTCACGCGAGTATCCGGTTGACAACACAACGGGGGGGCTTTCAAGGGTAGGCCAGTGTGTTACAAGCACACAACCCACGCAGAACGCGTGGGGCGTAGGCTCGCATTCTCGAGCTTGTTCCAGTGCGTCCCGAAGAAAGCTCAAATGCACGATCTGTGATCCTAAATAGTCGCTGAATCACTGCTATACTCTCAAAACCTAGGTATACCGTTACCTGATTTGTCGGACATGGCCATGTGTTGAAACTCAGCCCATGGCGGTAATACTCTGTTAAAGCTGTGGCTAGATGATGTACACTGTAGATTCATTTCAAATGTTATCCAGAAACTTCAAGCCTCCACTGCGACTTCAAGCTGGGTCGCACCATCGACGAGGGTGCTGGGTGGAGGAACGAACAGCTAAATTCATAAATCAGCAGCGAATTGGTAATATGCATCCGCAACGGTACTACTCACTCGCTGTTTTATTCCTCCTGCTTTTGGTAATCTCGTCGCCCCCTGGCTCAGCCAGGCATCTACTTCAGCAGCAGCACCCCGTCCCTCACTTCAAAATCGTTGAAAATTGTTGCCAGTATCTTTACTAAATAACTCACTTGATACCCCATACAATCAAAGATTGCCCGCGTCGGCAGTCTCCTGCGGCAAATACGCCATCTATGTTTGTTGAATATCCCTATTCAAAGCGGTTCAGATTTATAAAAAGAATGGACTCGAGTGATAAATTACCTTGGGCGGGGTCTGGATGTTTGACCGAGCGTCCTGCTTTACACCAAGGCTCTTCAGCACCTCACCTTGAGGTCCTAAAAAGCCTAAAGCTAAGAAAACAAGCTGTGAAGGGAAGAACTTCTCAGAGCCCGGTACTTCTTCCATTTTCCACCGGCCACCACTGTCTTTCGTCCATTCCACTCGCACTGTCAAATTGACGTTGATTCAAAACTTGCCTCAGCCTGAAATGTGGAACTTGCCTGTATTCAAGCCAGTGAGCTTGCCGTCTTCGTCGATGACGAAATCTTTCGTAGAGATACAGTATTCTCGAGGATCTGCGCACGTCTTCAACATCAGTTTTCTTCGCTCAGAGACAATGTCATATACGTACCGTTGCCGAAGTGCGCTGCTACTTCGGTATGGCCATAATCTGTGCGGAAGATTCTAAAATCGCCTCCATCAGGTCAGTGATTGTATGTGGGAAGGAAGCCGTACCGGGGCCATTGCGGCCAAGGGTTGTCGTGCGCCCTTGAAGCTGGAGGTTGAGGTAAAAGCTCAAAATTAGTGACAGACTTGGCACCATGACGCATCGCTGTTCCAATGCAATCATTCCCAGTATCACCGCCACCGATAACAATGACATCTTTCCCCCGTGCGTTGATGTAATTGCCGTTCTCTAGCTCAGAATCCAGTAATGACGCAGTGTTCAACTGTGGGAATATTGCCATGAGAAAAGGGAGGCGTGTATCAAAAAATATGAAGCTCACCTGAAGGAACTCCATGGCAAAGTGAATGCCGTCTGCCTCACGATTCGGGATCTTTAAATCACGTGGCCATGTGGCGCCAGTAGAGATCACTACAGCATCATGGGCATTCTGAATGGATTGCGCATCGACATCTACACCGACATTTGCATTGGACACAAACGTCTGCAGGGCATGAATAAGAGGAAAATCACGAGAAAGTAAACACATACAACACCCTCAGTAGCCATCAAGTCGAGACGTCTTTGCACCACAGACTTGTCCAACTTCATGCTATAATACGTCATCCGTCAGGGTAAAACCACGCAAATTACATCACCAACGTACTTGGGGATTCCGTACATGAGCAAGCCACCCATCCGGTCATTCCGGTCATACACAGTGACGGTGTGACCCGCTTTGTTAAGCTGGTCGGCACACGCTAACCCCGCTGGTCCTGAGCCGACAACCGCTACCTTCTTACCGGTCCTAAACTGTGGTGGGTTGGGTGCCATCCAGCCCATCTCAAATCCCTGAGAGAAAAGGTCAACATAGCTCCAAATAAGATGGAGTACTTAGAGTTACTTTGTCGATAATTGCACACTCGATACTTTTGATGCCCACAGGTTGTTCATTGATACCCAGAACACAAGCTCCCTCACAAGGGGCAGGGCAGACGCGACCGGTGAATTCCGGGAAATTATTGGTGAGCAACAGCCTGTTCAAAGCGTCTTGCCACTGTCCCTTGAAAACCAGATCGTTCCATTTAGGAATGACGTTCGAGATAGGACAACCAGTATCAGACTGGCAAAAGGGAACACCACAATCCATACAGCGAGCCGTCTGGTATTTTAGTTCGCTTTCCGTAAGTCGGTGAGAAAGTTCCTTCCAATCTTTGACTCGCTTGCGAGGGGGGCGGTAAGCCTCACCCAGCCGCTTGTATTTCATGAAACCACGCGTTTTGTCGAGCTTCGCGAGCCTCTGTTTAGTAGTCGACTCATCCACTAAAGAATCTTCTAAGTCCGGGACACCTGGCTCATAGCTGTGTCGAGACTTCAGCGTAGGAAGGTGTGGCGTAGATAGTGTTTCATGCAGGGAAGCCTTTGGGTGAAGCACTTCTTCGAGGTTCTCAGATGCGAGATCAACTTGACTTGCCGTCCTGGATGGTACTAAATCAATGAAGCTGTGTCGAAGCTTTTCCTCCTTTGCCTTGGCAGCTTCTTCGGTAAGAACACGCTTGTAGTCGAGGGGCATCACTCGTACAAAGAGAGGAAGAAGGTGGTGGAAATCATGCAACACACGGTCCGCAACTTCAGATCTTGTGTAATGGCGATGGTCTTCGATAAGGCTGCGAAGGGCTGCTATTTCTCTGGGGTCATCCACCTTGCCAAGCTCTACCATCTCCATGTTTACCTTCGACGCGAATGTATGCGCTGTGTCAAGAACATAGGCAATACCACCGCTCATTCCGGCGGCAAAGTTCCGCCCAGTGGTCCCAAGAACAACGACACGACCCCCAGTCATATACTCGCAGCCATGGTCCCCAGTTCCTTCCACGACCGCGTTGGCACCGGAGTTCCGGACGGCAAAACGTTCAGCTGCAATGCCACGAATGAATGCTTCACCAGATGTTGCCCCATAGAGGCATACATTGCCAACGATAATGTTCTCCTCAGCCTTGAATCTTGAGCTTCTGGGAGGGTAGACAATAAGACGCCCACCCGACAAGCCTTTGCCAACATAGTCATTTGCATCTCCTTCAAGTTCGATGGTTATGCCAGAAGCCAAAAAAGCCCCGCATGATTGGCCAGCAGAACCTCGCATGCGGATATGGATAGTGTCTTTTGGCAAACCTTCCTCACCGTATAACTTGGAGACTCTGTAAGACAAGCTAGTACCGAGTGCCCGATCTGTGTTAACAACATCACAGTCGATGTGGACGGGTAGGCCTTTGGTTAGCGCGGGCTCGGACTCGTCAATAAATTTGTTATCAAGGCGAATATAGAGCTTATGGTCTTGAGAACGGATACGGTATGTGGCAGCACCAGGGCGCATCTCCCAAGCAGGCTTTAGAATCGCGGACAGGTCAAGGTGTTCGGTTTTAGCAGTACGGAGCGACTCATTGACCATGAGCATATCCGAGCGGCCGACCATCTCATTGATAGTTCTGAATCCAAGTTTGGCCATGACGCCTCTTAGTTCTTCAGCAACATAATAGAAGAAATTGATGACTTGTTCCGGCTGACCAGCAAACTTGGCACGTAGCTGGGGATCTTGTGTTGCAATACCAACTGGGCATGTGTTCACTACTCGGATTACATTAGCATCAGGGTTGACGGTAAATGTGTCACTTACAATGGCATTTTCGCATCATAATGCACCCCATTGCGATCAAGGGAGTCGTGGCAAATCCCCATTCTTCTGCACCTAGGAGACATGCTATAGCGACGTCGCGGCCAGTGCGGATTTGACCATCGGTCTGAACAATGACACGGCCTCTTAAGTCATTCAACACCAAAGTTTGATGAGTCTCCGCGAGTCCGAGCTCCCATGGCAGACCTGCATACTTAATGCCTGTCCAACGCGAGGCACCCGTACCTCCGTCATGGCCAGAAATTAATACGTGATCCGCTTTGGCTTTAACAACACCGCTGGCCACAATGCCCACGCCAACTTCTGAGACCAGTTTGACCGATATACGAGAACGAGGATTGGAGCATTTTAAATCATAGATCAGTTGCTTCAGGTCCTCGATCGAATAAATGTCATGATGAGGCGGCGGAGAAATCAGGCCTACTCCCGCGGTAGAGTGTCGGGTGCGTGCGATAGAACCGGATACTTTATGACCGGGAAGCTCACCGCCTTCGCCGGGCTTTGCACCTTGAGCCATTTTTATTTGGAGTTCATCTGCATCCGCAAGATAATTTGATGTGACACCGAAACGACCTGAAGCAACTTGTTTGATTGCCGAACGCATAGTATCACCATTAGGAAGGACATGTGATCGCTCAGCATCTTCACCTCCTTCTCCAGTGTTTGATTTGCCTCCCAGGCGGTTCATAGCGACGGCCAGAGTGGAGTGGGCTTCCATAGAAATAGATCCATAAGACATGGCACCAGTCACAAAACGGCGGACGATTTCGTTCCAAGGTTCGACCTGCTCGATAGGGATGGGCGTCGCAGTCTGATACTTGAAATCAAGCAACCCTCGGAGGGTGACATTCTTAACCTGTTCAAACGCATTTCGAGAATATGAGTCGTATGCCTGTTGATTTTTCTCCCGCACAGCGTCCTGGAGATGTGCAATCCCCACTGGGTCGTTGACATGGGCTTCACCACCATCGCGCCAGTGATATTCACCAGATTCAGGCATACCGGGCGGAATAAGCGTCTCGCGGGTTGGCCATCCACGTTCATGGTGTTCAAATGCATCCATGGCAAGTAATTCAAATGTAGCTCCCTGCACGCGGCTGGCGGTACCAGTGAAGCACTTGTCCACAACCTCATTGTGCAACCCCAACGCTTCAAATATTTGAGCGCCTTTATAGGATTGTAGAGTAGAAATACCCATTTTGCTCATAACCTTGAGAATTCCATTGTCCGTTGCTTGACGATAATTTTTCATAAGTTTTGGAACATCATAATCGCCTTTGACCCTGAAACTTTTGAGTTCAATGTACATTAGAAAATGATCCTCAACTCACAAGCCTTCTCGGATGACTTTATGGATGACTTCCATAACAAGGTACGGACACACACCGTCCGCACCGTAACCCACTAAGACACAAAGATGATGTACTTCCCGGGCTTCGCCCGTTTCGACAAGGAGGGCAACACGAGCTCGTTTCTTCTGCAAAACCAAAAAGTGGTGCACACCCCCACACGCCACCAGCGCAGAAAGCGCAACACGAGTCGGGCCAATGCCACGATCAGATAGTATAATGGCTTTGATACCATCGTCAATGGCTTGTTGAGCTTCGGAACACACTCTATCGAGAGCCCGTCTATAACCTGGAAGACCTTCGTTCTTTGGAAATGTGATGTCGATCGTCCGAGAACCCCATGTGGAATATGCAAGTTTGAGATTCTTGAGCGAGTTCATCTCCTCGATGGTAAGAACAGGAGATGGCAACAGAATGCGATGACACTGTTCAGGTTTCATTTCCAATAGATTACCTTCAGGTCCAACATAGGCTTCTAGAGACATCACAATATTTTCACGAATAGGATCAATGGGAGGGTTAGTAACCTGGGCGAAAAGTTGGCGGAAGTAGTCATACACGACGCGAGGTTGTGTGGTCATGCAAGCTAATGGGGCATCATTTCCCATTGATCCAAGGGCTTCCTTTCCATCCGTGACCATCGGTAACATGAGAAGGTTAAGCTGTTCGACTGTATACCCGAATGCCAGGAGAACGGGATCGGTACTCAGTGTGGTATCATCGATGACGGGATCGACATTCTTGGTGCGACGCACGCGCTTGACAATATTGGGCATTAGAAGCATATTATTCTCTAACCACGAGGCAAAGTTTTGCCTACGAGCGGTAGTGAGTTTAAGCTCTTTATCGTCGACGATACGTCCTTGCACTGTGTCAACGAGAAGCATGCGTCCGGGTTTCAGGCGGCCTTTCTGAACGACCTTCTCCGGCTCGATATACAAGGCGCCAACCTCAGAGGCACAAACCATTATATCCTCATCCGTGACGATGTATCTGCAAGGACGTAAACCGTTACGGTCAAGATTGGCCCCGCAATAACGTCCATCGCTGAAAGTGAACAAAGCCGGGCCATCCCAAGGTTCCTGGAGACAAGCCGCCCAATTGTAGAATGCTGCTTTCTCAGGTTGCATATGTTCGTTACCTTGCCATGCTTCAGGAATGAGCATCATAATCGCCTCTGGTAACGTGACAACTCCGTTAACGACCAACAGTTCCAGCACGTTGTCAAACGCTGCGGAGTCAGAACCACCGCGCTCAATGATGGGATAAAGCAAATCAAGTTCGTCACCGAAATGAGTGGATTGAAGTACGCCTTCACGAGCTCGCATCCAATTCTTGTTTCCGCGCACTGTATTTATCTCTCCTGAAATGGTATTACTTAGCAAGCGTCGGTAATAACATTAAATATTGTCATACGCACCGTTGTGCGCGGCCCATCTCATGGGTTGAGCTCTGTCCCAGCTAGGAAATGTGTTTGTAGAGAATCGGGAGTGGACCAGAGTAAAGTGGGCCGAATACAGAACATGGTTGAGGTCATGGTAGTAGTTGTAAACTTGAGGCGGCGATAATTGACCCTTGTAGACAATGTTCTTGGTCGAGAGCGAACAAACATAAAACCATTTCGCAAGTGAACTTTACGAAGCAAATAACGGAAAATGGGAACGGGACAGTGTTCAGCGCATGAATTCTAACAAACTTAAATGTAAATGAGATCGACAAACATGGTATGAGTTGCGTGTTTTCGTAGGACATAGAGTTGCCTCTCGAAGTGCTTCATGTCAAACGAACCCTCCTGGGACCGGGAGTCATCTCCATAGTTGGAACGGAGGACGACGAATGGTTGATAGATGGCTGGTTCCTTGCTCTTGGAAGCGGGTCCGAGAATCGTTCCATCGGTAGGGACTTGCCTCCAACCAAGCACACGAAGTCCGAGATCACGAGCAATCTTGGTGAAAGTAGCCTGCTGAGAGTGGAGTTGTGCTTTATCATTGGGATTGAAAAACACATTCCCAACTGCATACTTCCCAGGATCAGGAAGCAAGCAGCCCAAATCTCTTTCAGCCTCGCGCTTGAAGAAATCATGGGGTATGCCCGTCATTACACCAGCGCCATCACCATCTCGACTGTCGGCACCCGTGGCCCCTCGATGAGTCATTGCACAGAGCAGTTGACGAGCATCAGACACAATTTTATGACTAGGTATACCTTTGATCTGACAAATGAAACCAACACCGCAGGAGTCACGGTCGTTTGCATTGTCATAGAGGCCTTGTTTGGCAGGAAGTGAGCCTGCCCACGAGTCTGGGTCGCGTGCTACAGCGTTGAAACCGTCAGAGTCATGAACGTATTGGCTTTGTTGGAGGTTTGGTAGATTGTCGGATGAGACGTTGGATTGGAAGTTGTGACCTTTGAGGCTCGGCTCAGAAGACATCAGAACTGTTAAACTTAGAAGACTGATAGGGTGAGGCCACAACACGGAGCTTCGTTGATGAAGAAGGCGACGTAGATGCGAGAGAAATAACTCGGACGGCCCCCTTACAGCGTAGAGCAAGAAGACTTAGTTGTCAGCTCAGCCTACTTTAAGTATGAGTCTTTTTTTTCCAAACTCCGACTCAACCTCGACACGTATGGGCCATCGCAGAATTCAAAACTGTACGCTCGGAATGCATTGGGAATTGCAAGATGTTTGTTGGCCTTTCAACACGAAACTGGGATCCATAACAGACCAACGATATAAACTATCCTGATTCCTACCTACTTATCGACCTCAGCAGCGTCCTGTAAACTTTGTTGGCCCTGAAACCCGAGTACGGCCTGCCCGATTTGACCCGCATCACGTGCTTGTCATGCTTTTCAGCAGACGCGCCAAGGGCCACCCTTCTTCAACCAGCTCCGCCCTTTATGTAAGGAATGTCCTGGTGTATGTCAATTCATAATATAAGACAGACATTGTCGAAAAGCGACATGGCCTTCGATTCGGATTGGATACCGTTGTCAGAGCATTGGTAGGAAGCTTTATTACTGTTCAATTATCGGGTCAACTTTCGTTACAGTAAGCCTTTTTCAAAAACTTCTGGTGAAGATCTATCTCAAGGTACCTGAGTTTTTTTCAACTACGGTTTCGCAATCTTGATGACGTCATCTTATTTCCTAAGCTGTCTCCATGGGATCGGCTGTGACTGACTAGTTTGATGCTCCCTCAATCGTCTTTCTCTGTGAAAAACCGCCCGTTACCAATACGGGTTTGACTAGGTTTGACTATCTCGTTGCACTTTACACCAAACAGAACGTCTTGGAACCTAGGTAAGTAAGCGACGCTCACGGTAGCTTTGTCGCCACGATTACATGGTTCCACGTGGAATGCAGATTGACCGCAGTTAATCATGGACCGATAATCGTTGAATCATGGATGTTCTGGGACCATAGCCTTGGTTGAATATGCCTCTTTGTATTTTCTTCAGGCCGAGAACCATCGGCATGCGGATACGGTGTTGTCCCGCCAGTATAGACAACACGCCTGCGGTGTTCCATGCCAGGCTCTTCGACACAAGTACATGTGGCGTCTGTCAGGAAGGGTGTGCATCACAAGGAGAATCATTCATACATTCGAGCTCCAACTTGGGTCATGGTTGGTTACAGGCGGCAGCGGCGGTGAGAATCAATTTGGCTGTGTATGGGGCGGCTTGAAATGAACCTTCTATGGATAGAGGGACCAGAGGGTTTGATTCGCGCCTTGTGTAGTGGGGACGTACTCTGAACTGGTTGTTTTCCGTTCAACGGAGTCATTCAGAGTCTTCACTGTGTCTCATTTTGTTTCTCATTCGGTCGACATTGAAGACATACGAACGTGGTCTAGCCCGATGGGATTGGGGCCATCCGAGCCTCGGAAGGCGAGTCATCTTATTGACAACCCATCTTCTTCAACAGACGATTCATTGCTGTCCATAGCCATGCATCCATTCCAGGGCGTCCAACGACAGGCGTTCCTTATTCCCAGCACTTCAAGAATCTACATGAGATCGTGTTCCCTCGGATCCGCGCGCACGCGATCTTCTGGGATCTACTTGCAGCAATGCCATATCACAGGAGCAAACTTTGATACGTATCCCTGCAAATGAGAATTAGACCAATGTAAGGTATGGGCCAGTGATGTCTGTTTTCAAGCACACTACGGTAAGGTCGACGTGATTGGACTTGCAGACATGACCAGTAGCCCCAAGATAATATTCAAAAATTATGATCAGAGACTTAGACATCTTGCAAACCCCAGGATCTTCATTTTTCAATAAACGTTGCTTTCTTCAGCTTGACAGCACGCGTGCATTGTATGGCACCAACATCGGACTAGTGAGCACATTGCATCGGTTTAATTTTCAAATACTCCTAAATTATGATATAATGACCAAAATGCTCCAAGAGTTCAAGACCGATGTGTCTTGCGGCGGCGTCCATGGAGGGATTTGGAAAAGATACTTATCAGGTGAAGTTGAGCTGAGTGATATCAATGCATACTTTGAAAGAAGTTGTCTAATTGCAACTGCGAATACCATGTCCAATCCCGGCTCCGTTGAAAGCAATTGGGATGTTTAGACCTAATAAGGGCGGTTGATTAGTGGTATTCCACGTGTGGAGAATTTGTGAAGTCAAGTCAAATCAAAGTAGTAAAAATAGCAAGACTAGTCCCAATGTATATGAGCCGGCTCCAAGCTGCATGTGTCCGTCTATATGTCGAGCTATAAAGGTGTGACAAGTAAAATGATCTACTAGATATATTTAGAGCTCCGCAAGTTTGTAGAGGTCTCTAATGCCGGTTCAACCAACATATGCCAGCAGCTCGACATTTGGATCAAAATCGTCAGATTTGTCCGTAGTTTTGGTAACAGGCTCTTACGATCATGAGATCCGTTTCTGGGAAGCCTGGAGCGGAATATGCTCGCGAACAATTCCACGTTCTGGAGAGACTGGGGTGAGAACGCACCTTCATTCTTTGTGAAAAACCCTTGATTTTGACCCCGGCCCTAAATCTAACACCCCCAGCAAGTGAACAGATTGGCAATTTCTCCCGAGTAAGTGACCATGGTGTCCTAGCGTTGTCACGTTCTTACGATTGTTGCTACTAGTAAACGATATCTCGCAGCTGCAATTCACAAGAAAGTCAATATCTATGATATCGGTAGTTCCTCTTCGACTCCAGTAAGCTTTTATCCCAAGCACCCAACGTCGTCTATAAGATGATCATCAAGGTTGTCACTTTCGAAGGACATACTGCAAATGTGACGTCACTATCCTTTCATTCCGGTGGCAAATGGCTCGTTACAGGTAGTGAAGATGGTACTATTAGGATTTGGGACTTATCGGATGTCTGCTTTCGTCCCGTCAATGTGGCTGTTCTCTGATACTATTGCCTTGTTCTTCGTTTTTTTTTCAGAAGCAACCATGCTCACAGAAGTTACGATAACGGCGCACCAGGTAAGATGAAGGACTGTCTAGACCAGATTAACCAGCTTACTCTCACCTCTAGTGAACGACATCTGTGTTCATCCAAACCAGGGAGAGCTGATTTCTTGCGACCAAGCTGGTAGCATTAAGCAGTGGGATTTAACTGAAAATATATGTACTCTGGAACTGGTGAGTGTGCATCACTTTACGATGGAAGCGATCGCAACTAAAAGTATGGTTTCAACCAGGCTCCTGCAGGGAATGTGCCCATCCGATCTGTGACCATCGCTTCCGATGGTCAATGCCTTGTCGCAGGGAATAACAAGGTAAATAGAAGACGTTTCTCGATTATCAAGCAGCATTATGTAGATCTGGTATCCAGGGCAAGTGCTATGTATGGAGGATTAACCCCGAAGGTTCTCCACATCCCAGGTTTCAGGCTGTGACCAAGTTTCCGGCTCATAACAAATACCTCACGCGTTGCCTCTTGAGTCCAGATGTCAAGCCAGTCTCAGCAATATATTATTTTTCATGTTTGTTGCTGATGAGTATTGCGCCCCAGGACTTTAGCTACTTGTTCTGCCGACACGACTATTAAAATTTGGTCTATTTCTCCAAATTACGAATTTAAACAAGAAAAGGTCCTTCTTGGCCATCAGAGGTGGGTGTGGGACGCCGCCTTCAGTGCAGATTCGGCGTACTTAGTTACTGGTAGGTCACACTAAAATGATTTTAATTTTTTTTTTGAATTATTTAATTTAGCTTCCTCGGACCACGTCGCGCGCCTTTGGGAAATGGCAACAGGTGAGACAGTTCGCCAGTACAACGGACACCATAAAGGTGGGAAGGGAGATTATTCATTTAACTACAAGCTCTGAGCTTAGTTAACAGCTGTTATATGCTGTGCACTGCATGACGGCGCAGGTTGAGATGGTTGGCCTATGGGATTCTACCAGTTCCCCAATTTGTGTAACGTTTTGGTGATCTGATCCACCCATCTTCTTACTCTCTGGGCCGGGAAGGTCCCTAATCATCTTACATTTGAGGCTCAGTCTCTGAATCTCATACATACTTACTCGTGGACAACCGTGCAAGCACTTGTGCAGGGCTCGGGATACATACATTTGATGGAAGACTAATATCCGACTAACGGGTTTTAGGCAAATTAATGAAACTAACCTTGAGTGTCTGATCTGCACCATTTAGGCACCGACGATGAGTTTAGAGTCGCGAACTTCCTCGGAACCTAGTTCACATTGGGGCTGACGTAGTTGATAATCTGATCCGTGCAGTGCTTTGTGATTTTATCCGCGTTTCTCCTTGCACTTTACCTGCACGGACAAAGCGTTTGCACAACACTTTAATTCTGCCAATGTGTCAAAACTAAGCACAAGACATTTATTGCTGAACACTCTTCATTACACCTTGCAGAAAATCCAGCAACGACTGTCCCCGAAGATGACTGCTCACCCTTTCCTTGCATGTTCCTGATAGTCGGAGACGTGCAACGTGCCCTTAAGGCGTGGACTTCGTGTGACTACATAGATGAGACGACCAGTGCGGTAGACGCTGCTTCTATTATAGATTCTCTCATCTCATTTTCGGTTCTGGGGCAAGCTTTCGAGTTTGTAGGACTTTCTCTCCTTCATCCTGTGGGGAACCCTCGTTTTGGCGACATCTTCCATAACCCTCTCA
Source organism: Ramaria rubella (assembly GCA_015039355.1). Taxonomy (NCBI): domain Eukaryota; kingdom Fungi; phylum Basidiomycota; class Agaricomycetes; order Gomphales; family Gomphaceae; genus Ramaria; species Ramaria rubella. Next base: position 50,565 of record MU134304.1, on the reverse strand, counting down.
ATTTCGAACATCTCCAGTCAATGCTTCCTTTGGCCGTTCGTCGTGCATCCTCACGATCCCAGGTCATACAAAAGGTCCACCGTTGTCATGTTTCTCTTCGTCTCCTAGTTTTCTTCAGCACTTCCTATTTTACCCGAGGGCCTCCCTCCCCAGTCGCCCAAAATTTCGACCAACTTCACGGTGAGCCGACGTCATGCTTGATTTGTCCGTCATTGAGTCCTATCTAGACCGCCCCTCAGATCGGCACTCGCGTTAGTTATTTAAATGCGAGAACCCAGCAGCCAGAAACTGGTACTGTGACGTCGACTAATGACCGTCTTTCCGACGTTAGCATCAATTCTGTTCTAGCGATTGCACACTCACCAAGGATATGAACAGGGAACAGTAATAGTGACCATACAACGGGACGCCGGAGGAAGTGTACAACTACCGTGAGTTGTTTCGCTATTATATAGTCTTAAGAACCGTACGGATTTATTTTTGCATTCTCAGTGTTGCAGCGTTGCAGCCTGCCTAAAAAAGCCATGGGATTACGCTCCTCGACGAACTGTCTTATGAATGGCATTGACCTGCCGAGCACTGTAGAATTATCGCATTACCATCCGTACAGCCGGATAACTTGTAGAACAGGATCATGTATCTCACCAGCTCCACTCTCCATTCTAGCAGTATCTGTATGCTTGTTTTCATATCACTTACAGACGATTGTATTATTGGCTTAGATAGCTGTATGTATCTTGTTCATTGTTTGATATCCTGTGGGGAGTTCTAGCAGCTCTAATTAAAGCGTGAAAGTAAACGAAAGCGGATGGAGAACATCATCATTCAGGACTGGAATAACAGGCATACATTTTCTCTGAGAGAATATATTTTGGTCTCCGAGTTGTTATATAGACTCGATACACTCACTGAGAAATGTCCGGCGAGAATGGGAGAAGTAGAAAATCAAGATAACATTGTACAAATGCAACGCATCGTCGGCCCCGGTTATTCCGCATGCCACTTTCCATGTACCGACATAGTCACATGTGAGAAAGTCAACAGGATAGAATATAGAAGGACGACCGTCGAAGCATATCTTACTGTTATTTAGTGAACCGCGTCATCAAGGGAGTGTGCTTCGGAAGGCTTCGGAGGTGGAAAGTGAAGTCCGGCACGTGGGGGGTCCCTACTCTTCGGAATGATTTCCTTTTCTCGAATCCTACCTATTGGTAATTATCAGATCCAGATATTTTCATTAAATTGATGACCCCGCACAAGCCCGCACAGTTCTGGTCAAAGCTGTATGAGAACATCAGGTTTGAGCCGATCATCGTAACTTATCTCAATCTTACTACACTATATCAGAGGAATTAAGTGGACTCGCGTTGTCCCATCGATTTCCCGCTCTTTAAGTTTGCACAATTTTTAGCTGGAAAGAGTCTACCAATATTACGTGACTTGATGGGGGTCTCTGAGTGCAGGGCCCATGGGTGTGGGATGTTGAGCAAATGCATGGGGATGGTGGCCAGAGGCAAGAGCAAAGGTGATATAAATAAAACATCAAAACTGTAGTTATTGTAATACAGGAAACAGATACCTCTATGACACTTTAACTCTGCACTGCCATGCCAAGGAGCACCATTGATCCGATGCTATAGTTTAAGGCCTTCAAGCCAGGAACAAAAGTACCCTCACTGATAGAACCTGCACCATGCGTAGAAATAAAGGAAGAAAGAAGAGATTTGGAAGCTGGCATTCTAAGTGATTTGGGAATGGAAAAGTCTTCACAAAATTCAGTGAAAGTATCAAGCCAGCAGCATAGTTCTTTAAGGTGTCAGGTTCAATGCAGTGGAACATAACAAAGTGCTTGCGTGAAATGATTCTGGGTGGGTGTTAGATCCCAGTCCAATTTCCACTATTCCGATGTTTCTGCATTCTGATAAGCCCCTTTTTCTGCTTATCTTGATATACCTCCATTTCATCATTCTTAGTCACAATCCATCTCGATCTTATCCCCATATGTTCTATCTTGATTTCTGTATTCACTCTGATTTCCAGAACTCCATATCATGCACCCTTATCTCTTTTGTTTCTGATTTTGGAATTCCACATATTCTTGTAAAGGTGCTTTTCCTTACTCAAGCTTTTCCTTAGCTTGTATATCGACTTTTGACAACTTATACTGACTCATCAACTTGGCTCAACTGTATTGAGTTTGTATACTAAGTACCTCCTCTATATCTTACTTTGTATATTGTTCAAACATATATGTTCTTATACAATTGATCACTATATTGATATCCCAAATATTCTGATTCCGATCATCTTATTCTGATTCTCTGAAAATCCACTCCTTTGATTATAGTCGCTTCCATAAAGCTAAGACCTCACTCAATATTTGTTTATCGTTATTTCTGCTAAAGCTCTCAATGAGTGAAACCTGTGGGTACATGCATGCTTGGGCATAGATCCATAACCTGTGATGGCATTTGTAATCAGGTACCTTTGACCCGTGGGTACCCAGGTTATCTGACTGTGTGAGTACCAGAGAATATGATTCTGATTTCTAACTATAGTTGGTCTACATCAATGATATTGGATGCTTTCCCTGTGTGCCGCTCTTGGTTTGCATCACATTTCCAACCTCTTGCCAATTGGTCCTAGAACTCCTCTTTGATGCTCAGGGCTGGTAACTGACTCCAAGAGTGGAGAATGACAGTCACATGGATTGATGCATCACTGAGTGCCGTATGCAGTGGGTTGATGGTTTTCCCAGAGAAGGAGAAAACCCATTCCACATCCACAGACGTAGCTGTGGAAAATTGCTCAGTGATGTATATCATGCCTCAATAAAATAAACATTTACCAGGGCAGCTCAGATAGTCCTTGCCCATTCTGGCAAGGGCCTTGGGAACCAAACCAGAGGCTTGCTGTGCATGCCAGTAGACCAGAGGGTTGGGGCATTGCATCTTGGCAGGTTGGGCGAGATATCGCTTGAAGGCATCCTGATTGGAGGGGAGGACCATGCTGAAATCATCCCATTCGTCTGCATGGCCCTGTTCAAAATAAACATACATTTTGAGCAAATAAAAATGGATATTAGACTTACAGTAGTGGGTGCGATGTTCTCAGTGGGAGCTTGATCCTTGTATTTGTCATGCCAGATCTGGCATGCAATTGACACGGCTGTGTCAACCCACTCTTGGGGCCATTCTTTGACTTGGAAATAATCTAACTTGTATTTTGGATGCATTACTGCCAATAGGGTGAGTATATCAACCAGGAGACAGGGCATGGCAAGGGCTTACTCATAGAGACCTGATATATATAACTATCGTCCGTGCGTGAGTAACACTGAGAGCATTCTTGGCCCAATGGCATATGCTGAGGTGGATGGACTGGTCATCGACAACCAGTTCAAGAGCAGCTGTGATCTGATCAAGGACCAGAATGACCTGGTGGACGAGCACAGCCGCCGATGATGACATGTGCTTTGTCACCTTTTCAAACATCTGGGGAGTATGTTAGTCACATGAGCACATGCAGCCTGCACAGATATCTGACGCTCTCACCTGCAAGATAGGCTGAAGTTGCTCCAGGATTGCCCATTCACGTGATGACATTGCGTACTTCTCGAGGTTGAATTTGGAGTACAGTGGGCTCTCACAGAGGTGTGTGACTGCTGCATGCTGCAGTAACTCATGGCCCAAACACTCACAATGAGTGTTCCAGCATGTAGAGACGGGCCGTTTGAGAGCAAGGTCTTTGAGTCCTAAGTGCATGCAGTACTTCGAGAAGGCCATCTGGAGGAGATCAGACTTGGCCACTCATTTGGCCAAGCCGGTTGCCTGTGTAAATATTCAGTTGTTAATCTCACAGCCCACACATGACACATCATACCTGGGACAGCATGAACATGCTGTCCTGGCACTTTCTGGCACTCATCGCCCCAAGTTCAGCCACAGTGTTGGACTGCAGCGCCGCAATCTCTTTGGTGCATGCATCCCCACTGGGGGGCTCCTGATCCTCTTCCCCATCATCTTCATAATCATCTTCCAGCTCCAATGCTCGCAACCGATTGTGGATGTCTTGGGTTGCCTCATCTTCTTCACCCCTGTAATTGTATGTGTCAGCATCTGTTGACCCAGGCAGCTTAACACCCTTGGCCTGGAATGGACTCAAGACAGCCTGACCATATCAGGTCAGTTTCCCCCTGGGTCAGTGACAACCCTGCACTTACCTGTTCAATGAGGTTAACCACATGTGCCAGACAACGCACATGACACTTTTGACCACCCCATCCTGGGAGGGACCATTCTAGTGAATTGGTCATTGTATCATTATTTGATGCATTGTCACCAGTGAGCACCAGGAGCTGGGGACAACATTAGGTGAGTAAGTAAGCAATGGCCCCTTTTTCTACCTGGACTAACCTTCTGTTCTATTTGGAAATCCTCCAGGACTTGGGTCACCTTGCATGCAAGGTTCACCCCAGTGTGGTGTTTTGAGACCCTGTGCACAGGTTAGGCCCTCATGAAATCCAGAGCATGGGTGTGTGACTTACCAGAGGAAGTACAAAGTGAGATGGATCACCTCATCTGTATGATCGGGACACCACTGCAGTATCAGGCTCAAATATGAGCTGGCCTTGCATGAGGTCCACACATCAAGTGCTGTGTGGACTTTGCCAGTGTGCACCTGCTCAATACCTGGTGAGTAAATCTGATAATTTAGTCAGTAGTATACATGTAAATACCTCTAAAACCTGGATCAACTTTGCCTTGCTGATATCATGGGCCATTTGAATGTCACCAGCAAGCATTTTTGTGGAAGGGATGTTGACTGAGCCATGCAATATCACAAGGATGTCATGGAACTCGGCATCATCAATGATTGTATATGGCCAGTTCTTCTGCATGACCCAGGTGAGTAGTTTCCAGCAGAGGGACTCATGTGAATATGTGCAGCCTGCAGCAAACTTGTCCATGATCGTGGAGGTGGTGGAGGGACCAGTACAGCGTTGTGCATGCTTACGGAAGTTACCAGTTGAAGTGTCAGTTGCCTTGCATTGATGTTTGTGATGGTTGACCTGTCCTATGTATATACAATCCATGAGTAAAACATGTACAATAAGAAAACAAAATCAGACATACATTTTGCATACAAACTTGTATATGGGTGTCCCACCACTTCGAATGCATTCACCCTTTTTGCATTCACCCTTTTTATTCAATGCAAATGTTGCTGGCTCAAAATGTTCATAAACCTCAGATTTCCAAGACCTAATTTTTTTTTCTTGAAATATATTAGTCAGAATATTTTGAGACAATAATTCACATACTCAGATATTTACTATCTTTGGATAGATTACCAGTATCTTTGTCTGTGACATCACCAGATCCAGGGGCTGCTGAGGACCCAGATTGTAAAGACTTTGCTTTTCACACCAAACAGACTGAGCCAATAAGTTTTATTGGTGTCTGCGATGTAGTGTATTACAAGTAAAGTGTGTCTGCTTATCTAATTACTTGTGGACAAGTGTATAGTTGTCCACTATCTACAAGTGCCCCTAGTGGGCGGCTTATATAATACAACCCATAAGTCACTCTGGTGACTTATATATACTTTAGATAATAGCATATATGCTATTATTATATGTACATTCTTACATCCTCCCCACAGACTGAACCTCAGGAGGTTTGGGCAACTTTATGCTGATGGAGGATCAGCATAGACTGGTGCAGGTGCAGTCTAAGACAACTGCATGGCTACTTTGATGGTATTGTCATAGTAGATGGAGTCAGCTGGGTTGGCTTCCATAGTGTTGTCATCTGCTGCAATAGCAGATGCAGGCGGGGGAGCGGTCGGTGCGGTGACTTCCGTCGATGGCACGTCCATACGTGCCTTCAAGTGGGGAGGTCTTCTGCCAAGCCTGTCGAGTGACAAATCATTGTCAGACAATCCAGTTGCTCCCCAATAGCCAGGGGCACGAGGGGGCATAGGTAGATGAAGGCTGGTGAACACCTGGCCTTTGCGGGTGTTGAGTACCCTCTGTGCTGTTTCATTATAGCAGAGTTTACTCTGCTTGTGCACGAAGTAGGGCTCTATATTGACTAGAGCCCTGGCAGGGTCTACCCCCGTGTGTATACCTAGCCATTGGGCTAGTTTGTTGAGGGATGTGTCCTCAGGAGGCTGTTTCTACTTGGAAGTGATTTTGACGCTCGTAGACAGCAGCATCGGTAGGTCTTGCTGCCAGCATGTGCTGGCAAGCTCAGCCCATTTGCCACGGACTGTGAACAGTTCGGTGAGCTTTTGAAGAAAGACGAGACTGTCTTTCTTAGGTTTAATAAGTTTGAGCCAGACCCAAACATCAACATCCTCCAGATGGAGGGTGTTATCTCCATGCCCACAAATAGCAGGTGATACTCCCTCTGGGGAGTACTTGATGGTGCGCAACACATCCCAAAGATTGGGAGGTGTATTGTGCATGATCTCGAACATTGGCATTCGAGTGGCTAGTTGCTGCTCACGGTCAGCATGCTTGATGATAGTGTGCTGCGCTGTACTGCACAACATGGGAAATGTCATGCACACAATCGTGAGTTGCTCAACAAACCTAGGTTCATTGAGGGAGCATGTGTCAAACCATTCCAAAGGTTGACAACTTGTCGGCACCGCTGTGGGGTGTGGTGCCTTGCCCAGTGGGCAGGGCAGAAATCCCGTCTGTGTTGCAGGTGGGTCGCCTATGGCAGGGGCGATGCAGGTGTTCAACAATGCTGGATACGGCACTGCTAGAGCCTGCTGTTTTGATGTGGTCTTATGACAGGATTGTGTTGGTCCTACCGGTGAGGCACTGGTAGTTGGAGTAGACAGACTCACTGAGTCTGTCATCGAATCTGGCAGGGATGTCAGATATATTATAGTCAGCGCTGATGGCGTCAACTTCATGGTGGATAATCTATCCACCATCTCGTGATTGCACTGCTTCTCCTTGTCGAGAGCAGTGCTGACAAGCATGATACTCGACAGCGCCTACTACACTACAAAAGACGCTCACTGCACACGTGCCTATCTCCATCAGCTTTTGCCAGACCATCATCTGCTGTGCTACCTCCAGTCTGCCAGATACATCATCTTCACACTCGTTCCATCTTCATCAATTCTATTTTTGATATGCCATCCAGCATTGCCACCACCACATCCCATGATTCGTTTCAGATGACCACCAAGCCAGACATACACGCTGGACCACACATTGAACTTCCTAGTCGACATTCTCCCCTTGATGTTCATTTGTCCAGTCCTCCTCCACAAGTTGCATATTGTCGGTACTATCCTCTTTATGTTGAATCTCCTGAAGGCCCATACCAAATATTCCCCTCATATCCTCCTTATCACGTTCACGACTGCATATGGGTATTTGACCTTGTCTTCCATGCTCCCTTCCACGTCATCGGCTTCGACCCAAACTACGAACCAGTGAATGGTTGGCATCATATCGTCCTCAGGAATAACTGGCACATCAAAGAGCACAGACCAGGAACAGAGATTTGCTATAGTTATGTGCCTAAGGACTTCATCAAGCAAGACTCGTCTTCGTTCTCTCTCTGGAGGGGATTCTTATCCAAGTGTCATGATTGGTTCACATGTTTCTGAATTGTCTTCAAGTCAAGTAACTCACTTACTCATCCTCGAAGATATTTGACAAGCAACTGGAATCCTATTGGACAGCTATGACTCATTTTCCCCACATGACTCACTCGCTTCTTGGCTGTACTTCTATTTCCAATTGTTCCACATGGTCTATTGTCTGTGACTCACTTCTATTCTATTTCTGGCTTCTATTTCCAATTTTCTGCCACATTTCTCTTCATTTCTTTGACCACCTGACTCATTTCTCCATTCTATTACAAACCACCTTCCTATTTTGGTTTTCTGCCTCTTGCCATTAGTCATTTCTCCTGTCTGCTGTTGATGACATCGTTGTATGGCATACTCGCATCATTTGTTGTTCTGCTCATGTATATAAGGCCTGTTTCACCTTAGTGTACCCCAATCCACCTCTTTCAGTTGGATTCACTCATCTAAGTCTAAGTCTAAGTCTACTACTACACCTACTTCTACGTCTACATCAAGGCCAGCTTTGTTAATCACGTGACATTTGCTGTTGTATCTTGTCTACGCTTATGTCATCAGATTACGTCATCATCATCGTCACTGCTACATCCTCATCTTCGTCTTTGTTCTACCTTTGTTGCTGCTGATAGCAAAGTGCACTGAACCGCCAGTGTAAGTAGCCGTGCAACGATGACACCGCTACCCACCATCTTTTGGATCCATTTCCGAAAGTAAACTGACATTTGTGGCTGCCCCAGAGAGGCCCAGTCCATCGTCTATCATCTCAGCAATTCCTATTCCCATTTTGACACACATCCTTCCATCAAGTTCTTCCAGAACTCAGTTCGGTCTAGCCCATTGATTGTTCATCACACACATTCCTCATCCATCATCTTCTCAATAAGGCCTTATCCCTTCCTGTTTCATCTATCTGGCACTCTCTTTGACAGTTATTGCCATTTATATCTGTCATACCTAGCTATTCCGATGAGACCTGCCTATTTCATACATAACAGGAAGTCATATTGCATGTTAACTACACTTTGTGACAGCCCATACAGTCGACAGCCATCTCAATTGGTACCCCACACCGGATCAAGGCTTATCCTGCAGATCCTATTCCACATCCAGACTCATCCTTGCCATTTCCATTGCCTCATTCATACCTCCAAGGCGCTTGGCACTCATACCTTCTATATTGGGCTTCGGCTTCATTAAGCGCTTGCTTATCTTTTGACGCTCATCCGGCCTCCGTTTGTATTCCCATTCATTCTCAATCCAACTCCTACCACCTCTGACTACGTCTGACCACATCTGGTCTCCACCGACATCTGACAGCGCCCTTCATCAAGTGCCAATTACCAGGATCTCATTAGCCCGATTTGTACTGGCTCCTTTTGATGTCATCCATTGGTGATCGTTCCTAGTGCCTGTCAATCAATCTTCATTTGTCGCTGCCTGTCCAGTACTCTAATCAAAGTACAATCCACTGGCATTCAGCACTCACCTCCATCAGATCCAGCTCCTTCCTTCTTTGGCCCAATCCTTGACTCCCTCTTTGGTCCATAGACTTGTTTTGCTCGTCCCGGTCGGCTAGTCAATACACCTCCACCAGGTCACATTTGGCTGTTATCCTCATCTAAACTTCATATCGACGATCCTAGCTGGTATCCCAATCAAGCACGTCTCTGGACTTCAATTCCTGTCAACAATCCGCTGCTAATTGACTCCCTTATTGACCATCCCATCCTATATCCCTTGAATATGACTTCTTGACTCCAACAGAGCTCAATACACCTGTCAGCTCCCATTCATCAAGCTCATCTATCGTCATGGCTCAACCAATTTGCTCCAAATTTGACTTCCCTCCCCCTCGCTCTCAGAATGCACCCAAGAGATTTTCAGGTCAATATGATGAAGTTGCCACTTTCCTCAAAAACTTTGCAGAACGTTTCGATGCGTATGGATTAACAAATGAAGACTGTTTCGAATGACTTCCCCTCTATGTCAAACGATCGGTATGACAGGTCATTGAGGGCTTGATGGAATTCCATCAGAAGAACTGGACTGCATTTGATGCCAAGCTTAGAGTCCTATATGATCATGACCGGACATCAAAGCACTTTAAAGAGAAAGATCTAGAGAACTTTACTACCAAGTATTGTCACAGGGTCCTTCGAAATCTGTATGACTTCCATCGCTATCAAAGGAAGTTCACTCGCATGGCAGGCTGGCTACTCAATCGCTCCAAGATCAATGACAGTGCCTATGAAAGATACTTCTGGCATAGTATTCCAAAATCTATTCGGGAGAAACTTGAAGACAGAATGCTCCAGGAAATGCTGCCCTCGACAGATCTGTTCCCTTCAAAATTGACATTGTAGTCAAAGCTGCTGAACACGTTTTCAACCTTGGTAAATTCTATGATGATGAATCTGACTCAGATGGTGTTGTTTCAGAAGCTGATGATTCAGATGAAGAAGAAAGTGGATCATCAGACAACGATGACAGTGATTCTGATGATGACAAGAAGAAAAAGAAGAAGAAGACAACCTCCAAGTCCAAGAAAGCTTCCCCAGCTCCTTCCCCTCCTACTTCAACTTCTACTCCATCATCTTCGACTTCTAAACCCAATGGCTCATCCCAGAATGAAACTGATGAAGTTGCAGATCTCATCGACAAGCTTGCTTGCATGAACATCAGCAACCCCAACTACTACTCTCTTTATTTTCAAATTGTCACAAAGGCGCCCATTATGGTCAATATTCTTCGGAAGCCCTCCCAACACTCTAGTGAAGCTCACCCTCACACCAATACATCCTCCTCGAGTCAACCCCAACAGGCTAATTCTAGCTCATTTGAATGCTATTTCTGTGAAGAAAAAGGACATGGAACTCGACGAAGCCATCAAGCTGACACTATGATTGCTGCTAACACAATAGCTCGAAATGATTCAGGTTGTATCACATGGCCAGATGGTTCAGACATCCTTCGTAATGGCTCAGAAACCATTTTATCTGCCATCAATCGAGAGCTAGCTCTCCAACTCAGGAAAAATTTGGATCGTCCTGCGACCACCAATCTAATCATGGCTCCTCCAGAAATATATGCAGCTGACTCAGACTATTCAGAGAGCGACAGTGGCAAGTTTTATGCACAGTATTCCAATCCTTCCCATACTATCACCCAACCCTCCTGACTTCATTCCTACTCCAAAACTCACTCATGAACGCCTCAAGATCCTCAATATCAATCCTGATGGTTTCTTATGGCCTGAAGAAGAAAAGCTTATGACAATGGTATTCACAAATGACCAAAGAGTCTTAGCATATGGCGATTCAGAAAGAGGAACACTTTGCTAGGATTACTTCTCTGACTACATCATGCCTGTTATCAACCACATCCCTTGGGCTAATCCCCAAATCCCTATTCCTCCAGCCTACCTCAAACAAGTCATCAAGCTCACAAAAGGCAAAATCGAATCTGGAGTTTATGAGCCTACTCAAGCCTCATACAGATCTGCTATGTTCTACACTCGAAAGAAAGATGGTGGCTTACGACACATCATTGACCTTCGAACACTCAATGGCATTACTATCAAAGACGCAGGACTCCCTCCAGTCATCGACTCATTTGTTGCTCCCTTTGCTGGACACTCCATCTATTCTGTTTTCAATTTATTTTCAGGCTATGATGCCAGACGTATTCACCCCAAGAGCTGTGATCTCACTTCATTCCAAACTCCTCTAGGACTTATGCGATATTGAAGTCTACCTCAAGGCTATACCAATTCCTCTGCTGAATTCCAGAACTGCACTGTCTTCGTTCTACAAGATGGAATCCCTGATAATGTTGGTGTTATGATTGACGATCTCGGAATCAAAGGCCCTCCTACTCGATACAAACAACCAGATGGATCTTCCCAGACTCTTCCAGAAAACTCAGGCATTTGTCGTTTTGTTTGGGAACATGCCATCGTTGTCAATTGAATCCTACATTGAATTGCAGAATGTGGTGCTACTATCTCTCCAAAGAAGTCTCAAGTTGCTCAACCTGATGTTTTACTTGTTGGTCAAAGAGTCACATATGAAGGACAACTTCCAGATCATTCTACCATCTCCAAAATTCTCAAGTGGCCTACTCCAAGGAATACAACCGAAGTTCGTGGATTTTTAGGACTTTGTGGTACATCACGTATTTGGATCAAGAATTATTTGGCACTTGCAAGACCACTCACTGAACTCACTCACAAGATTGTTCCTTTTGAATGGAATGAACATCAACAAGAAGCTATGGATGCTCTCAAGCAAGCTGTTGCACATTCTTCTGCCCTCATCACTATCGACTATAAATCAGGACGACTTGTCATTCTTGCAGTTGACACTTCCATCATTGGTATCGGTTTCATCATCTCCCAGCTCAACAAAAACAATCAAAGAAGACCAGTATGATATGGCTCACTTCCTATCAATGAACGAGAATCAAGATACAGTCAGCCCAAGTTAGAACTCTATGGTCTCTATCACTCCCTTCGTCATTCAAGAATTCATCTTGCTGGTATCAAGAATCTCCTCGTTGAAACTGATGCCAAGTACATTCGCCAAATGATCAATTGCCCAGATCTTCAGCCAAATGCAACTCTCAATCACTGGATAGAGGGTATTCTTCTATTCGATTTCGCTCTTAAACATGTTCCAGCTACTCTACACAAAGGCCCAGATGGACTCTCCTGTTGAAGACCTGCAGAAGACGACTCAGATGTTGAAGATGAAGATGACGAAGAAGAAGAAGAAGAAGAAGAAGAAGAAGAAGAAGAAGAAGAAGAAGAAGAAGAAGAAGAAGAAGAAGAAGAAGAAGAAGAAAAACGACTATGATATAGGATGAAAAGAAGAACAACAAGATTATGAATGGATTGCAGAAGCTAATTATTTATTGGAACATTCAGGAGAGACTTATGCCATCCTTGACAGTATTGATCATGGAGATGGGTGGTGAGTCTTTCATCAAGTCAAAGATATTCGACCAGCAGAAGATCACCTTCAACATATTCAAGATTTCCTCACTACTCAAACTTCCTACATTTTTCCTCCCCTTCACAATGACATCATTTCCTCCATCAAGCCAGAAGATACTTTGTCAGAAATAACAAGCTTTGGAGACGCTCAAAAGGACACCCACCACAAGTTACACTTGAACGACCTTGATGCAGTCATATTCTAGAACTTGCTCATGATAAACTAGGTCATCGTGGAATCTACTCTACTGCTAAGACTATTTCTCTTTGCTTTTGGTGGCCTTCTTACTTCACTGATGTCAAACAATATGTTCGTTCATGCCACCCTTGCCAAATTCATTCAACATACAAAGTTCATATTCCTATCACCATTTCTACCCCAGCAACTCTATTCTCCAAGATTTATCTCGACATTATGCTGATGCCAAGAGCTCAAGGTTATCGCTACATTGTAGCAGCTCATGACAATCTTTCAGGGTGCTGCAGAAGGACGAAAACTCAAGAATGCTACAGCTCGTCCAGTTTCTCAATTCATCTTTGAAGAACTCATCTGTCGTTATGGAGCAATCAAGAGAAATTCGTTACTGACAATGGTCCAGAACTAAAAGGCACTACTCATGAACTTCTTCGACGATAGGGCATTCCTCAGATTCACATTTTGCCTTATAATTCTCAAGCAAACAGAGTTGTAGAAAGAGGACACTTTATGATTCGGGAAGCACTCATCAAAGCTTGCGAAGGCAAAATATCAAAATGGCCAGATCATGTTCATCATGCATTCTTTGCTGATTGTGTCACAGTTAGAGCCACAGAATTCTCTCCCTACTATCTTCTCTACGGTGTTGATCCCATCCTTCCCCTTGACCTCCTTGAAGTGACATATCTTGTTTCTGGTTTCAAGCCAAATCTCACTACTGAAGAACTCCTTGCACTCTGTATTTGACAACTCTCTAAACACTCACATGACATTGACAAAGCAGCAGACACACTCTATCAATCTCGACTAAAAAACAAAGCCAAATTTGAAAAGAAGTATTGGCGAAGTCTATGGCGCAGTGAATACAAACCAGGAGATCTAGTTTTGGTTAGGAATTCAAGAGTTGAAAATGAACTAGACAGGAAGACGAAACCAAGATATCTAGGACCATTTGAAGTTGTTCGAAGGACTACTGGTGGATCTTACATATTGAAGGAACTCAATGGAACTGTTTCAAAAGAGGCATCATGGCCTTTTGTAAGAGCCTTACTGTTTCACACAAACAGACTGAGCCAATAAATGTATTGGTGTCTGCGACGGTGTGGTTTACAAGTAAAAAGTTATTCTTATGTAATCTACTTGTGGACAACTGTATAGTTGTCAACTATCTACAGGTGCCCCTTGTGGGTGGCTTATATAATACAAACCCCATAAGTCACTCTGGTGACTTATATGTCCTAAATAGAAGCATATATACTACTGTAAGAATCTACATTCTTACACCCTCCCCACAGACCAAACCTCAGGCAGGTTTGGGAACCGTTATGCTGATGGCGGATCAGCATATATAGGTGCAGGCACAGTCGATGATGCCTGTACGGCTACTTCGAGGTGTTGTCGTAGTACAAGGAGTCAGCTGGGTCGATGTCCATAGTAGTATCATCTGCTGTGGTAGCGGATGCCAGGTCAGTGGCAGACGGGGCAGATGGTTCCATCGTCGGCACGTATGTATGTGCCTTCGAGTGGGGTGGCCCTCCACCGCATCTGTCCAAGGACGAATCGTCATCCGAAGTCAACGGCGCTCCTCAGAAGCCTGGGGGGCGAGGGGTCATGGGTATATGAAGGCCGGTGAATGTCCGGCCTTCGCAAGCGTCGAGGACCCTCTGCGTGGTCTCGTTGTAGCAGACCTTGCTCTGCTTACAGAGAAAGTAGGGCTCAATGTTGACGTGAGCCCTACCGGGATCTACCCCCGCATGGTTTCCTAGCCATTGGGCTAGTTCCTTGAGAGTCGTACTCTTGTGGGGGTGTTTCCACTCAAACGCCTTATCAACGCTGGTAGACAGCAGCGCTGATAGATCTTGCTGCCAGTTTGAGCCGGCAAGATCAGCCCACTGGCCACAGATGGTGAAAAGCTCCGTTAGCTTTTGAAGAAAGACCAGGCTGTCTTTCTTTGGCTTAATGAGTTTAAGCCATACCCATACGTCAACATCCTCCAGTTGGAGGGTGTTGTCACTGTTCCCGCAAATGGTGGGTGATACTCCCTCCGGGGAGTACTCGATTGTGTGCAACGCATCCCTAAGATTGGGAGGCGTATCATGTGTGATCTTGAACACTGGTGTTCGAGTAGCAAGTCGCTGCTCGCGATCAGCACGCTTAATGATAGCGTGCTGCATGGTGCTGCGCAACAGGGCAAATGTTGCGCGTGCAAGCATGAGCTGCTCAACAAATTTTGGGTCGTTGAGCTGGCATGTGTCGAACCACACAGTGGGTCGATGACTGGTGTGCACCACAGTGGGGTGTGGTGCCTTGCCCAATGGGCGGGGTAAGAATCCTGTCTGCATTGCAGGCAGGTCGCCTATGGCAGGGGCGATGCGAGCATGCAGCAACACTGGGTACGGCACCGCCAGCGTTCGCTGTTTGGATGCAGTCTTGCAACCAGATTGGGTGGGTCCTCCCGGTGAGGCTCCAGTAGTGGTCGTAGACGGACTCACTGAGTCCGTCATCGAGTCTGGCAACGAGGTCAGATTGATTATAGTTGGTGCTGATTGCACCGACTTCATGGCGGATATTTTATCCGCCATTTCGCAATTAATTTGCTGCTCTTTATCAAGGGCGGCGCATAGCGTGTCGAGATCTGAGTTGAGCTCACATATATCCTCCTTATAGGAGGATACTGCATCCTTAACAAACGGACATGCCATCTCAGCAAGCAACGGTGGCCAGG
This sequence comes from Ramaria rubella, assembly GCA_015039355.1. Lineage (NCBI taxonomy): Eukaryota > Fungi > Basidiomycota > Agaricomycetes > Gomphales > Gomphaceae > Ramaria > Ramaria rubella. Next base: position 35,031 of record MU134304.1, on the reverse strand, counting down.
CCACTTTTAATGCGGGTTCGATGTCGCGCATTTGGGGGTCGATGAGCCGCAGTTTTGCAGCTTGCAGCAAATGCTGCACATACGCATTGCACTCCGGACAGGAGTCGCAGTGGACAATGGCGATGGTGTCCTTGACACCATGCACAGTCCAGCGTTGCTCCTTTTGGAGCATCGCGAATTGCTTAGAGGCACTAGGTAGTGCCTCTGCTGAGTGGTGTGTTTGGGACACTTCAGTGTCCATGGATAATCGTTTGTGTGACACTCGCACTGGTGTGAGTGTGGTAGTGGGTGGCAAAAAACCTTGAAGTGGTGATGAAATCGTCACTTAAAATCAGAGTGAGTGTGCCTGATGTGTCACGTGACTAATTTCGCGTGACGCGACAGCGTCACGCGAATCATCGACACGAATCATGTTCTGTCGAGTCCTTTTTATTAAGGACTCCTTGTCATCTTTCTCATGCCTTATGAGGCATGACTAGGAAGCTCTAGCAGCTTCCTAACTCCCCTTAGTTCTAGATAGGCATGTAGCGCTTCTAACTCTCTGCATGCAGAGAGTGGTTCCCAGGTGACATCTTCCAATGTCCATCTTACTTGTAACTCCAGCTTGGAGTTACTAGTCCAGCGATGAGCCAGGATCTCATCTACAAACCATTCTGGTTTGTCTTCTTTCCCAACATCGTACATATAATTTACGTCACAATGAGGAAATCATTCATTGTCATTGGGTATATGTGGTCTAATTAGACTCACATGAAGCTTTGGTAGTATCCTCTGAGCCGTGAGCTCTGGGGGTAACTCAGGTTTCACCGTAGAACTGGAATTGTCCACTTCTATAACTGAGTATGGCCTAATATAATTGGGTACCAATTTATTTGCCCGTCCTTTAGGTAAGGACAGGTTCTTTGTAGACAGGTATACTAGCTGTCCAACTTCGTACGTCGTTGCTTGACAGCGTCTGGTATTAGCAGTGTCTGTCTGCTGTACTCGGCTCGTGATGATTGCATTGTGAGCAGCAATCAAGTTCCACAATGCTTGTTGTGCGAACTGCCGCACTCCTCTAAATGTAGTATCCACTGATAGCACCTGCCCGATATGGGGCAAGTATCCGCTGTTCAATTTGAATGGCACATATCCTGTGGTCACGCTGACTGAGCTGTTCAGTGCGAACTCTACCATTGGGCATTTCTCAGCCCAATCCTCCTGATCACTCTGCACTACCATGCGGAGTATTTGCCCTACAGAACGATTTGCTCGTTCTGTCACTCCATCCATCTGTGGGTGGAATTCTGTGGACATGAGCAGCTTTGTGCCCATTATACGCTGCAATTCCCTCCAGAATATGGAGGTGAATTTGGAGTCGCGATCCGATATTATCGAGTCAGGTACTCCATGCAACCGTACTACCTCTTTGAGGTATAACCATGTGACTTGTCGCGCAGTCACTCTCATTGTAGTTGGGACTAGATGCACCATGGACGTGAGTCTGTCAATCACGACCAGTAAATAGTCGTGACCCTTTGATTCTGGCAATGGACCAACAAAGTCCATTCCAATAGACTGCCACGGTCTATCAGGTATCGGCAGGGTATGCAATAACCCTGCTGGTCGTCTATTGTCTTTCTTTGCAGCCTGACAGGCTGCACAGGATCCACAGAACAACTCTATGTCAGCTGCCATTCCCGACCACCAGTACGATCACCTGATGTACTTGTCGCTTTTGAATTGCCCAAAGTGGCCAACTACTCTATGTGCATGATTAATGATTATCTCGACCATTCTCCTCCCCTTGGAAAAAACTTCCTGGGGGAGACACACTACATCTTTATTGAACTGGTTCTTTGTCCAAACCAGTCCGTTTCTCACCCCAAATCGAGGGTGAGCCTCAGGATTTGCCAACACTTTCTTGAGTATTGGATCTGTTCCGTAGCCATTGGCTACGGCTCGTTTTAGGTCAAACTCACATTCTACATGTGAGCGTAGACTCTCTGAGTCTGCACCCGACGTTGTAGCTAGTACATCATCCTCCTCATCACCTTCCACTTGTGTGGGGGGTTCTTCCCCTGCTTGCTTCATCTGCTGCGTGTCTATGACATGCTGCTCTGTTGCATCTTGTAATCGTTGCGACCGTCGCGCTGTGGCCATTTGGATTTCTATGAATCTATCCGTTGGGAGAAATTCTCCTTCTGGGTCTAGCCGCACCTCTGCGTCAACATATTCTTCTGCTGGGTGATGTTCACCCTGCTTGTCATTCTTGTAGTAGCGTGACAGACAGTCGGCTACTTTGTTCTCCACCCCTGATACATGTACCATGGTATAGTTGAATCTGGAGAGAAATTCCCACCAGCTCACCTGTCTGTCTGACAGATGCTGTTGTGTCTCGAAATATTCAAGACCTTTGTTATCTGTCACCAGTGTGAACTGGAAACCTAGCAGCTTATCCTCCCACTTCATAAGTGCTTCAAGGATAGCAATCGTCTCGTGCTCATGCGTTTTGTAACACTGTTGCGCGGGACTGAACTTCTTTGATAGAAATCCTGCTGGACAACAAGTTGTCCAGTCCAGACCTTGCCTGTAAACTGCCCCAACTCCAGATTTGGAACCGTCGGTCACAACCCAAATGGGTTCTGAGCTAGCATGATTTATTGGCTTCAGAATCGGAGCCTTACATGCTAGCGCTGTGATGGATTCAAAGCACTTATCCATCAAGGGCGTCCATTGAAACGTCCTGTTATTGCGTGCACTTCCTGATAAGGGAGTTGTATACACCATCAAATCTGGCATATATGGTGCCAGATACTGCACGAGTCCTAGAAACTGTTGGACTTTGTTAAATGTTCAAGGTCTTCTCCAACCTCGAACCTTCTCCATTTTATCCGCATCGGCATGTATGCCCTTGTCATCTATTCTGTGACCAAGGCACTCCATACGATGCAAATACAAATCGATCTTGGATCAATTTCTGGTGAGAAACAAATGTGCCTCACGTAAAATATCAAACACCTGTCAAAGGTGTTTTTCGTGCTCTTCTATAGAGCTTGAATAGATAAATATATCGTCCAAGTATATGTGGACTGATTGACCAATTTGGTTATGAAAAATCAATGTCATGAGACGTTGAAATGTAGACAGTGCATTACAGTCGCCAATCTGCATAACCTGGCTTTTGAATGTACTGAATATAGTCGCAAAGGCTGTCTTGTCGACGTCCTCCTCAACTACATGTATTTGTTCATACACGTCGGACATGTCAAGCTTGGATCGATACATAGCACGAGCTACGTCATGCCAAATCGTATCCTGGTCTGGGAAGGGCATAATGTCCTTCACCATGTTGTCATTGCGTAGATGTAAGTCTATTGCTGTTCTGAGCTTTCTGTTTTTCTTCAGACTGCATAGCACTGGTGCTGCAGAATGTACTGATGCTGCTACCCACCAACCAGTGGTGGTATACTGGTCAACTTTGTTGATCAGTTTGTTTCGAAGTGCTTCTGGGCACTTCAGTAGTCGATAATGAAACTGTTTGGTTTCGTCCACGAACTTAATTTCGTGGTTAATCTCCCTCCATGGAGGAAGTTCTAACAGCACACCTCCAAAGAGGTCTGCGTACTCTAGCTCCCATCTTTCCCTGAGTTTGGGAAAGTCCTCAGCCATCAATAATGGTTGCTTGGAGCCAGTACCTCCTTTGGCAATCTCGTCAGTACATTGGTCGATTGGACCAACGTCAATGTTTTTCTGGTTTTCCTTCTGTTTTCCTTTGTCTCACCTCCCATCTGGCGAGCTCGTTGGTGGCTCCACATATAATGAAGAGCCACTTGCAAGTCACGGTGTGTGGCTTGCTAGGTTGGGCTTAAGACTCACAATTCGAGTCTTATGTTCAGCTGGGTTTTTAATGTCCAGCTGTTCTTCCCAGGCATTCACATGGTTTGGAATTGCTTCCTTTCCCATGCGGATGCATCCCTTGCCTCTAAAGTTGAGGGATATCCCTAATTTACATAGGAATGGTGTTCCTAGTATTATGTCATAATAATCTACGTTCGCTATATCGAAGTATTCCTCGATATTACGCTCACCAAAATGAATGTTGGTGTGTGTTCTGTAGTTGATGGTTGACTTACTGCCGACACACGCTAACTGTAGACCAATTGGACGTTTGAGTTCGAATGTCTTAATGCCTACAGCTCGTATAAAATCTGGAGAGAGCATAACTCCCTTGCACCCGCTGTCTAATAGACAGTGGGCTCTGACTCCACCAATCTCCCAATACCCAGAGATTGTTTGGTTGTCTATACGCGCCCATTTGGGGTGTGTCTTATCATGCGGTCTGAACCGGTGATCATAGATGGGCTCAATGGTCCTGTCTATGACTCCTGCATGTGTACGGAAGTCATTGTTTTGGCTTAAACCATCACTGATTGTGATAGTTGGTGTCTGCGCCACCTTTCTTCATATGATCCTTCTAGCAGATGTACTCCGTCTGCTCGATACGAGCTTTGCGTTCTTGTATCGTCATCATTATCCCATTGATAGGGCATAATTTCCGACTGGTAATCAGCAACTAGTTTGCCGATTTCGCTCTCATGGTCGTCTTGGATGTCCATTCGCTTGTCTAGTTCGCCACTTGGTGGCTCCTCCTCCCTTTCTTGAGCACTCCCTGAGTGTTCAACCACTTCTTCCAACCATGCACCTGCTATGCGCGGTTTGTTCTTCCATTGCGGGGCAATTTGGCTTGATATGCCCGACCTGTCCATACTCATAGCACG
>MU134304.1:0-29969 GCA_015039355.1 Ramaria rubella | reverse complement strand
CCTTTGCAGCTTCATATAATTCAGTTATTGCACTGAATCCTGTCGTATAGCCTAATTTTAAGACTTCATGATGCAGTGCTTCTCTAAGCACTGCTACGAACCGTTTGTGGATCATATACTCATCTGGCAGATGTATCATCCGCGCAGCGTACTTCGTAATATCGTTCAGTAATTCCTGAATGGTTCTGGTCCCTTGCACAATTGTGTTGTGTTGAACTTATTTGACGCATGCCTGTGCGTGAGTGCGTGAAGGAATCACTGTTGTAACCCAGCGATTGCACTTTCCAGGGTCCAGTCGATCATGACTCAATCATGATGCTCAATATTTCAAGCGTACCACTCCAATGCTTCGCCCTTGAGGCGCATGCCTAAATAATTTAATTGGAGTTCCATGCTGGACGGTCCCAATAGGCTATTCATGCCTAACCATCTCAGGATCCCTGAGATGAAGTTCTCGAATTCTTCGAGATCTGCTTTCTCAGCATATTCTGCTGGGTGAGGGAGTTTTACTCTGGCTTTGGCAAGCACACACTTGTCTGGCTCACTGTCCTTGTGTTTCTCAAGGGCAGCTCGCACCATCTTTGCAACTCCATCTACATATGCAGACGGTTTTCCTCCTGCCTCCTGAATCCTTCGTTCAGGATCTGTGACTGCCAGTGATACCGCATGTGGTATCGCTTGTATTTGCCTGTGTGGCCGGGGGATGTGAGTATTCACGTCCTGCTGCACTGGTGGATCGTCGATGTCTTCGTCGATCTGATACAACGGTCGACGTTTGTCAGCCATTAGAAACACATCCATCAGTCTATAGCTGCTACTGAGGGTGGATTGAGCTACTCTCGCAGACTCGATCAGTTTATCAAAGGCCTCGCCTTCGATCCCCACAGTATATGCTTCTTCGACTAATTTATCCATGTGTTTAGCACGGACCTCTAGCGCACGGTGCTTCCGTCATGCTGCTTTTTGTTCGATTCTATCCCAGTGATCGAACTCACATTCAAGACTAACATGAATGCTAGTCGTGGTACTGATGCTATTGGCGTCAGACTTCATCATCTCCCGCAGTGACTGTTGGGTCACTGCTTTGAGCACTTCTTGCTCATTATAGGTTTTTTTTGATCTGCGAATTCCTTTGCGGATATTTTCTCTATTGCAAGCCTCTAGCTCACGATCTGTCTCTTCCTCAGTACACCGGTGTGTACTGACACTGTCTTGCTCTATCGTGACACTAGGTTCTTGAGGACCAATCCTAGTGCTCGGCCCAGACGAAGGTGGCATCCTCTGTCTGTCTCACTTCCTGCGAGCCTTTTCTGCCTCACGGTCTACTTCACGATCCCTATTGGGATTGTTGCCACGCTCGGGGGCCTTTCCTCGCAAAGGTCCCTGTACTTCCTCCTCCAAGGACTGTATTAACAGTTCCATACCATCTCCTAATGCTTGGAGTTGGTTTGTGGCTTCATCCGCTGCACGAGCTGCCTCAGCCGCTCATTGGCTCACTTCCCGCATAGTGCCTACATTTTTACGACTCTCTTTGAGGGCCGTAATCATCTGGGCAATATGTCCGGTTGTACATTCGTATCGCTGGGTTTCTTCATCCCGGCACGCCGACCCCTGCTCTATTGTCCCTGTTTGGGATGGTGAACTTCGCGATCTGTGATGTTCTTGGACATGCGGGAGCTGTGACATTTGCAAGCCCGGCGAATTGTCTGTGTCGCTCGTCGGCGGCTCTCTCGACTCATTGAGAGACGATCGTAACTTTGACCTAGTTGAAGTTCTCTTCTTTCTCTTAACGGACGATCTCTCGTCCATTTCTGATTCCTCCGGTGCGGATCTTCTTGGATCCACCGCTACTTGCTTTCGACTCCTAGAGTCGGAAACTACAGGTGTTGTAGTATTACGAGGACTAGTTACCCTTGTCAGTGTTCCCGTTCGCCTGTCCACGTCGTGGGCAGACTCAGTTCTCCTGTCTGGGCCCTTGGTTGTGGCTCCAGACGTATCTGGATCCTCTCCGGATCTAGATGTTTGGCTTCGATTCCTTATCAACGCCATAGATCTACGATCTATCAGCCACACTGTGGCATTCTTTTATTGAATTTAGAAGAATAAACAGTAAATGTCTGTTTACTGTTTCCAAAGATTCCGGTGAGTGTTAAACTTGTCGGTTTCTGGGTAACAAAAGATCGGTTGATCTTTTCTTTATCGCAGTGCTGCCAATAGGATTGGCAGTCAAAAAAGTGTAAGAGCCTTACTGTTTCACACAAACAGACTGAGCCAATAAATGTATTGGTGTCTGCGATGGTGTGGTTTACAAGTAAAAAGTTATTCTTATGTAATCTACTTGTGGACAACTGTATGCCCCTTGTGGGCGGCTTATATAATACAAACCCCATAAGTCACTCTGGTGACTTATATGTCCTAAATAGTAGCATATATGCTACTGTAAGAATCTACATTCTTACAATAAGGGATGGTGAATCTCAGCCTGTCGGTTCTTATCCCTTGCGAGACTCATAGCGGATCTGGTCCACTATGAGCTGCCTGAAAGATACTGGATGAGATACACGCAGATGAAGAACAACTGTTTTATTGGAACCACTAGGTAACCTCCTCAAGCAGATATTTGCAAGTGAGATGGTATATACAGAGATATTTAAAGTAGATAGATAATATTATTATAACATAATATATATATACATTTTCTGTAATCAATAAATATTTACATAAACTACTTATAGCTATTGGCCACCCCACCGAGAATTGCAAGTTAAGCCTAACAAACCAGAATGGCGGTTTTGAGCTTGTAAATTTGCAGGAGGGCGGAATTAGAACTGGGTAGTAACTAGAGTGTAAATGACTTACTAGGTGGCTCTCACCGCCTTTCACCATATTCTGAAGGGGGTTGGAGAGCGCGAGGGGGAGGTGGTGGAAGGGGGAGGTGGTGGAAGGGGGGAGTGAAATGGAATGCTTGAAAGCGCAAGGTCAGCCTCTATACGATGGGGTGTCATGTGACGGAACGCCGGCTCGGCGTTCGTTCGTTCTTACACTTTGATAAAAAAACCGTCCTATGTGCTCAGATGTGCTGAGATTCCATCGGACCTGTCAACGGCCGTGATCTCTGATCCGACCAGCTGAGCTCCAGACCGAGGCACTTCTCGCTGGGAATAGATTACAGTACATGGATTATATTTGGGAAATAATGAAAAAAAATTGTGATTCCTTTCCTTACTAAACAAGCAATGCATCCATTATCGTGGCCACTTTGTTGTTGTGGGTTTTGGTGGGTGATCGACCGGTCTGCGTTACAACAGCATGGTACGTGTACTCAGAGACTACAAATCACTTATTTCTATCCTGCTCGACAGTCTCACGGTATCAAACGGAATAGAGAATCTCCAGATGTAATACTTGCTCGTAGGCGCAGAGAACTTGACAAAGTTGTGCACTACAACTTGCTCTCTGATAAAGTTCTCGCACACGTTAGTTATCTTATTTACAATTTGCCTGAGGCATCCTGATCGTTTCTTCTTTTGGCCAGAAACAAGACAAAGATTGGAGTTTTGCGGCTTTGGATTTAACAAAGGAGCTTCTGGCATTCAATCCCGAGTTTTACACGGTATGGAACTATAGGCGTGACATTTTATTGAATGGTGTGTTCCCTACAAAGTAAGTGCAGCCATTGAAGCAAATCGTTGCAATATCACATCAGCGAACAGGACTCTAAAAGAGATCAACGACCTACTATCCGCTGACCTCTCCATGACAATGTCCGCATTGCGCCAGCACCCGAAGGTATATTGGATATGGAACCACAGGCGGTGGTGCCTTGAACATGTTCCCAACGGACCAGATGAACATCCGGACGGGTGGCGGAAATCTAATTGGGCCAAAGAACTTTACGTCGTGGAGAAGATGCTTGATGCCGACGCCAGAAACTGTGTGCCATATGATTATACGTCTGGCAGCTACTAATTCTATCACAGTTCTTGCATGGGACTATCGTCGTTACGTCCTTGCATCGCTCCCAACGCCCAATCCACCGATGCACGAGCTTGCTTATACGGCGCGCAAAATCGAATCGAACTTCTCCAACTTTAGTGCTTGGCATCAACGCTCAAAAGTCTACACAGTAATTTGGGAATGCGCTGAAGAAAACGACAGAATTCGCGCAAAGAATGAAGGCATTGCAATCTCTCTTTTGCGAAATATACAATTAGTGATCACAGTTACCACCAGAATTTGAACTCATCAAACAAGCAATATACACAGACCCTGGGGACCAAAGCGTCTGGCTGTATCACCGTTGGCTGGTGGGATCAGGTAGGATACTGTTAATACTCGCGGTTTATCTCACTCTCACCGAATCAAGGTGACAGTCAAGAATTGTTAGAGCGCGAGATCCGGGTCATTCAGGAACTCTTAGAAATTGAACCAGATAGCAAATGTATGTGTATCTATTTGTACATTGATGTCCTTTCACTGATCATGGCCGGCTAAATAGGGTGTCTGAATACTCTGGTACATTACAAGAGCCTCTTGCTGCAACACTATTACTCCGATAGCATCGTCCATGACTGCCTCGACATGCTCACTAAACTTGAAAAGCTTGATTCGTTCAGAAAGGAGCGATACAGGGAATCTGGTAAGCAATTGTTATTCGCTGAACGCCTTTTTCTTTCGAGTGAACAAAAATCACAGCGCAGGAGCTCCTCAAGAAACGAACCTTTGGCCTGTAAGACGTAGGATAATGTCATGTTAAGAAGGTTCGTAAATCACAGTTAAAACTTGGTTAAAACCGGTTCGGTCCGTTCGCGTCTCTTCCTTTCACGCACTCTCAATCCATAAGCATAACCTAAAATTTAACTGACATTATTCATACACCCCTCGCATATTTCAACAATTCCAACAACATAATCATGTAGACACCCTCTACGGCTGGACGGTTGAGAGCACGTTCAGCACTTGCATTCACCAGGCTTGCATTGACAACTGAGACAAGCATAGGCGGTTTAATGAGGCAAAGCGGGTCTTTGGAGGTATACGTACTTAGCACCGCAGCCGCATGATGAGCTGCCACAGGAGAAGTTCTTGGGGGTTTCAGAAGCCTGTCGAGAAGTACGATGAGTAGCTGATGAGAAAGGGTGTACAGTGCACTGACAGCAATCATAGTTGATGTGAGATGGGTCTTGCTAGAGCTGGGGCTGAAGTGCATGCGGCTTCGGGGCTCTTTAAATGCTTGGTGCTTAGCGCTGGTAGTATGGGTATCACATGGTCCTTGTGCACGTCTTGGGACTGATCATGGGGTGCGAAAAATACGGAACAACATGCATGTCACAATAAGGTTCAGCATGCAGCACAGCTTGATATACTTAGCTATGTGTCCTTCAAGTTGGCGTTGCTCCCAAGAGAGCAGTCATACCTATATGTTATAACATACGTACTGCCAGTGGCGAAGGACTCGCCCCCGAATCCCGGGCTTCCCAGGTGCATGTCGTCCTGGCTCCTCCATGGAGCTATAAGTCAATTATTGGCTATATATACCTAAAAGCAAAGCATTACCTATGTCGGATTATGTCCTTTCCATGATTGGGCTGCACCTATTTGGCTCAGGCGCTCATTCGCGCTGCAGGACCTTCGGTGAGAGGATTGGACTCCGTCGTGAAAATATGTGTGTTTTGATAGGAATATTTCTCGATTCTGTGTACTGACCACTTATCACATCTTCTCATTTCCTCACTGTTATCATCGCTAGTAGGCACCAAGGCCCTACGTCCTAAGCTCTTAGACAAGATCTAACTGCCTACATGTTACCCTGGAGAGGGACATGTTCAGCATCCTTGCTTAATGTATCTTCTTGTCAGAACTCGCACCATCGCGGTGTTGCAACAAAACTCGCTGTGCGTCCCTTTTCTTTCGTAACACTTCCTCCTGAAGCATTCTGTAGCCCAAATGGACACCTCTGCAGCACTCAGGCCCTGCAACGCCTTCAAGAACAAACGTACCGGCAGCACCTAATCTTGGAAAGTGGGCCACCTCAACATCGCCTCCTTCCTCTTCTTTGGAAAGCTCAGGCATTCCAAACAAATATTCACGGGTCGGTCCCGGCATCGATGCGGCCGTCTCCTCACCTCGTCCTTTTCCATCCGCCCCATGTAATCAGTTACAGCCGAAAACTCAAAGAGTGCCTTCGTCGACGCCTATGGACAAATGGGCTCGCCAGCGACCTACGACTGCTCCCACCACTCATTGGCCAGGTTCGAGTATGTCTCAAAATACACGACGACTAGGTCAGACACTCCCCACGCGGTTTAACGACATTCATGATAGAACTGTCGGTCACGCTGATCCAAGAATTGTCGGGGAAAGCTCGCAGAGTTGGGATAGGTGGCCAAGGCCAATCGCTAGAGCCATTAGACACCAAGAGGAACGACCTCAACAACGGCAACAACAACGCATACAGGCTGGTAGATCCTCATCTACATACGGAAATAACACAGCGCTTTTGCACGATGTAACAAAATCCACTCTGGAGCAGGCTTCAAACCCCTCAATATACAGAACTCAATATAACATAGATAGCAACGAATCAGATGATTCTAGAAGCGCAGGTCGTGGTAACCGCAAACTCAAGTTCAAGACGCGTGGTTCGTTACGCTCTGGAGGTGAAATAGAACGATTCTCTCGTGTCTCTAACACCAGGGACCAGAAGCAGAAGGGCTTCAAGCAACCCAGGACGATTCGCCTTATTCAAGATGTATATATACCTAGTGTCGTGTCAGTCACTCAACTTGCCAGACTTTTGGGTGTGAGATTAGGTACACCTTCGTTTTTCTTTAAGGATCTCCGAACTAATGATTCCTTGATTTAGACTCACTCAAAAGAAAAATGATACAAGCTGGCATGAGCGAAGCCACTTCTTATGACCACGGTAGCTTTCTCAATCGACTTATACTACTTTGCTAACTTATTTTTGTGTCAGTTTTAAATTCCGAATATTCGTCCATGCTTGCACTTGAATTCAATAAAAATCCTATTGTAAATGACGAAGCTGCATTTGATCTCTTTCCGCCGTGCGTTGATATATCATAACTCAATCTTCTATTTTCAATGATGGGTCGTTCGTAGGCCAGCCCATCCAGATCCTTCCACGCTACCTCTTCGACCACCAATTGTCACAATCATGGGTCATGTTGATCATGGGAAGACTACTCTCCTAGATACTCTTCGATCGGCTTCAGTTGCAAAGGGTGAAGCAGGGGGCATAACGCAACATATAGGTGCCTTTTCAGTGCCTGTTCCAGAATCATCAGGTACTTCGGCACGCACCATAACCTTTCTAGATACCCCCGGACATGCCGCTTTCTCGGCTATGCGCGCCCGTGGCGCTAGCATCACGGACATTATTGTGCTAGTTGTCGCTGCCGATGACGGTGTGATGCCGCAAACCAAAGAAGTTATTGAACTTGTTAAAAAGGATGAGGGTAAAGTCAGCGTTGTAGTCGCAATTAACAAAATGGATAAGCCGGGCGTAGACCCAGTTTGTACCATTTACTAGGGCTATTACGGCTATCTTCTGACCGAAACATTTTAGGAAGCCATTCAGAACGCTTTATTAGCGGAAGGGCTTCAACTTGAAACATTCGGGGGTGATATCCCCTCGGTTGAGGTGTCAGGATTAACAGGTTATGGGCTTGATCAACTCGTGGAGATCATTTCTGCAATGGCTGAAATGGCAGATCTACGAGCCGAACAAGAAGGCAATGTCTTTGGCTATGTCTTGGAATCAAGGGTGCTTAAAGGACTCGGGTGAGTGCTATTACGTTCATCTACATATCGTATCTCATCTGAGATTTACAGTCCGGTGGCAACAATTCTGATCACCCGTGGAAGTCTCACTCCCACTACTAACTTAATTAGTGGCATCGTTTACGGCCGTGTTCGACAACTATCTGATTCCACCGGAAAGGTTGTAAAGGTGGCTTATCCGGGGATGGCCGTAACGGTTTCTGGATGGAAAGAGCTTCCTGACGCTGGCGAAGAAGTATTGCAAGGCACAGAAGCGGATATTAAGAGGGCAATCGCCAACCGCAAACGACGATTGCAGCTTGCTGCCGTTGTACAGGATGCAGAGGCTATCAACATGCAACGCAGACAAGAGAGAGAGAGAAAAGAAGACGAAAAGGGAGTTGCGAACAGCTCCTTGGAAGGCAATGCTGAGGTTCCCCAGGTATTAGCACCGAATTCCAAGGGACCAATGGAACTTCGTCTCATTATCAAAGGCGATGTCAGTGGCAGCGTGGAGGCCGTGGTCGGCGCACTTCAGGGCATCGGAAACAAAGACGTTGTGGTCAAGATTGTGCAAAGTGCAGTCGGCGATGTTACCGAATCAGACGTTTTAATGGCGAAAACCGTCGAAGGTCCATAATATTTGATATGCACGCAGAACTGCGAAATAATTGATGCGTTATCTGCTAGGTGCCGTCGTCACATTCTCCGTTGGGGTCCCCAGATCAATTCAAACTTTAGCCGCTGGGCACGATGTTCCAATCATAACCTCTTCTATCATCTATCGTTTGATGGATGAAATCAAGGAGAGGGCTATTGCGCTACTACCCCCTATCATTGAGAAACGTGTCACTGGGGAAGCGACGGTTGCTCAATTATTTGAGATCTCACTCAAACGTAAGGAAGTACTAAAAGTGGCAGGCTGTCGCGTCACCAACGGTTTATTGGAGAAAATCAAGAAAATCAGAGTCATGCGAGACGGAGAGGTGATTAACGAAGGTAAGCCACACCTGTGATGTAACTACACTTGAACTAATTATTACAACAGGTTCATTATCAACACTCCGGCATCTTAAGAAGGATATGAACGAAATTCGTAAAGATATGGAATGTGGGCTTTCAGTGCATGGTTTCGAGGACCTTCGGGTGGGAGATATCATCCAATCGATTCAGACAGTAGAAAAGCCGGGTGTGTTATAGAAGACAAATCATGAGAAAAGACAAATCATGAAATTAGCTTATTATCGTCTGACAGAACAATTTCTTTTCCCCCAATCGTGCCTGTTCTACCTCCTACTCCAAAGGTAAGGTTCATGCCTGCAGTCGAATGATTCGTCTTTTCGAGCAAGAGCCAGCTTCGCATATCAGCCTTAGCAAGGACCAACTCGACCTATACGGAAATAAACGTAAATTACAAGCAACCATTGCTTGACTCACTTTGGTCCCGAAGAACGTAGACTTTGAAGCCGAAGGATCGATAAGCCCATACAGATCCAAGGTGCGTTGAAATCGTTTCGAACCAGCCATGATGAGATTTAGATAGACCTATCCAACACAATATTAAATACCGGTCCATGCTCGTGCGATATCGACATGCCTTTGAATCTTCTAGTCGAATTGAACTCGCGTTCTTGTCTACCTGCTTAGCGAATACAGATACATGAACCTGAGTGGGCGTCTGATAATGATCAATCCGACAAGTGATCAATTCCTCAGCTTGCGACTTCAGTATATAAAATAGTCAATACTAAGTAGTGAGAGAATATTAATACATACAGTTTGGGTTTGTTTGGGAGAAAATAGGTGCTTTCCAACCTTACATCCTTGGATCTTCAGGAACTCATCGAATTCAAGGACCCTCCTCTTGCAGCACAAATAGCCCTTTGAAAAAGTAGGTTAGAAGTATTAGGATGTAATACAGGTTGAATCACCTTGCTTCCCTCCCGGAAAAGAGGCTGTTGTACAGTCAGCGAAAGTAATAAAAACCCATCGGCTTGGTGCTCACTGGGGCTGGGTGATATGTGCACACACTATCACCACCGTCATCCAGTCGGCTTTTCTCATCTGACACAAATTTTGCATTGCAACCACGCCTCCTGCAAGGAGTACCCTCTGTAACTGGGATAGATACATCGTCCTCCTCTTCCAATATAACGGCGGCAGGCTGAGAAGTCATGACCGAGTTGGTAATTGTGGAAGTCGAGGCCTCGATACGGGTTCCTTCTGCTAAAGTTGTTGAATATGTTTCACGACCATCTATGTTGACATCCATTTTCAGGTTGTTTAGATTAGCAGTAATATTACTGCTTCCTCCGGAGGTTGGCGGCTGGGGTTTAGGTCTCTCTTGAGTGTGAGAACCCTCGCTGCAGCCCTGCAGCCCTTCTTTGTTATTAGCGTGACAAAACACGAACTCGAGACCTCACAGATATTGCCATGAAGGATTCAAAATCAAGCACGGGTCGATTAACATCTGAGCAACATGACCAGCTCTTTAAACCTTCATGAAAAACCTTTCAACCATTCCAAGTCATTTGAGCGTCTTGTTATATTGAGCCGTAGTAGTCGACGTTGGTCCTCACCGGGGCACCGCTGTGATAGTGGCACGAAGTGCTCGAGTTGCTTGACTCTTCATAATCTTGGCCGCAGCCGTTTCTTGAACATTTCGGCATCTTTATAAGAAAAAAAATAAACGAGGGGTGCTGTGTATAAGAACGCTCGTCGACACTTCAGGGAATACCTTTATAACAAGGATTTGAACCTCCGACCCAATGATGACTCAATTGAGAATCATTGCTGGTCGAGCCAGGACATCGACACCTGTGGTTACGAGGATCAAGTGCTTTTCTACTAAAAATGCAATAGATGATTACCTAGAACCCTGCGGCACGAAGCTTCCGGCGGATTTTCATTTTTTTCCAAGCTTTCTAGATGAAATAGAACAACGAATCCTTCTCGAGGCTGCTCTTCGCAAACTTGACATAACCGGATCTCGGGCAGCTAGAAGGAAGCGCGACAGCAAATGTCAACCCATGTATGACGCAAAAACACCGGACATAGATGATTTATTTCTCTCCGGTAAATACTACGATTTCGAAGAGGTAAGGCCCTCTTCCTACATTTGTAAAGCCTGTATAAACTATTTTTTCAGGGTCATTATGACGGGGTAATAATGCACTTTAGAGAGGCGCATGTGACATCTTGGCCTCGCAATCTGTTATTGGAACCTGTTCTTCTCCGTCTCCATTCACTTCTTCCAGTAGTCGCTCAGGCGGACATTCAGACACATCTTTTGCATCTTGCCTCTAATGGCCAAATACTCCCTCATGTCGATAATATTGATGCAAGTGGATCTTGTATCGCCGCTGTATCGCTTGGTGGAGAGAGAATTCTCAAAATGGAAAGCGAAACTGACCGAAAATGCTTCGAGATACTTCTTCCTTCAGGCAGTGCGTATGTACAAAGGTGCGTTGCATAAAATGAATAGTTCACATAAAAATATTCATCGGACACAGGAATGCGATCCGATACTCATATAAGCACTCAATTCTACCCGGGGGTAGAGAGTTCAAAGGTCGTTTCGTGCCGCATTCACAAAGGGTCAGTATAATGCTAAGAGTATGTTTCTTCTCTATGCCATGTAATAAATCTTCCTCATTGGATGTATAGGATCGGCTGTTCACATCCTTGAAACGAAACCATTGTTACGAGTAGCTTTATGCTACGCTATTGCACCGCCAGTGTATGTACCAGAAAATTGAGGCCCATTGAGAAGCCTGAATGGTCTCATCGGATCTCAATGGGATCTAAGTGGGAGACCGGCAGCAAAGTGGATTTATCGGCACTCATCTGATCTTATCTGTACTTATCTGTACTTCATTTAGTTAACTGATGCAAATGTTCAACTCAACGCTTTGTTTGAGTGATCTTCTGCAAATGAACCACCTGATCAACTGAACGTGCTAACAACTGACACAAATGTTCAACTCAATGCTCATTTGAGTGATATTCTGTGAATGAACCACTTGATTGAAGGTAACTCAACTGAACATGCTTACAACTGACTTCAAATGACTGACTTCTGAGAGCCATTGACTGACTTACTAACTTACTAAGAGCCTGTACAGAAATGGTTTTCAATTTCAACAGTTCAATCTCACTCAGGGGTCTAGTCTGCTGTGACACAGTGAAGTGTGTGGCCACACAGTGTATGTGATGGATGATGATAGAAATGAGGCATACACACCCAAAACTACAGCTGTGTCAACACTAGGGTTCCAGGAAAAACTAATTTCATTCTTAACTGGCGGTTATTCACCACCCCAGTTCTCC
Organism: Ramaria rubella; assembly: GCA_015039355.1. Taxonomy (NCBI): domain Eukaryota; kingdom Fungi; phylum Basidiomycota; class Agaricomycetes; order Gomphales; family Gomphaceae; genus Ramaria; species Ramaria rubella. The sequence continues at coordinate 17,858 of MU134304.1, read as the reverse complement.
TGAGCTTATTTGCTAGGTGTTTTTAGCAGTTATTAACAGGGGTCTGGGGGCAGCAGCCTCCAGGAGCCTTTATGAGTTTGTAGCAGTTATTAACCATCAAAAACTACAGGAGGTTCCCATTTATTCAAAACCCCAGCTCACAACTCCTAATGTCTCTGCATCTTGGTGTGCCAACACCCAATGATTCTCATTGACAAAAGCTGCGCCAATGATTGTTGTTTGAGTGCCAAACATAAGCTCATCTCCAATGTGCTTGAGCCAGCTTGAAGCTCCTTTCCCATACAGCAAATGATTAGACACATCTGAATGTACAGCTTATAGACATGCAAAAAAACAAAGTGGCAGCATTTTGACGATGTTGTGGTGACAGGCGGAGCGTGTGAGACGATGGCAGAGCAGAGTGACCATCTGGGTTATATGAACATTTGACATCCACTGACGCGAGCAGTACCACCACAGATCTGTGATGGGATCCTGGTCTGGGTCAAAGCCATAGACATCTCCATACCATGCCAGCATATCAAGTGCGTGCCTGACCTGTTCTACAAGCTGCCGGCGCTCAGATCCTTTGGTTTGTCTACCAATTAAAACATCTCAACCCCAAGCCAATGGTCAATAACATCAGTATGAATCTGAATAGAACCCCACAATATGACAAGCCAAAAAGGGTAGTGGATGTATGATCCTCTAAACCAAACAATCACCATCACACCAGGCTTGAGTCTTTGTGGTGAGAAGGCCATTAAGGATGCCTGCTGGCAGGAGTTGCATTTTGGTGAGATCATGCAATGGAAAGCTCTCTACTGATGGTTCAGCTGAGTAAAATGCAGCCACCTCAAGTTCTGTAGAGATGTTGCTCTGTGACGGAAGAATATCTGCAAATCTGCGAGTGCATGTGGTTACAAGTTAAAAGTATATGCTTATCCAAGCTACTTGTGGACAACTGTATCTACAAGTGCCCCTAGTGGGCAGCATCTATACACGTGCCCACAAGCCACCATTGTGGCTTGTACATTCTACAAGTAGCATATATGCTACTTAGGATGTACATTCTTACATCCAGTAAGGGGTCAATGTGTCAGGATGTCACACTCTAAAAGGGGGGTGATGTAAGGGGAATCCTGTTTCTTCCTTTCTCTCCTCCTCTTCCTCTATTGCTCTATTTCATTCTATCTTCTCTTCTCCTTTTACTTCTCTTATTTTCCCTCAGTCTCATCCTGGTTTTCCCTTCATTCCATAGGCACCTGTTTAAGTGCCCATAGACATTCAAAGGACATTGATGGGACATTTCCGTTTTTAGGTAGTGAGAGCCACAGGGGGGTCCTTAGGCTTTTCTCTTTGGACTAGGTATGCATCCACATTGTACACTTACATATACTTCAGATTTCCATCTGCTAGACCTGAGTGTGATATTCCACTTGTCACTGAGGTTGCCCTTATACTCATCCACCCATCCTTGGCCAGTGAGAATGGATGTGTGGTAAGGGATCTTGTTGCAATAGTGTTTTGAATAGAGTGTCACTGCCTCACTAACTGCACCAATGATTGTTGGTGCAATGGTGTTGAAGAGTAGGTCATTGAACTCATCATTCTCCTGATCTACATCACTGCCTTCAGAATTGGAAGGGGTGGCAGTGGAGGAGATGTCCATTGAGCTGGGAGTTCCAGGGGTGGATGGTGTCGACTAGGGTTCCAGGAAAACCCCAGAGTTAATAACACACGGCTTATAAGCCAGGTTATTAACTGCTTATTAACCAGCCAAAAACCCATGGTAGATTTAGGTCTGCTAATAAGGGCAAATAAATTTAAATCTTGCCCCACCCACACCATCTATGGCCACAATCATATGATGTTGCACAGACAGTATCCATGGATACGCAGGGCTGCTGCAGAGCATATAAGCTTCATTGTAAGAATGTATATTCTTATAGTAGCATATAACTAGGTATATAAGTCACCAGAGTGACTTATGGGTTGTATTATATAAGCCGCCCACTAAGGGCACTTGTAGATAGTGGACAACTATACAGTTGTCCACAAGTAATTAGATAAGCAAGAGAACCTTTACCTGTAACCACACAACTGCAGATACCAATAATATATATTGGCTCAGTCTGCCCTGTATGAACAGTAGGAATCTTACACTTTTTTGACTGCCAATTAAGTTGGCAGCACTGTGATAAAACCCAAAAAAAATTGACCAATCTTTTTACCCAAACCGACAAGTTTAACACTTGCTGGGATTCTCAGAAACAGTAAACAGACATTTACTGTTGATTCTTCTAAATCAATAGAAGAATGCCACAGAGTGGCTGATAGATCAAAGATCTATGACTTCAATAAGAACTTGAAGCCGAGCATCTAGATCCAGAGAGGATCCAGATACATCTGGAGCCACAGCATAGGGCCCAGACAGGAGAGTCAAGCCTGCCCACAACATGGACAGGCAAGCGGGAACGTCAACGGGGATAGCTAGTCCTCGTAGAACTATGATACCCATAGCTTCCAACTCCATGAGTTGAAAGCAAGTAGTGGTGGACCTAATGAGATCTGCACCAGAGGAATCAGAAATGGACCAGGATATCACCTGTTAAGAAAACCAAAAGAACTTTGACTAGGTCGAAGTTACAATCGTCTCTTGACAAGTTGAGAGAAGTGCCGACAAGCAACACAGACAATTTGCCAGGAGTGCAAATGTCTCAGCTCTCGCATGTTCAAGAACATTGCAGATTGCAAAGTTTGCTGTCCCAAACAGGGACAATAGAGCATGGGTTGATATGCCAGGACAAAAACACCTGGCAATACAAGTGTACAACCGGTCACATTGCCTGGATGATTATGGCCCTCAAAGAGAGCTGTAGACATGTAGATACTACATGTGAAGTGAGCCAACAAGCGGCCAAGGCAGCTCGTGCAGCAGACGACGCCGCGAACCAACTCCAAACCTTAGGAGATGGTATGGAACTGTTAATACAGTCCCTAGAGGAGGAAGTACAAGGACCTTTATGTGGAAACAATCCCAATAGGGATTGTGAAGTCAACCACGAGGCTGAAAAGGCTTGCAAGAAATGAGATAGACAGAGGATGCCACCTCTGTCTGGACCAAGCAAGAGGAATGGTCCTCGTGAAGCGAGCGCTACCCTAGAGCAGGATAGCATTAGTACGCGCCAGCGTACTGAGGAAGAGACGGATCGTGAGCTAGAGGCTTGCGATAGAGAAAACATCTGCAAAGGAATTCACAGATTGAAAAGGACGTACAATGAGCAAGAAGTGCTCAAAGCAGTGACCCAACAGTCACTGCAGGAGATGATGAAGTCTGATGCCAATAGCGTCAGTACCACGACTAGCACTCACATTAGTCTTGAATGTGAGTTCGATTACTGGGATAGGATCGAACAGAAGGCAGCACAATGGAAGCACCGTGTGCTAGAGCTCTGTGCCAAACATGCAGATAACCTAGTCGAGGAGGCATATATTGCCAAGAGTCAAAGGCAATGCCTTCAACAACAAGCTGATTGAGTCAGCGAGAGTGGCTCGATCCACCCTCAGCAGCAGTCATAGACTGAGGGATGTGTTTTTAATGGCTGACAAATGTTGACTGTTGTATCAGATTGATGAAGACATCTTCAATCCACCGGTGCAGCAGGATGTGAGTAATCATGTCCCCCACCCGCACAGGCAGATACAAGCGATACTGCATGTGGTATCACTAGCAGTTATGGATCCTGAATGGAGGGTTAAGGAGGTAGTAGCAAATCCGTCTACTTGTGTAGATGGAGTTGCAAAGATGGTGCGAGCTGCCCTTGAGAAACAGAAGGACAGCGAGCCCAACAAATCTGTGCTTGCTAAAGCCGGAGTAAAACATCCTCACCCAGCAGAGTATGCTGGGAAAGCAGATCTCGAAGAATTTGAGAACTTCATCTCAGAAATCCTGAGATGGCTAGGCATGAATAGCTTGCTGGGTCCATCCAGCACGGAACTCCAGTCGAACTATTTGGGCACTCATCTCAAAGACGAGGCATTGGAGTGGTATGCTCGAAATATTGAGTGCCATGATCGAGTCATAGTCAACTAGACCCTTGAGAGTGCAATCGCTGGGCTACAACAGTGATTCCTACATGCACTCATGCACAGACATGTGTCGGACAAGTTTGACACAATTGTGGAAGGGACTAGAACCGTTCAGAAATTACTGAACGATATTACGAAGTACGCAGTGCGGATAACATCTGCTCGATGAGTATATGATCTGCAAATGGTACATAGCAGCGCTTTGAGAAGCACTGTGTCATGAAGTCCTAAAACTAGGCTACATGACAGAATTCAGTTCAATAACTGAATTGTATGAGGCCGCAAAGGCTGTAGAGGATGCATCCTGATATGACATCAGGTCGTGGAAGACAGAATCCAGCGGCGCTCATGTGCCACAGGCAAAGAATACTTCAATGAATAGTTGAAGTCTGCCTGTACCAAGTTCATCATGAGCTCCCAATACAGGGAGCTGCCCTGCAGCGAAGCAGATGACATATTGTCCACCTAATGCTTGACCTCAAGCAGAGACGAGGCCGAGTGTACCCCAAACAGGGGTATATGCTACACAGAGAGCTGGAGCAGGAGCTCCTGCTGACAAGCATGATACTCGACAGCACCTACTACACTACAAAAGATGCTCACTGCACATGTGCCTATCTTCATCAGCTTTCGCCAGACCATCATCTGCTGTGCTACCTCCAGTCTGCCAGACACATCATCTCCACACTCATTCCATCTTCATCCATTCTATTTTCAATATGCTGTCCAGCATTGCCACCACCACATCTCATGATTCGTTTCAGATGACCGCCAAGCCAGACATACACGTTGGGCCACACATTGAACTTCCTAGTCGACGTTCTCCCCTTGATGTTCATTTATCCAATTCTCCTCCACAAGTCACACATCGTCAGTACTATCCTCTATATGTCGAATCTCCTGAAGGCCCATACCAAACATTCCCCTCCTATCCTCCTTATTGCGTTCACGATTGCATTTGGGTATTCGAGCCTGTCTTCCATGCTCCCTTCCACATCATCGGCTTCGACCCAAACTACAAATCAGTGAATGGTTGGCATCATATCATACTCAGGAACTACTGGGATATCAAAGAGTTTGGTCCAGGAACAGAGATTTGCTATGGTTATGTGCCTAAGGACTTCATCAAGCAGGACTTGTCTTTGTTCCCTCTCTGGAGGAAATTTGTATCCAAGTGTCGTGATTGGTTCACATGTTTCTGAGTCGTCTTCAAGTCACGTGACTCTCTTACTCATCTTCGGAGATATTTGACGAGCAACTGGAATCCTATTGGATGGCTATGACTCATTTTCATCACCTGACTCACTCGCTTCTTTCTTGTATTTCTATTTCTAATTGTTCCACATGGTCTATTGTCTGTGACTCACTTCTATTCTATTTCTGGCTTCTATTTCAAATTCGCTGCCACATTTCCCTTCATTTCTTCGACCACCTGACTCATTTTTCCATTTCATTACAAACCACCTTCCTATTTTGGTTTTCTGCCTCTCGCTGTTAGTCATTTCTCCTGTCTGCTGTTGATGACATCGTTGTATGGCATACTCGTATCATTTGTTGTTCTGCTCATGTATATAAGGCCTGTTTCGCCTTTAGTCTACCCCAATTCACCTCTTTCAGTTGGATTCACTTCTCTAAGTCTAAGTCTAAGTCTACTACTACATCTACTACTTCTACGTCTACGTCAAGGCCAGCATTGTCAATCATGTGACACTTGCTGTTGTATCTCATCTTCACTTATGTCATTGTATTATGTCATCATCATCGTCACTGCTACGTCCTCATCTTTGTCTTTGTTCTACCTTTGTTGCTGCTGATAGCAAAGTGCACTGAGCTGAACACCAGTGTAAGTAGCCGTGCAACGATGACACTGCTACCCACTGTCTTTTGGATCCATTTCCAAAAGTAAACCAACACCGCCACTTCTTGCCCTCCACACAAACCTCCTGGAGGATCAGGAGCTCAAGGATGTAGCACAGAGCTAACATGCTACGAGTGTGGACAAGTTGGGCATATCAAGCCCAATTGCCCACAGTGGAAGAATAAACTGCACATAGCAGGTGCACAGTTGGATGAAGTAGTTGAGCACTCAGGGAGTGCTCAAGAAGGGGAGGAGGAGCCACAAAGTGGTGAATTAGATGAGCAAATGGACATCCAGGATGACCATGAGAGTGAAATCAGTGAACTGGTTGCTGGTTATCAGTCGGAAATCAGGCCCTATCAATGGGATGATGATGATGATATGAGAATGCAAAGCTCATATTGAGCGGACGGAGTACGTCCACTGGGAGGATCATATGAGGAAAGGCGGCGCAACAACAAACTACCACAATTAGTGGTGGTTTAAACTAAAACAATGACTTCCAGCTACATGCGGGAGTCATGGATAGGACCATTGAGCCTATCTACAATCATTGGCTCAGACTGCAGGATAAGACATGCCCCAAACAGGCATGTATAGACAATCAAACAATCTCCAGATATTAGGAGATTGGTGGAGTCAGAGCCCACTGTCTATTAGACAGCGGATGTGAAAGAGTCATGCTCTCTCCAGACTTCATATGTGCTGTAGGCATCAAGACGTTCGAACTCAAATGTCATATTGGTCTACAGCTAGCATGTGTCAGCAGTAAGTCGACCATCAACTATAGAACACACACCAACATTCATTTTGGTGAGCACAATATTGAGGAATACTTCAATATAGTGAATGTAGATTACTATGAGGCAATACTGGGAACACTGTTCCTACATATACTGGGGATATTCCTCGACTTGAGAGGTGAGGGATGCATCCACATGGGAAAGGAAGTAATTCCAAACCATGTGAATGCTTGGGAAGTGCAGCCGGAATATCAGAACCTGGCTGAACGTAAGACTCAAATTGTGAGTCTTAAACCCAAACTTGCGAGCCACACTCTGTGACTTGAGAATGGCTCCTCCTTGCAAGTGGAGCCATCGACGAGCTCACCAGACGGGAGGCGAGACAAGGGAAAAATGATTAGAAAAGCAACAAAACATTGACATTGGTCTACCCAACCAACGTACTGATGGAACTACTGGCACTGATCAACCGTTATTAATGGCTGATGACTTTCCCAAGCTCAGGGAAAGATGGGAGCTAGAGTTTGCAGACCTCTTCAAAGGTGTGCCTTTAGAACTTCCTCCTTGGAGGGAGATCAACCACGAAATTACGTTTGTGGATGAAACTAAACAGTTTCATTATCAGTTACCAAAGTGTCCTGAGACACTTTGAAATGAACTGATTGACAAAGTCGATCAGTATACCACTGCTGGTTGGTGGGTATCAGCATCAGTACGTTCTGCAGTGCCAGCGCTATGCATTCCAAAGAAAAATGGAAAGCTCAGAACAGCAATAGACCTACGTCTACGCAATGACAACACAGTGAAGGACATTACACCCTTCCCAGACCAGGATACGCTCTGACATGACGTAGCTCATCCCACGTACCGGTCCACATTCGATATGTCCGATGTGTATGAACAAATACATGTAGTCGAGGAGGATGTTGATAAGATGGCCTTTGTGATAATATTTGGCACATTCAAGAGCTGGGTTATGCAGATTGGTGACTGGAATGCGCCATCTACATTTCAATGCCTCATGATGTTGATTTTTCATAACCAAATTGGTCAATCAGTCCATGTATACTTGGACGATATATTCATCTATTCGAGCTCTATCGAAGAAAACACCTTCAAAATGTGTTTGAAATATTATGTGAGGCACATTTGTTTCTCAGTGGAAATTGATCCAAGATTGATTCGTATTTGCCCCATATGGAGTGCCTTGGTCTGCTAAATGGAGATATTATCCTGAACTCATCCGTATAGCTGTTGTAGTTGTTGATGTTAATATCTACTGATATTGGAGCCGCATGTATTGACGATCGGTTGCTAAATTGAGTGATCTGACCTTGAAGGCAAATATTGCTAGTGTCAGTAAGACATGGGGAAGATGGTGACAGTGACAAGTGTCGTTAAGTGTTGAATCATGACAGCAGCTCAGTTAGCTGCATGGCTTGTTCTTCAAGTTGTGATTGCATCTCGTCTAAATGCGATTTGCAATCACATATTTTCTCTTGGGCCACATCTAATTCATGGCGCACGTCATTATACCGTTTTTCACAGTATGCAAGCTCTTCTTTTAGCTCATCAATTTTGTTGGTAAAACAACATGACAGGTCAGGGTATGCCTCATATACGGCATCCTGTACTTCATCCTTGCTGAAGTTCATTTTGCCGGTCTGCATGGCAGCGAGGACATGTGTTACGTGGGCCTCACATGGCCCACAGTTGCATTTATGCGACAGAATAACAGTGTGTGGCAGACTGTGGATCTGCGACTTGGTTTTACGCTGATATTCAGTGAGTAATTGGGCCATGCCCAATAGTGGTTCAGTAGCCTGCTTTGCAGTAGGCTCATTGTTTGCCTCGCTCATATGAGCATCGGGATTCATTCCGCTCATGTCCCACTGTGGTAGTGGGACAGTTGAAGAAAACTAGTGCCCACGGCATTATTCTTTTTTTGCCGCAGGTGGGACTTGAATTGAGTCATGTGACCAGATGCACTAGACGCGTCTGGGTAGCTTGCGAGGTCATTTCACACCTCACAGCTCTAGATACTCATCTAGAGCTTCTAGCTCCTTGCATTCAGCAAGGGGCTCCCACGTCACATCTCCCAGAGTCCAACGAACTTGGAACTCTATTTCTTTATCATTCATCCATCTATGGGCAAGTATTACATTGACAAACCATTCTTGCTTGTCGGCTTGTCTTAAGTCATAAAATGACTTTGTGTCTCACTTGGGGAACAACTTGTCATTGTTTGCTGTATACAGCTGTATTAATGCCATATGAAATGTAGGAGTAATCCTACGTGCACTAAGCTCAGGCGGTAACTCAAGCTTTATGTTAGATGTTTCATTATGTATGTCTATTACTTTGTATAGCCCAATGAACTTGGGCATAAGTTTCCTTGCCCTTCCTTTGGGCAAGGATAAGTTCTTAGTTGATAAGTAAACTAAGTCTCCAGGTGCATATATGCTGCCTGTTCTTTGTTTTTGGTTAGCATAGTGTGTCTGCAACACACAACTTTCAATGATAGTGTCATGCGCTTCCATTAGGTTCCACAGCGCTTGCTGTGCAAATTGTTTAACACCTCTATATGTGGTGTTGACTTCTAGCATCTGTCCAATTCTGGGCAGATATCCACCATTCAGTTTGAACAGTGCAAATCCCATAGATGCATTGATGCTGCTGTTCAATGTGAATTCGACCATTGGGCACTTTTCTGCCCAATCCTTTTGGTCATTGCAAACTACTGTTCGCAATATTTGACCTATAGAATGATTTGCTTGTTCTGTTGCTCCATCTGTTTCCAGGTGGAAAGATGTAGACATGAGGAGCTTAGTCCCCATTAGTCGGTGTAGTTCCTTCCAAAATATCAAAGTGAACTTTGAGTCTCGATCTGATATGATCAATTCTGCTGTCCTATGAAGTCATACAACTTCTTGTAGATATAACCACGCAACCTGCCGCGCAGTGACTTTAACTGTTGTAGGTATCAAATGTACCTGTGACGTGAGTCTGTTGATTATCACAAGCAGATAGTCGAATTCCTTCGACTTTGGGAGTGGGCCCATAAAGTCCATTCCTATAGATTTCCAGGGCCTTTCAGGCACTGGTAATGCATGCAGCAGCCCAGAGGGCTGCTGGTTACTGACCTTGTTCTGTTGACAAGGTCCACATGTGTTGCAGAAGGATTGTATATCCTTCATCATTGTTGGCCACCAATAGTAATGGCCAACATAATTAGCCATTCTAAATTGGCTGAAATGGCCAACAGCTTGGTGAGCGTGGTCTATTATGACCTCAACTAGTCTCCTCCCCCTCAGGAAGGCTTCACGGGGTAAGCATACCACACTTTTGGACCTATTCTTGGTCCAAATTAATTCATCTTTAATCCCGAAGCAAGGATGCGCTTCAGGATTTGCTAAGACCTTTCTAAAGAGTCGTGTTGCTTTCATAGCCGTTGCAAACAAGCGCGGCTAATTCAATCTTATTCTCTACATGTTCACGTAGTGATTTTTCCTCTGGACCAGAGTCCAGGGCAATGACATCTTCAATGTCATTTTCATCCAATATTCTGGGTGAAGTTTGAGGAAGTTCAACTTCCTCATTTATTTTGTTGGCTTCGAGGATTCTATCCTCTTGCTTTTGTTGTATTCAAGTGGACTTGTGTGCAGCAGCTGCTCATATTTCAATGAACTGTTCGATGGGTAGTAACTCCCCATCCACGTCTAGTCTGGCATCAGCCTGGACATATTCATGTTCAGGATGTGCATCATCTAGCACATCAAATTCAAAGTAGTGGGATAAGCAATCCGCTACTTTATTCTTTACTCCATCCACGTGGAGTGTAGTATACATAAAGTGGGAGAGGAATTCCCACCAATGCACTTGTCTTGGTGACAAATGCAGCTGGATCTTGAAATATTCAAGACCTTTATGGTCTGTGACTAGGACGAATTTTCGTCCTAGTAGTTTATCCTCCCATTTCATGAGGGCTTCTAGCACAGCTATTGTTTTGTGCTCATGTGTTTGGTAGCTATGCTGCGCCGATGTAAACTTCTTAGACAAGAAGCCAGCGGGTCTACAGGTTTCCCAGTTGGGACCTTGTCCATATACCACGCCAACTCCAGTCTTGGAGCTGTCACATATAACCCAGATTGTCTCTGGGTTGTTTATGTCTATAGGCTTCAATATTGGAGCCTTGCAAGCTAATGCTTTGATCGACTCAAAGCATTTGTCTAATAAGGGCATCCAGATGAACGTCCTGTTATTTCCGAGCACAGCCCAAAAGTGGTGTAGTATATGCTGTTACATCCGGCATATATGGTGCTAGGTATTGCACCAATCCTAAGAAACATTGTATTTCAATGTATGACCAATGGCATCGCCTAAGTAATGACATGGTTGCAGATGACCTGCAGGTATTTCACAGGTATACCCGTGGGAAACCTACAGGTATTGAACCTGCGGATCCAGATACCTGTTTCCCATGGGTTAGCTCCAGATCCAGGTCTCACTCTGGATGGTCCCAGGTATACCTGGGGGTACCTGGGTCTAACTAACATTTATTTTATTTTATTTACTTGCCCACTGCCAGTACACAAACACATCTGAATGTCAGAGCATAGAACACGTGCATCACATGACCGATCGTGCGACGTGTCTGCTCCCCTACCATTCTTTCCATGAACACACAGTGCAACTGCAATGTGGAAAAGAAAGTGAGCCTTTCATTTTCTTTCGTCTTTGTTCTTATTTAAATCCCACTTTCTACCTAGATGTAATTATCTCCTCAGGGATATACCCCTTCCCCCACAACCCCACCTCTTTCTAAGTACCTGGGCCCTCAACCTCAATATGGCATGCCCCAAACGCAAGCGCGTTGAAGATTCATCAGATGCTGGTGATGATGATTCTAGGAATACTACAACTATGGGCCCGTCTGGCATGGACAAAGCGGTGGATAAGATGTCTCAGTTTGACACCCAATATGATGTGTCGAACTGTACCCCAGAGCAGGTCCTAGGTGAGTTTTTCAGGTTCAGAAACATTTCATTGTCTCCTCATGTTCTGCACAGAAAAACAGCAAAAAGCCTGGACTTTGGACGTCTATGAGCACTTCAAGATGCCCCCTGATATTCGCATTGAAGGTACGGGCTCTAATCCTCCAGCCTGTGATTGATCAACTTGTGTTCCTCCCAGAACACAACTGTCCATGCACAGCTTGCCTCAAGTGATACACACTTTCAGAGCAGGAGTGGATGCTTCTACGGCAGCTCTGGCCATTACTCAATGTATGTATTTGTTTCTCATGTGGAATTTAGCACACCAACTGACATTTCCATAACTTAGCACTTCTTACAGGCGACTAAATGGATGTGACCTCAATGATGCCCTGGATATTCGAGGTCATCCCTATTATGGATGTTCTCACTGCCACCCTCAATAAATACACTGGCGACAAGATGCTCTTCCCAACGGTCTGTTCTGCTGCCACCCAAGGCCATGAGATCATCAACAAGTATTATTCGCTCATGGACGATTCTATTATCTACCGGATCGCAATGGGTACGTATTTCAGACCACATGGATGCTGTTCTTACCCCCTGCCAATAGTGCTTCACCCGAGCTACAAAACAATCTATTTCCAGTGTCAGAAGTGGCCAGACTCCTGGGTAGACACAGCTGTGTCCCTAGTTTGCAAAGAGTGGGGAAAAATTTTACAAACAGGCTTGCGGGGACCAACTGTCCCTGCCGGAGGTATGACTCATTCCCCTGCACAATAATTTCCCTGATTATTTTGTGTCCAGAAGGACAACACAGGCTATTTTGCTGACCTCAATACATTTGGCGCCTTGGAGGGCATAGATTAACTGGATGAATATTTAGGTCTTCCAGCCCAACCTTTGATCTTGGACCCCTTGCAATTCTGGGAAGCTCAGCGCATCACAGGTTCACGTCTTGTCAGAATGGCGCTGGACTTCTTGTCCATCCCTGGTAAGTTCTGGGACCTCTCACATGGTCGGCTGTTGCTCATATATGCTTAGCCACATCTACAGATACCAAGCGTGCTTTCTCTGGCGGTGACAAGCATGATACTCGACAGCGCCTACTACTCCATAAAAGACACTCACTGCACATGCACCTATCTTCATCAGCTTTCTCCAGACCATCATCTGCTGTGCTACCTCCAGTCTGCCAGATACATCATCTTCACACTCGTTCCATCTTCATCAATTCTATTCTCGATATGCCATCCAGCATTGCCACCACCCCATCCCATGATTCATTTCAGATGACTGCCAAGCCAGACATACATGTTGGACCACACATTGAACTTCCTAGTCAATGTTCTCCCCTTGATGTTCATTTATCCAATCCTCCTCCACATGTCGCACATCATCGGTACTATCCTCTATATGTCAAATCTCCTGAAGGCCCATACCAAACATTCCCCTCCTATCCTCCTTATTGTGTTCACGATTGCATTTGGGTATTCGAGCCTGTCTTCCATGCTCCCTTCCACATCATTGGCTTCGACCCAAACTACAAACCAGTGAATGGTTGGCATCGTATTGTACTCAGGAACTACTGGGATATCAAAGAGTTTGGTCCAGGAACAGAGATTTGCTACGGTTATGTGCCTAAGGACTTCATCAAGCAAGACTTGTCTTTGTTCTCTCTCTGGAGGAGATTCGTATCCAAGTGTCGTGATTGGTTCAAATGTTTCTGAATTGTCTTCATGTCAAGTAAATCACTTACTCATCCTCAGAGATATTTGACAAGCAACTGGAATCCTATTGGATGGCTATGACTCATTTTCCCCACATGACTCACTCACTTCTTGCCTGTACTTCTATTTCCAATTGTTCCACATGGTCTATTGTCTGTGACTCACTTCTATTCTATTTCTGGCTTCTATTTCAAATTCGCTGCCACATTTCCCTTCATTTCTTCGACCACCTGACTCATTTCTCCATTCCATTACAAACCACCTTCCTATTTTGGTTTTCTGCCTCTCGCTGTTAGTCATTTCTCCTGTCTGCTGTTGATGACATCATTGTATGGCATACTCGCATCGTTTGTTGTTCTGCTCATGTATATAAGGCCTGTTTCACCTTAGTGTACCCCAATTCACCTCTTTCAGTTGGATTCACTTGCCCCAGTCTTCTAAGTCTACTACTACTTCTACGTCTACGTCAAGGCCAGCTTTGTCAATCACGTGACACTTGCTGTTGTATCTCATCCACGCTTATGTCAGTGTATTACATCATCATCATCATCACTTCTACGTCTTCGTCTTTGTTCTACCTTTGTTGCTGCTGATAGCAAAGTGCACTGAGCCAAACACCAGTGTAAGTAGCTGTACAATGATGACATCACATCCGTGCCACAGGTATCCGGATCATGGATGGTGGCCCGGGTTGTAAGAATGTAGATTCTTACAGTAGCATATATGCTACTAATTAGAGTATGTAAGTCACCAGAGTGGCTTATGGGGTGTATTATATAAGCCACCCACTAGGGGCACCTGTAGATAGTGGACAACTATACAGTTGTCCACAAGTAATTAGATAAGCAAGATACTTTTAGTTGTAACCACGCTACATCGCAGACACCAATACATTATTGGCTCAGTCTGTTTTGCATGAATAGTAAGATTATTCCATGGGTGCAGGTCTGGTTGTCTGGAAATCAAATACCTGTGGGTGCAGGTGCATCCGTGTCATGCCTTAGGCCATCGCCACTCACATATTTTGGCCATTTTGTTGTCTATGGCCAAGGCAGTCTACTCTTCCAGAGTAGAGGTCTGACTTGGATGGCGAGAGGTACAGTTGTACCTCCCTCAGTTTCTCAAACACCTTTCTTAGGTGTTGTTCATGCTCCTCAATTGTATTCGAGAGTGTGAATATATCGTCCAGATACACATGGACAAAGCGACCTATAAAGTTGCGAAAGATAAACGTCATTAGACGTTGAAACATTGAGGGGGCGTTACAGTCCCCCATCACCATTACTCAGCTCACGAATGTGCCAAATATTGTTGCAAAGGCCGTCTTCCAGATGTCTGTGTCTTTTACGTGTATTTGCTCATACGCTTCTGACATATCCAACTTGGATCTGTATTTGGCATGTGCTACATCATGCTGTATTGTGTCCTGGTCAGGGAAGGGTGTGACGTCCTTCTCTGTTATTGTTTTGCAAATGAAAATTGAACACAGTTCAAAGTTTCCCACTCTTCTTTGGGATACTTAGCATGGGTTTCGCTTGTTTAGCTGATGCCCTTTCCCACCACCCTGCGGTGGTGTATCGTTCGATCTTCTGAATGAGTTCTTCTTTAAGTGCATCTGGGCACTTAGGCAAGTGATAATTTATTCGCTTGTGATCATCTATGAGATTTATCTCATGGTTTATGTCTCTCCATGGTGGCAAGCGTAGGGGTACTTCACCAAACATATCCCCAAATTCTGTTTTCCATTGTTCTCACAATCTTGGAAAATCAGCAGGGGTTAAAATCCCCTGTTTGGCTTTGACAGCCATTAAGTGGCACGTGTGCCCCTGAGTATGCACCTGCGCATCCTTGGATTCTTCTACTCCCTCCCCCTCTCACTGTGAGTATGGCAAACTTATGGGTGAGTCGCTTGTTGGCAGCTCACCCTTCTCACTTCAATTGCGAGTTTTATTCATTATAGCCGCAGTTATATGCAGCTTAGGAGGGGGTCTTTCGGCTTCCATCTTGTGTTTGTTACCGAACATGTTTGGTCCATTGGGGATTTTCTCATTCCCCATTATATTTGTCCTGAACCATTAAAGTCCAGGACTAATCCCATCCTTCTCAGGAAGGGAGTTTCTAGTATAACATTGTAATAATCAATGTTTGCTACATCGAAGTATTCCTCAATGGGTTTTGATTTAAATCTTATGGTGTCTCTGACGCCATAGTTTATGGTAGATTTACTACCCACGCAGGCTAGTTGTAAGCCTATGGGATGTTCAAGTTTGAACATCTTCATCTTGGTGGCACGTGTGAAATTGGGTGATATCATCACACCTTCACACCCACTGTCTAACATACAGTGGGCTCTTGTGCCTCCAACTTCAAAGTAACCAGAGATAGTCTGGTTTTCTTCATGTGGTTGTTTAGGCCGTGTTTGATCTTTGTGCCAAGCCCTATGGTCGTAGACTGGCTCGGCAGTTTTATCTATTATACCACCCGTGGCTAGTCGGACGGGTTGAATATGAGAGTTTACACTCTCATTTTGTATTTTCACAGCATATATGCTGCATCTGTCGCAGTACCCTGCAGCATGTATTGCACTGGCACGATACTCAGTCCGATTTTCCTCGGACTCATCATCTGACCATCAGAACTTCTCTGTTGGTTCTGTTCGCCAGTCTCCAACCATTTGGTTGGGGTATTCTTCTTCAGGAGATATCTCCTCCTCTTCCAAGTGATTCGGGCCATCTGGTGGCTCCAATTCTCTTGGTCTACCTTGTCTCTGAGGTCTTCTTCTATCCACACACCTGCAACACGCGGCTTGTCCCGTAATTTGGGGCAATTAGGCTTTATGTGGTGTAAGAAACTTATTGCATCACATGAACAGACTGTGCCAATATTTATTGGTGTCTGCGACTAGTGTGGTTACAAGTAAAGTTATGATTGCTTATCTAATTACCTGTGGAGAACTGTATAGGTGTCCACTATCTACAGGCGCCCCTAGTGGGCAGCTTATATAATACAACCCATAAGCCACTCTGGTGACTTATATACCCTAATTAGTAGCATATATGCTACTGTAAGAATCTACATTCTTACATCCTCCCCACAGACCAAACCTCAGGAAGGTTTGGGAGATTTTATGCTGATGGGGGATCAGCCTATATGGGTGCAGGCGCAGTCGATGACGACTGTGCAGCTACTTTGATGGTGTTGTCATAGTAAATGGAGTCGGATGGATTGACTTCCATGGTCATGTCATCTGCTGTAATGGCAGTTGCAGGCGGGGGAGCAGACAAGGCGGAAGGTTCCATTGTCGGCACGTCCATATGTGCCTTTGAGTGGGGAGGCCCTCCACCACGTCTGTCGAGTGACAAGTTGTCGTCCGATGTCGACGGTTGTCCCCAAAAGCCTGGGGGACGAGGGGGCATGGGTATGTGAAGGCCGGTAAATGTCTGGCCTTCACAAGCATCGAGGACCCGCTGTGTGGTCTCGTTATAGCAGATTTTGCTCTGCTTCTGCATGAAGTAGGGCTCAATATTGATGGGAGCCCTACTGGGATCTACACCCGCGTAGGTGCCTAGCCATTGGGCTGGCTCATCGAGAGACATACTCTCGTGAGTGCGTTTCCATTCGAACACTTCTCGACACTGGTAGACAACAGCGTCGGGAGATCTTGCCACCAGATTGAACTGGAAAGATCGGCCCACTGGCCACAGACTGTAAACAGGTCCGTTAACTGTTGTAGAAAGACCAGACTGTCTTTCTTTGGCTTAATTAACTTGAGCCATACCCATACATCAACATCCTCTAGATGGAGGGTGTTGCTGTGGATAGTGGGTGACACTCCCTCTGGGGAGTACTCTATCGTGCGCAACACATCCCTGAGATTGGGAGGCGTATCATGCGCAATCTCAAATGCTGGCGTCCGAGTCACTAATTGCTGCTTGCAGTCAGCATGCTTGATGATGGCATGCTGCATGACATGGCAAATGTTGCGCACGCAAGCGTAAGCTGCTCAACGAATTTTGGATTGTTGAGCTGGCAGGTGTCGAATCACTTGGTGGGTCGATGACTTGTTTGCACTGCCATGGGATGTGGTGCTTTGCCCAAAGGGTGGGGTAAGAATCCCGTCTGCATTGCAGGCGGGTCGCCGATGGCGGGAGCAATACGAGCGTGCGGTGACACCGGGTAGGGCACCACCAGCATTCTCTGTTTAGATGCAGTCTTGCGACTGGATCAAGTGGGTCCTACCAGTGAAGCACCGGTAGTTGGCGTAGATGGACTCACTGAGTCCGTCATCGAATCTGGCAGCGATGTCAGATCAATTATAGTCGGCGCTGATGGCGTTGACGTCATGGCGGATATTTTATCTGCCATTTCACGATTAATCTGCCTCTCCTTATCGAGAGCAGCGCTGTCGGTTTACTTTCGGAAACAGATCCAAAAGACAGTGGGTAGCGGTGTCGTCGTTGCA
>MU134303.1:383710-634975 GCA_015039355.1 Ramaria rubella | reverse complement strand
TTGGGCCACCATACCCAAGCATTCAAAGCCCTCCACGAGGTAAATGTATGAAGATATAGACATAGCATAAATAATACAAGCATACAGATAATTAGTGAGTCAAAGCTGAACACCTGACATATAGCATTACAGTGCTCCACAAATCAATTGCAAGAGGTGAAACCTTGTAATCATTCAAAATATCTCATCACAAGCTACCAGGCGCAGCCACACCATGTATCCTGCCAATTTTTCTACCTCATACACATCAAGGGATAACATGTATTAGATAGCCTGAAACAATGAAACCAACCATTGTCTGTGATGAAAGGGAAGAAGAAATGAAAACAGGAATGCATAGTAAAATTGGTAAGAATATCATGTTTAAATAACATTAGCCCATAACTCATCAATAATAAAAGCCAAGCTTCACCTCATATCACATGAGGAATGCAAGGTGTATATCAAGACACATTCCAATCAACATAGTGTGATAAGCTTGGTATAACAGGTTCAAATGATGAAAGCTGTGTACATTGTAGACTATCACGTAAAGGTAAAAAACCGGTATTTCTGTAGCCCCTACTATGTACACTTTAAATGTTTACATAAAAGCGAGCAAGGACAGCTGTTGGCTACCACAATATCTCACTCGTGTCATAAAAATCAGAACAATATAAATATAAAGGTGGGAAAATGCACCAAACAGGCGAGACCACCATGTTAAGTAAACAATAAACATTTATGATATTCCACATATAAACAGATGTAGTGAACACAACAAGTCATCAACCTAGCTAGGATAGCCATGGACAGTGAAGTGACAAAAGCAATAACGAGTGAATTTTATCATAAGCTTACTCATCCCCAAGGTTCAATGTTTCTGATATATGATTATCAGAAAAGACCTTCTTTGATTATGAGGCGCAGACTACTACAAACGATGAAGATATATGGCTAAAATCCCTTGTAAGAATGTAATTGTGGTTTTTTTATTCCATAGTACTGATGAAACACAGAATCCCTTGGACCTTTTGAAACACAGATGGCTGCTCCAGAAGTATGAGAAACCACCGATGATGATGCTTATACAGCAATACGGCCAAGACATGGGAACAAAAAGTAGGGTTCAGACTGCAAGGGATTCTAGTAGACATGAAATTACCCCCAGTACATGTGTAAGCATGTGTCTACATAACCCAAGGCCTTCATATAACCTCCAACAGTTTGGAAAAAAAAACATACGAGGAATGTGTCAATATGTTACCATAACCGGCCTTGACCATGTTGTCTTCAATAACAGCCTCAAAGCAATATATGCATTGCATGATTTATATGGAAAACGTCTCAAAGAAGGAGTGGTAGATGAATGGGTGGCCTCTAGTTACCAAAAACTACCCTGCTGCATTGTTCTCCTCTCAATACCTCTCCCCTGAAATCTCATGGAGATGCAGTCACCATCAGCAGTTTGGTTGACCCCCTAGGACTCATCCAGAAGTGTGACAATCAGTTTGTATACAACAAAAACAATGTGGTCCACTATTACTGTTGCAGTGGACCCAATACAGAGATGAATGCCCCAGTGTGAGTCTTAAGCCAAACCCTTCCAGAGCCAATACTAAAATTTATCATGTAGGTATGCATATGAACCTGCGGATCCTGCCATATTCCGTCTGGGACACATTGTGGAATTGCAAGTGGTCTTTTACCTGCAACCAAGCAGAACCAAAGGCCACTGGTTCTTTGACACCACCCTATGTTCTATCAGTTTGATAGATAGCAGCATAGACCAGGTCAGCCTTTGGGTCCTCAATTAAAAAAAAAATGCTAACACAGTCAGGCATTGCTGAAGATCAAAATGGACAAAGGAGACTATCACAAGCCCAAATTTACACCACCCCATGGACTCAAGTGTGTATAAGGCATCCAGACACTTGAAGATCAGCATGTAGAAAATACATGCAAGGAAATGCATAGGTTAGAAATAGTAGAAATGGCCACATATTCAAATGAAGACGTGAGGGAAAACTCTATGGAAGTAGAGAGATATTCAAAGACAGGCAGAGCAGAATGAGCAGGCATATATAACTAAATTTTGCATTATAAATTCATGAAACACCCCACATTTTATGATTAACATATCAAGGAAATGAGGCAGCCTTCATGTTTTCCAAAGTATGATCATACAAAGCATTATATGAAACCTGATTACAATAAATGTGTAATTTTATGCCAAGCCAAATTTAATCATGGAATACACTCATTTACAATCAAATAATTAGAATCACTTCGTTAAGGGTTGTCCTTCATCTACGTGTCTCTTACACGTTTAGCGCCCATCCATATCGCTGTCATATGAATGGGCGCCTATTTCAGTCAAACCACCGAAACATTATTCAGACAAAGAAAATGTATCATATAATACATAATTCTATACTATCAATCAGTTTTTATCTCTCTGAGTTATTTTTGAACAAGTTAGAATTCAATCTGCTGGATAAAACAAGTATGGTACAATTTAAGATTTGCACTAGCATAATATAGTGAATTATATGATAACACCCAAAACATGCAATAATGAACATGTACTCATATAGTCTCATTGGCATAATATAAAATGGAATTAATTTTCAATAAATAAAAATAATTGTGAGGCAGGAATACAATGTGGCATGTATATATGCAAGACGATTGAGTTGTGGACAGCAATGCAGTCACATGACTATAATCCTGGGCCAGATACCTGAGAATCCAGAGACAAACAAAAAAAAAAAAGAGGCCTAAAATGAAAATGAATGACCTAGGAAGTTGAAGAAGGGAGCTGAATGTGTGCCAATGAGTTAACTGAAGCTGGCCAGGTGGTGCTCGTGGAGAACTGGCCAGAATGGAGGCCCAGACAATGGGTCATTCCCACTGTGACCGCACCAGGACCCTGAGACTTTTGGAAAACCCAAATGGGAACGTGTTTTGTGGTCCACTTGCACAGTTTCCTTATGTAATCTGTGGACAAAAATGCAAGATCCCAGATTATCATGGGAAAATGTGCATGATTATTTGAAAGCTGAAATGCTCCAACTGGAAAAGCCGATTCTTTCCTTCATAAACTCAGGGAATCGGAATAAGGATATTCAAGTCAGCCTGTGAGAATCAATTGCTATTAATGTTATATCAGAGGGTCACTCACAATATACTCTGGAAGGTTTGTGATTTCATGGTACCAAACAAGTGCACTGAGATGACCCACCACTTTGATTAAAATGAATTGATCATTGGTCACCAAGTTGTGCACATGGAATGGCATAATCTGCATTAATGTTTTAAAATGTTTCCTGATAAGAGCATTTCAATATTGGGAAAGGTAAGCTGCATAGATGGCTGGAATCGTGAGGCCTCAAATATCCAAGGATTTTGGACCACAAATTTTGGCCGATTCTTCTCAGTCATTGTTGTGTGTAAGTTGTGCCAAACGTACTTTATGATTCCGAGCAAGATAGTATGCAGTATCTCAACAGGTGTATCTCAATGTGGATCAAGTCCTGCATATCAAACACAAAGTCATCAATAACAAACTAACACGAAGCACTAATATCAACTTACCTGCAAACTCCAACAATGGAATCCAGGGGGTGTCAGCTTGATCATTAAGCCATTTAAAAATTGCCCTGCGAATCTCCTCGAGCATCCACAAGGGATTCTCAGCCTTCAAGTGCTTTGAATGTTTGATGATTCTTTCGATCCAGATTTGGGCAAATTTATCCTTGATCCCAGATGCTGTTTGCAGGTCTTTCACTGCACCCATGCTGCCCTGAGCGGGAGTTTCAAGTTGCCTCCTTATTTCTTCCTTTGTTACGATTCCCTGAGTTTACAAAGGAAAGAATCAGCTGTTATAGTTGGCCATTTTGACCTTCGCTAAGATCATCCCCCTTTTCCCACGATAATCCAGGATTATGACATTTTGTCCACAGTTTATGTAAGAAAACCATACAACCAAACTATGAAACCCATCTCTTTTTGGATCTCAGGATGGTTTTGGGGTCCCAATGGGGTTCTACTGGAAATGACCATTTTTTGGCACTTTTATTCTGCTCATTTTGTGGGGCCATCTGATACAAAACATCTAATTTTATCTGGGTGTTATCTCAGACCACCCCTCTGACTTCCTAGGTCCTTTTTTAAAATTTTGATCTCATTTGCTTTATTTGTCATATTAGTATCTCAAGGAATCCTGTTGGGATTATTGTCATGTGACTTCATTGCTGTCCACAAGAACATGCACATGCTGAAATATAATATCATTTACTCTTCTATGTACATACAAGAAGTACCCTGAGCTGCTACTTTCACAGCAGAATGTTGCCTGGCTCCCAGGACATCCACCCATTCCCTCCAGCCCACCCTCAACCTTCAGACCTCAAAAAGACACACAAGATGGTGTGGGTGCAGGTACATAGAGGCGGCACCACAGTGGGTGGGTTGATGTGCAGGTGGTGAGAGGCAACAGGGATGGAGGGTCATTCACATGTATTGAGGTTGAAAACAAGCAGACTAAATGTACATTATCTCAATCACACATCAGAATTAATAAGAATTAATAGCTTTACATCTATTTTAATGTTTACACTAACTATTGATACATATGTATAATCTAAAGTTTTTTAAAATTTTATACAATATGTTCCTTTTACTAATGATACACATTTTATTCAACAGGCCTATCTCAATGTAGTTATAACTTTTATTGTACATCTAACATACTATGATACACATCATGTTTAGTTGCACTCTATATCATCATTGTTGATTTATACTTGTAAAACATTGTTGTAGGGCTTCTATATTCTAACATATCTGATCTGAGATGATAGGTATCTCTTATATACATTTGTCCAAAAAATCCTGAATGTACATAACAGATATTTAAATACAACATAAACATAGAACTTCTAATGATTCTACTTCATTCAGAATGTCCATCTATATTCAGAAACATAGCTTTTAAATGTGTTGGTTATAATACATCATAAATTAAATGCACATTTGGATAAAGTTATGAACAACCTTCTGACCCTGAATGACCCTCATGGCAGGTGGGTGTTGAGGGGTGACATGAATGGGGTGGGGGCGTTGAGGGGCAAAGCAGAGGGCATGTGTGTGTGGTGGTGACAAAGATGGGGTGGTGGGGGCATTGAGGGGTGCCACAGAGGACGTGCAGGTGTGAGCGTGATGTGAAAAGGGTGGCGGGGACAGCGAGAGGGGGGTGGTGAGGGCAGCAAGAGGGCGGTGGGGGTGGTGAGAGGGTGATTGGGCCAGTGAGAGGGTGGTGGGGCTGGTGAGAGGGGGTTGGGGGCAGCAAGAGGGTGGTGGGGCCAGCAAGAGGGTGATGGGGGTGAGAGGGCAATGGGGGTGGTGAGAGGGTGGTTGGGTTGGCAAGAGGGTGGTGGGGGCAATGAGAGGGTGGTGGGGGCGGCAAGAGGGTGGCAGGGCAGGCCAGAGGGCAGTGGGACAGCAAGAGGGCAGTGGGGACAGCAAGAGGGTGGGGGTGGTGAGAGGGTGGTTGGACAGGCAAGAGGGTGGTGGGGGCAGTGAGAGGGTGGTGGGGCCAGTGAAAGGGGGGTGGGGGCAGTGAGAGGGTGGTGGGGCCAGTGAAAGGGGGGTGGGGGCAGTGAGAGGGTGGTGGGGCCAGTGAAAGGGGTATGGGGGCCACAAGAGGGTGGCAGGGCAGGTAAGAGGGCGGTGGGGGCAGTGAGAGAGTGGTTGGGTCAGCAAGGGGGCGGTGGGGGCAGCAAGAGGGTGGGGCTGGCAAGAGGGCAGTGGAGGCGGTGAGAGGGTGGTGGGGCCAGTGAAAGGGGTGTGGGGGCAGCAAGAGGGTGGTGGGTGTGGTGAGATGGTGGTTGGGCTGGCAAGAGGGCGATGGAGCTGGCAAGAGCATGGTGGGGGTGTCATCCAGGCCCGCTGTTTGGTCGTGCACTACCGCCAGGGTGCGTGGATGTTGCAGCACACAGTGGTGCAGCTTACGCGCAGTCCCAGGTGGATGGGGGACCTGTTGAAGGTCCCCTGGCGTGGATGTGGCCTGTCTGAGGCCTTTGGGTGCTTGTGGTCCATGTTGGCAGTGTGGATTTGGTCTTGGTCTTGGGTGGGTGCGGGCATGACAGAGAATGTCACGCACAGTGACGCCATCATCAATGACGGCATCATGGCCACCTGGTGGTTGTGTGCGTGCATGCATGCGTGGTGTGTCAGGTCCAGTGTTTGCTGACATATGCAAGAGCATACATCAGCAAACATGCTCCTCACTCATGTGACACAGTCTCAGTACTGTGGTTTTGATCCTGCCACACAACTGGCCACACACGCACCAAACATGGCTATCTGGTGTGTTTTCCATTTTTTTTTCATTTTTTTCAATTGTTTTTTGTAAGCTTACTGTGTGGCATTCTTTCAGCAGACCAAGTTCTGATATTTTCACACCACAGTGGCACAGTGAAGCTCATTTATCTTCCTCTGATCCAGATTCATTCTATTCATGATTGGCAACTCAAATAGCAGTAAGTGTTCTTAATATTGTTCCTGTTCTTCTTACAACCTATGAAGTAACCATTGTAGTTCCTCTGTGGATTTTACTTGCTGCTCCCTGCCTATCCCCTTGACTTCTGTGCCTTCTCTATTGCTCTCTCCCCTATATATATTAATTGAAATACTTTGCAGTTACATGATCAGTCTTCAGGTCTATTTACACTGTGGGGCTCACTGATGGGCACTATTATTGTCATTTTTATGTGGGTCATACTTACATCTCATTGATTGAGTTCTAAGTTTTCTTTTCTAGCCTCATTGCCACCTGTTACCCTTTACTGCTTCACTGCAATATGAGTCAAAGGTAGGGTACAAACTCATGTTTTCACAGTACCTTGGTGGAATGAAACAGCTCACCATGGGCATCACTGTGCATATGAGGTTGTCACCGGTGGTGTGCCAGAGCATGTCATTTCACCCAGGTACTCAGGCCTCTATCACCAATGTGTGCATGCGATGTCACTGCCTATGGTGGTAGAGGCCTTCATTGTCAAATGTGATGATCAGGTTTTGAGTTGCAGGCACAGTCATACCTATTACATGTGTGCTTCAATGGCCTTAGCACATTGATGAGAAGAAACACAAATGGGAGTTGGAAGAGAACAATGGGGGAAAATGAAGGAGCTAGATGGACATATAAGGTTTCTGGAAAATAACTTGTATTTTTCAAATCTGTGATTGTTGGTTGGCAGTATCTATAAGTCAAATCTGTTCGCATTGGGACTCTGAGTTTTGCACATCAATGATTATTGTCATGTGACTGTGTTGCTGTCCACAACAGTACTTTGATCCACTGTAACATACAAGAAGTCCTAGTGTCCTCATTTACAGCTCAATTTGTATCCCTGCTCTTCATACATGTATATTTAATGGGACATTCAATGTGGTACATTTGGGACACTTAGGTTTGCACTTGGTGTACAGGACAAGTATGGGACAGTATGGGATGGTATGGGACAGTCTTATTGGGAGGATCACCTGATAGAAAACTCAACTACAAATTGGTTACCTGGTAGCAGGGGGTTGTCAGGGTGACAAACATAAGGGAATCGGCCTCTGTCATGTGGAGCAGTGACCCATTTCACAAGTGGCAGATAAAGTTATTGGAGTACCGGTCTATCCTGAGTGTCAACCAGATGATCACAATCATATATGAAATGCCCATTTACCTCATGCAGTGTGTGGTAACCCTCATTTTTCTCTGTATGAGCAGCCACACCACTGACATAACAGTGATGACACTTGCAATTCCTGCTGGGTCCAATGTCGCTGCACAATTCTGATTGCTGCAGGTTATTGGCAGGCAGGCCAGATATTACAATATGGAAATGACACATGCGTTTGGTGTGTGCATTATACATAAGTGGGGGGTCTTTATGAGTCCACCTGTATGTCCAAAGGTCAAGGAAGCACTGGCCAACCACAATGAACAAGTCACAAACACATTCGATTATAGTTTTGATGGCTTCAAACTGCTCAGGAGTGGTTGCATGCTGGGATGTACTCACAAAACATACAAAGAATTCTTGTTGTAGAAGAGCCTCCAGGAGATTGGAGTGAGCCATATATATATTCTTGTGAGCATTGATCAGTTTAGTCACTGTCCCACCCACACATTGGCCCACATCAGAGCAAATGATGTAAATAAGTCACTGCCACAAGCTATCTTGCGAAGAGGATTTGGCATTATGTGCCTGAAAAATGCTGAGTGTTCTGTTTTTCTTCAGTACCTTCATGGGATCAAACCTGAAATAGCACCAACCTTCAAATATAACTGCTCCCTGTGCCTTTAGGTCGAGGTAATTCAGACACAGTTTGTCTCCCAGTATATTTATCAAATTATGAAGAACCACAAGACCTTCTTAAATCGTTCATCAGGTATTTATTCCTAAACAAAAGATAACAACAAAACTTACTGGACTCTTCTCATCCTTGTATCCATCAGCACACATCTTCTTGTTTCAGATTATCCACATGGATGGTATCACAAGTTCCCCTGAATCTAGTTGACATATCTCATTCACATAGTAATACTTAAGCCCCTTCCAGTACATCAATGTCAGCAAATCCGGTGGCAGTTCTTTGAGACATTTAGCTTCCCAAAATTCTGTGAGTGGTGTCATGCTGTCCTCAGGATAAAATCTCAGGAGTGCAGAAACCTGGGGATTTGCATAGCCCTGTTTTGACAGCAACTTAAACATCAAATGCGCCAAACCAATAGAACCTAAAATTACATGTGTGATCAGAGCTGGGATATCATTGCAGTGCATCACATTTCCAAGTGAGCTTTCAAAATGTTTGGTAAGAATTCCTGGACCATCAGAACATAATTTCTGTTGTGTTAACTGCAGTGCATAAAAGGAGGGCATGTCACGAGCTCCAACTTGCTCTAGCATCCATAGCATCATCTCCATATGCCTCTGCGAGAGCCTGAGATGGGGAAGATTGTCAAACAGATCTAAAAGACACATCTCAGGACCCAGATCAACTGAAAAATAAACTGATGTCAAGTTATGCTCAAAATGTACTGTTTTAGATTCATAAGGGAACCAATCTGCATCTGCAGGTATGTCAGATATTTTATGGCAGACCCTGGAAGCTTCTTCTTCCTCCAAATCTAAAAATAATGGTGGGGGGAGTCAGTGTATGAACACAGAAAATATCACAGAGATAAGTGGCCATACCCAAGGACTGCAAATTGGCTATCAGTGATGCTGGTACAGTCAGGTCTTCCTCCTCGATATTGGGCTGTTGCAATCCAAATTCCTGTTCCAAATATGTTCCAAAGCCATCTAATTTCCTCTAAATTAATTCTTGCTCTTGTTGCCACATCATGCACTTGTTCATCCCCGCAAATACTTCTGAATCAGACTCAAGGTTTTCATGCATCATTGAGCCATGATCATGACCCCCCAAAATGATGTCGATATTCATACCCAAATGATAATGTTGGCAAGGATTCACATCAGATGAGGGTAAAACCTGCATGCTGCACGCATCTGTGATTGCTCTAATTCGATTTTTGAGATCTTGATGGCATAGCAATCTTGATTTGCCTGGTGTATTTTCCCTTTTATGTGGCCTGAAAGGCTTGCTCTTGCAATCCATCTGCCATCATCATCATCATCATCATCAGGTCCAAGTTTGAAGGTCATGCACGGCATGCAACAAATATTTTTAGCATCCATTGGATTTTCCTTGAAGTCAGAGCATATACATAATCAAAAATTCCACTCATGGACAAATTTTGGGCTCATATGAGAGCAGTGCTCTTCTTGGTGCTGGCATAGTAAAATTGCTGGAATAAAACTTTCTGAGCAGTCACACAGAGGCATGATACATCACAAGTTGCATCATTCAAGCACAACCTCACTTGAACCTCCCACAACAAGGTCAAGATAATTATTTGCAGGAGTTACATGGGTAAGCAATGATAACACTTGATGCACAAGTATTTTTTTCCATCACCAAAACAAATTTCATGCAAAGTACGAGTCATTGGCATTTTCATTTCTTTGAAGGCGGGGATAACGATGATATGTGTGGGCTTGAGATAGATGGAATAGCTGCAGGCTCCTTTGGGTCTAATGCTGTGGAACATGTTGATGCAGACATCTGTGAGGGGTCCTGCCCATTACAATATCTTTAGGCTGGTGTAGAATATGAATAACAACAATGAAAACTCACATTGGCCATAAGAGCCTCCACTATTTGCCTTGCAGCCACATCAGGATCTTCCAGGACAGGCACACTGAAGATTTGAGGCACATGATGAATGAGTCTTGCTCTCCTATCAGCATTGAGACCAGCAAATTGTTCCTCACCGAGTGGCTTAAGAAAGACAGGCAGTGAGGCACACATGAGTGTAGGGAGTGGTTCTGTATTTGTGGTTGATTTCTGCACAACATGTCTGACAAGTCTTTGTTTCCCATGTGTGAGAACTGCAGACGTTCCTTCATCCCTCTGAGCATCAGCAAACACCTGGGGAGAGCCTGTGTGAACGACTTCGGATGTGGCAGGCTTCAAGTGCTGATAACTTGATGAGCATCCTGAAAGTGTGACTTTTGATTGGACTCACTGACAGATCAGAGATCCCAAGGTCATGCAACAACCCAGGTTGTTGCTTGTCAATGGATGGAGCTTCGGTCACAGGCATTTGGCAGTGATGGTTTCTGCAAAGGAATGATAGCAGCTCCAGAGTGGGAGAACATTGTTTTGTTAGAATCCTCACAGAACATAAAAAGAGAGTTAGGATATAAACATGCCGTTTGCAGTCAAGGCAAGCTTGCAGGGATATTGAGGTGATATGTCACACTGGTCCTTGCCACTGTATAACTGACTGCACCGCCACAAGCTGGCCCAAACATTGTTCCAAGGTCTGGGAAAAGAAGCTTGCACCGATATATTTTTAAGGTAAACTGGATATTACATCACAATATCTGCCTACACTGGATCTGAATTATCAGCATAACTTTCTGTGCCTCCGGTGGTGTAGCAGTGATAATAAAATATTATTTACCAACATCAGACATTTCTGTAATCCAATTGGAAAGGTCATGCACAAGCTGGGAAGGACTTGTAATGTATAGGTTGTCGAGAGGGATGTCTGGCCTGGGGAATGATTTCATAATGTTCCCCATGTCTGCCTCCACAAATACTCACTAACTCCTACACAAGTATATGTAAACTTTGTTGCAGGAGGCTTTCAATTACTCCATGGATCTTGTTTTCACAAAAGTCATTAAAATTATTGTATTATAGGGAACCAGGCACTACAGAGGCCAGTTTGACAAATTTGACAAGTATGGAGTAGGGGTGGGAAAGGTTGATAATGAATGTGCGTGGAATGATAATGAATGTAAGTACATGCACATGTATAGAGCGAGGCTGAGAGGATTGGGATAGATTGTGAGAGTGGAAGAGGAAGATAGACTAAAGGGATCGGAGTGGTAGAATATCAGATTATTAAAGGAGTGGGGTGGTGGAATAGTGAATTACAGTGTGATGATAGAGAATTATGGTATGATATAATGAATTACGGTTGCTGATGAGTTGGAATGTTGAAAGAGTGGGGTGGGTTGAATATCAAAAATATGGTGTGATGATAGCAAATCATGGTTGTGGGAATTATGGTCACTGATGATAGTAAAATGTGGTGCTTGGCTTGAGCAATGTTTTAGAAG
Organism: Ramaria rubella; assembly: GCA_015039355.1. Classification (NCBI taxonomy): domain Eukaryota; kingdom Fungi; phylum Basidiomycota; class Agaricomycetes; order Gomphales; family Gomphaceae; genus Ramaria; species Ramaria rubella. The sequence goes on along the minus strand of MU134303.1, from coordinate 623,240 downwards.
AAAGGCAGAAGAAAGTAATGGCAAGGAGTTAAAAATAAATGCTTCCTAGTGGCACACATTCATCCCACACACTATTGGAAGTGTGCTTCAAGGAAGGTTTCTTCTGCATTGTGGGATCAGTGACCAATGGACTCATCACAGATGTGTTGGCTACTGGGGTCATAGGGAGAAGAGAAGGTGTGGGAGTGTATTAATCCTCAAGGAACAAAGGTGGAGTGATTCCTGGGGACCGACACAAAGGGCTATCTTTGATGCCCTGAATGAGGAGCTTCAGTTCAGGAAGCATGTCTTCAGTCTGTCACTACAAGTATGTCATCTACAAGAGTGTGAACATTGCTCCAGTGTAGCCATTGTTCCAAGCTCACCTTCATTGTCCTAATGATCAAACGCCTCTGGTCACTTCCCATTGCTTGATACTATGAAAATGGTTCAGGGACTCGAGCATAATTCTCAGTTGATGCACTTACTTTTGCACCTCTTTGGCAGATTATTTTCCTCTGGAATGTCCTCTTCATCAGAGTCAGTGATATCCCAGTGCCATTTTCTTCCTTGAGGTTTGCATGGTGATGGAGCCTTCTCCCACCATCTATCAGCTTCATAGACGTCAGCAGGAATAGGCATGCACATGCCTGCAGTGAATATTGTTAGCAAGGGAAGTATCAAGGGAAAGTGCACCAACCAAGGTAAAGCATTCCATCATCTGATGTTGAGCATCCTTTACTCCTAACTTGCATAAGGTCCCACCCCTCTGGACCAATCTCTTTGGTCTTGACAATACAAAACCTTCTATTCTCTTTGTGAAGAAGGATCCAAGGTTGCAACTCTGGGTATGTAGTCTCTTTGTCATCTCCCCACCCACCTTCCAAATCCTGACTGCTATTTTTGGCTGCCACCATAGCTCTTATGTGCTGCCACACATTCAGAAAAAGATCAAATATCCATTGTGAAACCTGTGAGCAAGTCCATTCAGGATCTATCTCCATGGGTCCAGTCCAAACCAATCTGCACTTGTGAAATGCTGGCAGCATTGCGGGAGTAGGGGCCTGTGTTTTGTTGAGCTCATTGTTTTCCTGTTGCATCTTAGCATAAGTTGGTGTTTTCTAGTCTAGCCACAGGTACCTACATCTGTTAGATCTCAGATCCAACTCGTGTCATTCCGACGTCTTGCGTATTCCAAATAAGCCCTTTCCACTTATTTCTGACATATCCCCATTTATTATTCTTAGCCACAATTCTATTCTGATATTATCCCCGTACATCTTATCTTGATCTCTGTATTCGCTCTGACTTCAGAACTCCATATCATGCACCCTTATCTTCCGTTTCTGATTTCAGAATCCCACATGTTCTTAAATATGTTTTTCTCTTGATCAAGCTTCTTTAGCTTGTATATCTCTTATCTCTCTTATATTATATCTTATACCTCTTTCTCACATCTCGTATATCCTTCACATACCTCGTTATCTCACCTTGTTATTCCAATATAACTCGCAACACCCTGATATATCCCGCCCATCCTATATCATTAAACCTGTATTACCCTTCATCGCTCCAAAACTTCTACCTGCAATAAGGCCTTCAAACCTTGCTCGGTATTCCGATTATTCTGATTATTCCGATTATTTCTGACCCTACCTCATCCAACATTCCAAAACCCTCCTTGATTACACTCGCTTTCCAGTAAAGCTAACCGTCACTCGATATTGATTTATCGTTACCCCTATTCCATCCGCATTGACTATTCCATTCCTGAATACCCAAAACCCCCACTCATCTCCAATAAGTCTCAACATATCATTGGCACTGACCTTCCAAATAGACCTGACCAATCGGAACCCCAATAACACTTTCTGGTCTTCAATCCAAAATACCAGGACACTAGAGATCCAAGAGGGCACAACCCATAAGTTGAAGCCAACGCCCATATATAGCAGTCTTCGAATCTCCAAATTCCAAGTCATCTAATATTCTGCACATTTCCAAATATTGCAACTACTGTTCTCGGTCAAGGAGAGTTCCGACCAAATCTGACCCTGACGTCGAATCCGGCAATTTAACAGTATATACAAGCTAACACTCTTGATTTCTATAATGTCTTCCAACACCCGAATTCAAACACTCGATTTTGATGACACCAACAGATCTACCGAGAATGTCATCAACCCATCAAATGTTCACAAGTACCCCATTTTTTTCAACAAGTGCCTCACAGACGAAGACTTCAAACCCAAGCAAATCCCAAGCGGCATCGACAATGCAACTTCCAACCATCCTTGTGAGGACTCACAACACACGGCAGCAATTTCCGACCAAACCCCAATTTTGCTGACACCAAAATGTTCCGACATCCTCAGACAAGACGGCAAGTTAATACTACAGGAGAGACAATGACACATCGATCAAAAGTTATGCCTCTACTGTGGAAGACCTGGTCATAAGATGAAAGAATGCCCAAGGTCATCATCCTTCACCAGAAAAGCAAAATCCCAAACCACAACTGTCACGCTAAGTGATTCTGACATCAAGGTCCCTTTAGAGGACCTTTCGAATCCCCAAAACTGATAGCTCAAAGACTCTCAAGCACGAATCCACGTTCATATCTTATTTGTGCCTTACTGAGAACATCACAGGCACTTTCCGAAAACACCCTTCATACTTCCAACAATTCCACCAAAACTCCAAAAATCACCCTTCTGAACAGTTTTCAACCGATCATTACCTTTAAACACCATCCTTTCGGATTCCTGCTTTCTGCTGGTCTCCATTTCCTGTTACTGAAGACATATTATGTCACACCATCCAGCATGCTGTTCACATCAACTGCATTCCTTCCCGTCAAGCAAAAAATCCAGTCACTATTACATTGCATATAACAACACTTATTTCTAATTGTTCCAATGTGCTGGGAACACCACTAACCCACCCACTACAATCCATTGATTGACAGGGTATTGGGTAGTACCCAATTCCGCACTCCTCAACAAGAAGATTCAATTCTATGACATGTCTTCAGGAAACCTGCAAATTCTGTGTTTTTCTGAATCTCCAAAAATCCAACTTTGCTGCAACATCCTCCAACCCACCATAACATCCAACATCAATGCTTAATGAAACCTCAACTCACAATGATGATGTGGAAACCTCGGCGCATTTCCAATAGGAAAATCCATTACATCGATTCTTCCCATTCCCGACAAGCAATCATCAATATTCCACTACATACTCTGACAAGATCACATCTACTGGAGGGAGAGAATCTCACTTTGGGAAATCATTTTCCTTACATCTAGTTATGCCAGAACCACCTTGAGAACATGTTAACAAGGCTCTAGCTATAGGATTTCATCCAATACATTCCGCACAGTACGTCTGTACTCCTCGAGAACACCCCAGGACGACCTCCAAGTCCGAACGCCGAATCCCCCTCAAAGACATCCTTCCACTTCCAAGATTTAGTTTTCCAACCTCTGACTTCCAGATTTCTGAATCCGACTATTCAAGATACAACACAGTTGATCCAACTCCAAGTCTAGTCATCAATACCAAATTCTACGTTATGGGACAATAACTGACAAACCACCTTTGGAATCAATAATGATCTCCCTTGAAAAATGCTGTTAAACCCCTCATATCCATGAATACACCATCCATATATTCTCCGACTCACGTTTCTGACATGATTCCGACCCTTCAACCATTAGGACAATATTCCAGGCTGAATATCAAGCACCTTACCAATGTTTCCAAAAACAAAAAACCCACAATTCCACCAAAACATTCCAATTCCTATCTTTTTCTGACACCCTTTTCTTCCCTACATGTCTTCTTTACTCTGTTTCCCTTTTTAAACTTCTCCGAATATCCCAAAATTTCTGATTCACTCCTCTTGTCCCCTTTCAAGTCCAATAAACTTCCGATATTCTCTGAATTCTCAGGTAATCCGTGATTACAACGATTCCAATTAGACAACATCAAGACCACTATTGAGAGATTTCCAAGAAAACACTGTTCATCTCCTAGAAAAGCCAATATGTTTCCAATGAATCCTTCAGTCCTCTGACACTCCAACTCCTTTACCTACCTTCAGACGCTTGAGGTAGACAATTGGACATCTACCTTAAAGGGGGAGTAGCCACTATGTTGACAACTTATCTACTTCCAATCCCCTACTCCTATTCCGACCCTTTTCCGACAACTTCCAACCCAACACTTCATTTCTCGCTCCTACTAAGCTTCTATTTACATCCTGCAATTCCAAAACTCCTTTGACATCTATGACCTTTCACATCCCAATATTCTGACCCTCTTAAACATCTTCATGGTTTCTTACAAGTCCAATCCCAATCCCGAGTCAATCCTGACATTCATCCAATTCCGACTTACCCTGACTCTCTGACACCCTTGAACTTCAAACATCTTTGATTCACTGTTTCTCATCCTTCCGAATTTTCCGTTTTTCTGATCATTTCTGTTTTTCCAATCTTAAAACAACAAGAAACAACTTCATTGTCTGAAAAACATTCTATATTACTTCACCAGAAAACTCTTCCGATTTATTTACTTTTCTCCTTCCGACTCCTATTTACTGCATCATTTCCTCTTCTGGCCCATTGACCTCTGGTCCAAGCCCCACCGTTTTCCCTAATTCCCCTTCAACTTGTTTTTCCGAATCCACATCTCCTGGATTCACCACCTCCTGGCCAATTTCCACCTCAGGTTCCTTGGCAAATTCTGCCTCCTCCACAACCTCCAGAACAACATCGATGTCCATTCCAACGTCGTCCACTTCCCTCGCCTTTCCTTTTCCCTTCTCCAACACCTTCTCTGGTTCAGGTTGCAGCCCAACATTTTTCCCCTCATTCTCTGACCTGGCTTCTGACCCCAACTCTGGTTGTGGCGCTGACACTCCGTGGTACGTCTCCCACCGCTTCTTCCAGAACTTGAACTTGATGTCTGTGATCCTGTGCAACTTCTTCAACATATCATTGAAGGCTGCCATCCCCTCCACATTGTAGTGGAGCCACTTCATGAGGGAATGAATCGTCTTGCAGAGCCCGCAGATTTCCGCAACAAGCCCCACATCTTCCGCTTCATCCTCTGTGTCGTCCTCCATCACCTGCTCCTTTCCTTTACCCTTTCCCAATGATGCGACCCCTTCCCAATCCATGACTGCTTCCACCTGACGTTTTTCTGTTGCCGGTCCTGGTCTGGCCTCCGTGTTCTCTGCCCAAACCTGCCTGGACACCAGCAGCGACGATTTCCCTGCCATCTCTGCCACAAAGTCTGCGTCGCCTGGCCTCGTGCACTTCTTCCGATTGTTTTGACACCAAATGCATGCCCACTTCCGTGATTTTCTGGTTTTCCGTTCCTCGTCGATGCACTCCAGCCCCCACGTCCAACAGAGCATGCATCAATCATCATAGTCGTCGGCCTCCATCCATACATCGCTGTTTTTGGCCTCTGACAAATTCCAAACCACCTTTCGTATTCCGGTCGACCTTCCGTTCTCGATTGACCTTCTCCAGCTAGTCCGATTCTTCCGTCAATCTATCAATTAACAGACACAAGATTCCAACTTACCGAAGTATTTTTGAGTCGGGCTTCCTCCTGCATTGCTCGCATCAATTTGGCTTTCCACTGATCTGCCTCCTCTTTCCGCTTCCTCCGGTCAGCATCCTCCTTCTCCTTTGCCTTCCGATCCTGTTCTTCTTGCTCCTTCTGCTCCTGTTCCTCCTTCTCCTTCCAATCCCACTCCTGCTGTTCCGCCGCCTCTCTCTCCCGCTTCTCCCACTTTGCCTTTGCCATTTTCCACATCTTAGTTTCTAGTTCTGCCCTTTTCCGCTTGTACCCCCTCACTTCAGCAGTGAGCTCTTTGCCGGAGCTAATCTCAATCATGGAACACATAGGCGATGACGACCTGGAGCGCGATGGCATTTTTTTTCTCTTAGGTGGTGGTGGTAGGGGATCAAAAGGTGATTTGCACTTCCACAAAGTGTTTTCCCTATATATATGTCTGATCCAAGATTTCAGCCTTTACAGATAACCGACACCCAAAACTTCCCATGATATTCAATAGCGTAATCGGCCTTGAGGGCTCAGCCGTAAAAGGGAGATACTGTTAGATCTCAGATTCAACTCGTGTTATTCCGACATCTTGCATATTCCGAATAAGCCCTTTCCGCTTATTTCCAACATATCCCCATTTATTATTCTTAGCCACAATTCTATTTCGATATTATCCCTGTACGTCTTATCTTGATCTCCATATTCGCTCCAACTTCGGAACTCCATATCACACACCCTTATCTTCCATTCTGATTTCGGAATCTCGCATGTTCTTAAGTTGAAGCCAACGCCCATATAGATCAGTCTTCGGATCTCTGAATTCTGAGTCATCCAATATTTCACGCATTTCTGAATATTGCGACTACCGTTCTCGGTCAAGGAGAGTTCCGACCAAATCCAACCCTGACGTCAAATCCGGCAATTTAACAAGGTACCTACATCTAACCCTGCTGTCCACAGAAAAACACCACCAATCTTTGGCTTCCTTTCTTTTGACCCCTCAGTTTTCTTTCCTGTTTTTGCCTACATCAGAAGGTTAGATCTTCATCATGTTCTGTGCAGTAATTATTTACCTTCTTTTTAGTGCCCTTAAGTCCTTCCAGGGCTTCCTTTTTGGAATCTCCATGGGAAATTTTGGGTGTCACAGACCCAGTTCCCTTTGTCATCTGTTCAAATATTGTGCAAGCAGCATGATCTGTAGGAGTATTTATACTTCTCTTCATGTCATGGAGACTCTTACCGTGCTGACATTCCTTGCAACCAGCAGGCTTGTCAACATCAACTTGAAATTTGTGGCAATCACAAGCATCACCAGTGGCCTTATCATGGCCACTGCACCATCCCTTCCCTGCCACAGTCTGATCGTTATTGGTTGCTCACATTGTGCAGTTGTGGTTGGGTGGTGTAAGAATGAATATTCTTTAGTAGCATATATGCTACTGACTAAAAGTATACAAGTCACCAGAGTGACTTATGAGTTGTATTATATAAGCCCACTTGTAGATAGTGGACAACTATACAGTTGTTCCACAAGTAATTAGAGAAGCTGATAACTTTACTTGTAACCACACACTCACAGACACCAATAAAACATTGGCTCAGTCTGTTTAGTGTGAAAAGTAAGAGTCTTACACTTTTTTGACTGCCAATTAAGTTGGCAGCATTGCAATAAAACCCAAAAAAGATCAACCAATCTCTTTACCCAAACTGACGAGTTTAACACTCACTGGAATTCTCAGAAACAGTAAACAGATGTTGTTTACTGTTGATTCTTCTAAATCAATAGAAGAATGCCACAGAGTGGCTGATAGATCAAAGATCTATGACTTTGATAAGAACTCGAAGCTGAGCATCTAGCTCCAGAGAGGATCCAGATACATCTGGAGCCACAGCAAAGGGCCCAGACAGGAGAGTCGAGCCTGCCCACAACGTGGACAGGCAAGCAGGAACGTCAACGAGGATATCTAGTCCTTGTAGAACTATGACACCCATAGCTTCTGACTCCATGAGTCGAAAACAAGTAGTGGCAGATCTAATGAGATCCACGCCAGAGGAATCAGAAACAGATGAGATATCATCTGTTAAGAAAACCAAAAGAACTCCAACCAGGTCAAAGTTACAATCATCTCTCAACTTGTCAAGAGAAGTGCCAATGAGTGACACAGACAATTTGCCAGGAGTGCAAATGTCTCAGCTCCCACATGTTCAAGAACATCACAGTTCATGAAGTTCGCTGTCCCAAACAGGGATGGTAGAGCATGGGTCAGCATGCCGGGATGAAGATGCCCAGCAATACAAGCATACAACCAGACACATTGCCCAGATGATTATGGCCCTCAAAGAGAGCCATAGATACTACACGTGAAGTGAGCCAATGAGCGGCTGAGACAGCTCGTGCAGCAGACAATGCTGCGAACCAACTTCAAACCTTAGGAGATGGTATGGAACTGTTAATACAGTCCCTGGAGGAGGAAGTACAAGGACCTGTACATGGAAAGGCCCCCAAATGTGGAAACAATCCCAATAGGGATTGTGAAGTCGACCGTGAGGCTGAAAAGGCTTGCAAGAAACAAGACAGACAGAGGATGCCACCTCCATCCGGACCAAGCAACAGAAATGTTCCTCGTGAAGCTAGTGCTACCCTAGAGCAGGATTCCATTAGTACACCAGCATGTACTGAGAAAGAGACAGATTGTGAGCTAGAGGCTCACAATAGAGAAAATATCCACAAAGGAATTTGCAGATCAAAACATACATACAATGAGCAGGAAGTGCTCAAGGCAGTGACCCAACAGTCACTGTGAGAAATGATGAAGTCTGACGCTGATAGCGTCAGTACCATGACTAGCACTCATGTTACTCTTGAATGTGAGTTTGATCACTGGGATAGGATCAAACATAAGGCAGTGCGACGGAAGCACCATGTGCTAGAACTCCATGCTAAACACACAGATAACCTAGTCAAGGAGGCATATATATTGCCAGAGTTGAAGGCAATGCCTTCAACAAGCTGATCAAGTCAGCGAGAGTGGCTCAATCTGCCCTCAGCAGCAGTCATAGACTGAGGGATGTGTTTTTAATGGCTGACAAATGTCAACTGTTGTATCAGATTGACAAAGACATTGTCAATCCACCAGTGCAGCAGGACATGAGTAATCACATCCCCCGCCTGCACAGGCAGATACAAGCAATACCACATGCAGTATTGCTAGCAGTTACAGGTCCCGAATGTAGGATTCAGGAGGTAGTAGGAAATCTGTCTACTTATGTAGATGGAGTCGCAAAGATGGTGTGAGCTGCCCTTGAGAAACACAAGGATAGTGAGCCAGACAAATCTGTGCTTGCTAAAGCTGGAGTAAAACTACCTCACCTGGCAGAGTATGCTGGGAAAGAAGATCTCTAAAAATTTGAGAACTTCGTTTCAGGACTCCTGAAATGGCTAGGCATGAATAGTCTACTGGGGCCGTCCAGCACAGAACTCCAATTGAACTATTTGGGCACTCACCTCAAAGGCAAGGCATTGGAGTGGTACGCTCGAAATATGGAGCATCATGATTGAGTTGTAGTCGACTGGACCCTCAAGAGCCCAATCACTGGGTTGCAACAGCGATTCCTACATGCACTCATGCATAGACATGCATCAAACAAGTTCAACACAATTGTGCAAGGTACTAGAACCATTCAGGAATTACTGAATGACATTACAAAGTACGCAGCATGGATGATACATCAGCCTGATGAGTATACAATCTGCAAGCGGTTCATAGCAGCGCTTTGAGAAGCGCTGCATCATGAAGTCCTAAAATTAGGCTACACGACAGAATTCAGTTCAATGACTGAATTGTATGAGGCTGCAAAGGCTGTAGAGGATGTGTCTCAATATGACATCAGGTCACGGAAGACGGAGTCCAGCGGCACTCACGTGCCACAGGTAAAGCCCACTTCAACAAATAGTTGAAGTCTGCCTGTACCAAGTTTGTCACAAGCTCCCAATACAGGGAGCCACCATGCAGTGAAGCAGATGACATATCATCCACCTAATGCCTGACCTCAAGCAGAGATGAGGCCAAGTGTACCCCAAACAGGGGTATATGCTACACAGAGAGCTGGAGCAGGAGCTCCCACCACTTCTCACCCTCCATAGAAACCTCCTGGAGGTTCAGGAGGTCAATGATGTAGCACAGGGATAACGTGCTACGAGTGTGGACAAGTTGTGCATATCAAGCCCAATTGCCCATAGTGGAAGAATAAACTGCACATAGCAGGTGCACAGTTGGATGAGGTGGTTGCACACTCAGGGAGTGCTCAAGAAGGGGAGGAGCCATGAAGTGGCAAATTAGACAAGTGAATGGAGGTCCAGGACAACCATGAGAGCAAAATTGGTGAACTTGTCGCTGATTACCAGTCAGAAATCAGTCCATATCAATGGGATGATACGAGAACACAAAGCTTGTATCGAGCAGATGGAGTATGCCTGCTAGAAGGATCGTATGAGGAAAGGTGGTGCAAAAACCAACTACCACAATTAGTGGTGGTTTAAACCAAAACAACAACTGTCGGTTACATGCGGGAGTCATGGATAGGACTATGGAGCCACAATCATTGGTTCAGACTGCATGATAAGATGTGCCCCAAACAGGCACATATAGACAATCAAACAATCTCTGGATATTGGGAGATTGGTGGAGTCAGAGCCCACTGTCTATTAGACAGTGGGTGTGAGGGTGTCATGCTCTCTCCAGATTTCATACATGCCATAGGCATCAAGACATTCAAACTTGAACATCCTATTGGTCTACAGCTAGCATGTGTTGGCAGTAAGTCCACCGTCAACTACATAGTGCACACCAACATCCATTTTGGTGAGCACAATATCGAGGAATACTTTGATATAGCGAACGTAGATTACTACAACGCAATACTGGGAACACTGTTCCTACGTAAATCCCTCGACTTTAGAGGCAAGGGCTGCATCTGCATGGGAAAGGAAGTAATTCCGAACCATGTGAATGCTCAGGAAGTGCAGCTGGACTACCAAGACCCAGCTGAACACAAGACTCAAATTGCGGGTCTTAAACCCAAACTAGTGAGCCACACTCCATGACTTGCAAATGGCTCCTCCTTGCAAGTGGAGCCATTGACGAGCTCACCAGATGGAAGGCAAGACAAAGGAAAACGGAAAGAATAGTGACAAAACATTGATGTTGGTCTACCCGACCAACGTACCAATGGAATTACCGACAGGATTACTGGCACAAATCAACCATTATTAACGGCTGATGACTTTCCCAAGCTTAGGGAAAGATGGGAGCTAGAGTTCACAGACCTCTTTGGAGGTGTGCCTTTAGAACTTCCTCCTTGGAGGGAGATCAACCACAAAATTAAGTTTGTGGATGAAACTAAACAGTTTCATTATCGGTTACCAAAGTGTCCTGAGGCACTTTGAAATGAACTGATCGACAAAGTCAATCGGTATACCACCACTGGTTGGTGGGTGTCAGTGTCAGTATGCTCTGCTGCACCAGCACTATGTATTTCAAAAGAAAAATGGAAAGCTCAGAACAGCAATAGACCTACGTCTATGCAATGACAACACAGTGAAGGACATTACGCCCTTCCCCAACCAGGATATGATCCGGCACAATGTAGCTCATGTCACATACCGGTCCAAACTTGATATGTCCAATGTGTATGAACAAATATGCGTAGTCGAGGAGGATGTCGATAAGACGGCCTTTGCGATGATATTTGGCCCGTTCAAGAGCCAGGTTATGCAGATTGATGATTGCAACGCACCATCTACATTTCAATGTCTCATGACATTTATTTTTTGTAACCAAATTGGTCTATCAGTCCACGTATACTTGGATGATATATTCATCTATTTGAGCTCAATCGAAGAGCACGAAAAACACCTTCAAAAGGTGTTTGAAATATTACATGAGGCACATTTGTTCCTCAGTGGAAATTGATCCAAGATCGATTTGTATTCACCCCATATGGAGTGCCTTGGTCACATAATAGATGACAAGGGCATCCATGCAGATGCAGATAAAATGGAGAAAGTTAGAGGTTGGAGAAGACCTTGAACATTTAATGATGTCCAATGATTTCTGGGACTCATTCAGTATCTGGCACTGTATATGCCAGATTTGATGGCATATACAACTCCCTTATCAGGGAGTGCACAAAACAACAGGATGTTTCAATGGACGCCCTTGATGGATAAGTGTTTTGAATCCATCAAAGCACTAGCGTGTAAAGCTCCAATCTTGAAGCCTATAAATCACACTAGTTCAGAACCCATTTGGGTTGTGATGGATAGCTCCAAGTCTGGAGTTGGAGCAGTTTACAGACAGGGTCTGGACTGGATGACTTGTCATCCAGCAGGGTTTCTTTCGAAGAAATTCAGTCCCATGCACCAGCATTACAAAACACATGAGCATGAGACAATTGTTATCCTAGAAGCACTTATGAAGTGGGAGGATAAGCTACTGGGTCGCCAGTTCACACTGGTGACAGATAACAAAGGTCTCGAATACTTCGAGACACAACAGCATCTGTCCAACAGACAGGTGGGCTGGTGGGAGTTCCTCTCCCAATTCAACTATACCACGGCACATGTACCAGGGGTGGAGAACAAAGTAGCCAACTGTCTGTCATGCTACTATGAGAACAATAAGCAGGGTGAAAGTCACCCAGTGGAAGAATATGTCGATGCAGATGCACAGCTAGACCCAAAAGGAGAGTTCCTCCCAACAGATCGATTCGTAGAAATACGAATGGCCGCAGCGTGACAGTTGCAGCAATTACAAGATGCAACAGAGCAGCATGTCACTGACATGCAGCAGATGAAGCAAGCAGGGGAAGTACCTCCCACACAAGTGGAAGGTAATGAGGAGAACGATGTACTAGCTACAGCATCTGGTGTGGACTCAGAGAGTCTATGCTCACAAGTAGAACATGAGTTTGACCTGAAATGAACCATAGCCAATGGCTATGGGACAGATCCAATACTCAAGAAAGTTAGTATTGGAAAATCCTGAAGCTCACCCCAGATTCAGGGTGAGAAACAGACTGATTTGGACAAAGAACCAGTTCAATAAAGAGGTTGTGTGTCTTCCCCAAAAAGTTTTTTCCAAGGGGAGGAGAATGGTTGAGATAATTATCGATCATGCACATAGAGTAGTTGGCCAGTTTGGGCAATTCAAAACCGACAAGTACATCAGATGATCGTACTGGTGGTCAGGAATGGCAGCTGACATAGAGTCATTCTGTGGATCCTGTGCAGCCTGTCAGGCTGCAAAGAAGGATAATAGACGACCAGCAGGGTTGTTACATCCCCTGCCGATACCAGATAGACCATGGCAGTCTATAGCAATGGACTTTGTTGGTCCATTGCCAGAATCAAAGGGTCACAACTATTTATTAGTCATGATTGACAGACTCATGTCTATGGTGCATCTAGTGCCAACTACAATGAGAGTTATGGCATGACAAGTCATGTGGTTATACAGTCGCAGACGAGCAAAGTCCACTAAAAAGTTGAGAGGGTTTTTGGGACATCACCTTATTATAGATAGGGTTCTTGAGTGTTTAAACAGCTTACTAAACTACCAAAGAGTCAATTTCCACGAGCCAATTTCCCAAAAAATGACTTCAAAGTTTTGGGACAGCTCAAATTGGCCAGGTGCTAAAAATAGAGCAAAAAATATGAAAAATTGAGCAAATGATAGCCTTCTCTGAGCTGAATGTGATCCTAATAAAGCTAAGGTTTTCACCAAACCGTTGGAGTGGAACTTAATTATTAAGTTTATGTAATACTATTGCTTGTCCCCAGCTCTATCCTACAAAAACAGCAACAAGGCATGGGTAGGAAGGGAAAACACAAACAAAACATATCCAGCCTTCAAAATCAACCCAATCTAAGTCCTGATAAGCCTCAAGCCTCTAGATCTCCATCACTGCCAATCTTTCAACCGACCAATGTTTCTGTTGATGAAGACGATGAGCTCTGGGAACCTCAAGTCTGCCAGGATAGCACCAAGATTCTCTGGGGAAGAGTCTGCATCAGAAGGAGGGGAAGGAGAGGAGGGGGAGGACATGAGTTGGTTTGGGTGGGGAGACGACAGTGATGTGTTGCACAAGAGTCTTGTCACTTTGGCTGCAGCACATGGCAATGATCCTCAAGATGAGGATTGGGTGCCCGAGGCCACACGAAAAAAGCATGTAAAACATCTGCAAGGTAAGAAATACTCAGTAATATCCTCAAATGCTAATTTTGAATTGAAATATGGGTGCAGCAAGTCCAACATGTTATGTGAAAGGTCCGGATGTAGGCAGCAAGTCAACACGGACACAACAGCATCATAGAAAGCTGTTAATGGGTCAAACCAATCTGGACAATTTTGTTCAAAAGACGTCAGCAGAACATGCAGGCGACAAACTTCACACTGAACAAAGAGTGCCTGATCTAGTACCTATCCGTTGTGAATCCATCACTCTGTCACCACTTTCCTTCGATACACCATCCCCCAATGTTCAAAAAGACAAGGAAAAGAGCCCCAATGAACAGGTGGAAAGGGGAAGTGTGGCTGAATACAGTGGTGCAGAAGTAGATGAAGATATTGAGGGGTGGGAAGAGGATGTTTCTGAGACTGTGCGACCACATGACCGTGACAATATTCGAGGCTGGGCTGAACTGTGCACTCAAATCAAGGAGGACTTGAAGAAGAAACACTCAAGGATGTGTTTGAGTGAGATCAACCAGTTGATGATCCTCAGAAATTTTGCTACACTGTGTCTTAAGGGACATGGACGAATAGCAAGCAGTAATGAAATTGCGAAGCAGTGGCATGAGCAGGTGGATGGTTCAAGTAATCACTTCGCCCATTGCATACAAAGTCTGGCAAGACACTATCAAATCTTCGAACAGCTTCCAATTGAAGCACATGGAGGCAGCAAAAATGTGTGCTCACTGCTCAAGGATGAAACAGTGAAGATAGTGGCACGCACCTGGCTCACTGAACAATGCATTGGCTCAGTCACTCCCCAGGCTTTCTGCCATGCACTCAACTTCACAGTTCTCCCATCCATTAACATCTCCCGATCCAAACCACTAAGCGAAAGGACCACTTGTCGCTGGCTGGTGAAACTTGGATGGATGCGGACCACCCTACACAAGGGGGTTTACATGGATGGGCATGAACGAGAGGATGTAGTTAAGTATCAGAATGATATTTTTCTTCCAGCAATGGCAAAATTTGAAAAAAAGAATGATTCGGTTTGAAGGTCCTGAACTTAAGCGGGTCGAGCCCACGCTTCTACCAGGAGAGCACATCTTAATTGCAGAATTTCATGACGAGAGTTGTTGCCAACAAAATGAATTCAAAACATCTGCTTGGTGAGTTTAAGTTTTTGCTTCTAGTGAAAAATATATTGACATTTGTTGCAGGATTCAAAATGGTGAACAAATTCTGCAAAAAAAAGGCTGGGGTTGCCTGATCCACATCTCAGACTTCATTGAAGAAGTCAATGGCCATGTTGTCTCCTTAAATAATGATGGAATGGTAGAGAAAAGTGCACGCAAAGTTATTTTCCCAGGTGCAAATGGGGATCCATACTGGGACTGTGCACAGCTCATTGAGCAGGTGAAATCAGCTGCCATTCCTACATTTGAAGCAGCACACCCAGGGTGTCAACCTCTTTTTATTTTTAACCAGTCTTGAGCACATGCAGCTCTCCCACCTGACGCACTCAAAGCTTTTGAAATGAACAAAAGCAATGGTGGCAAACAATGGCGGCAAAAAGACACCATTATTCCCAATTCGAACCCCACACTGGAATATCATGGAATATTACAGAGAAGGACTACAGACAGTGGTCAACAAAAAGGTTTAGAACAGACACTCAAAGAGCACGGCTTCAATGTCCCTAGGCTAAAAGCAAAATGCTCACCAGTGTGCCCCTTCGAGAGCCAGCAATGTTGCATGGCCTGTTTGCTTAGTCAACAAGATGACTTCATAAATCAGATCTCAATGCTCGAGACCATCATAAAAGAGGCAGGCCATGAGTGTATTTTCCTTCCAAAATTTCATTGTGAACTAAATCCAATTGAGATGGTACTGTAAGTTTATTTCTTGCCAGTTTTTCAATACTTATTTTATTTTATTCAGTACTGGGGATGGATAAAGTATAGATACAGACAAGTTCCCAAGAAGAGTTTCGAAGATGCAAAAAAAGCAGCATTTGAGGCCCTTGATTCATGTCCAGTTGATGTCATCTGGCAGTTCATCAATCGAGCATGGAGGTTTATGAGCGCCTACCAAATTGGATTAACAGGCAAGGCAGCAGCATGAGCAGTTAGGAAGCAGAAGGGACACAGGACAGTTTCACAGGCTGCCATGATGCATCTTGATGCAATTTTGAGCTAAAAATTAGCTAAATTTGAGTGAAACTTTGGAGATTTTCCATCCAAAATTTTGGCCAGCTGAATTACTCATGGGAAAAACTTTGGAGATACATTTTTGGATGTATTTTGTTGAGCTGAGTCTGGTCCTGAACTCAAAATCCCCAGATCTCTGGCTGACCAAATATTGGATTGGTGGACTTTGGTTGTCCATGACTGTACCTCAAAGAGGTAATATGCCTGCATGGAGTACCTGAGTCGATTGTCTTGGATTGCAACTCCAAATTCACCTCCATATTTTGGAGAGAATTGCAGTGAATAATGGGCACAAAATTGCTCATGTCCACAGCATTCCACTGGCAGACGCATGGAGCAACAGAACAAGCAAATTGTTGTGTAGGGCAAATACTCCGCACTGTAGTGCAGAGTGATCAGAAGGATTGGGCCGAGAAATGCCCAATGCTAGAATTCACACTGAACAGTTCAGTCAGTGCAACCACAGGATATGCACTGTTTGAATTGAACGGTGGATACTTGCCCTTAGGGCTGTCCAATTAAAATTAAATTATTTTTTGAGCATATTTTATTTTAATCATAACCATTATGATGGCTTCCACACCATATTTTAATGTACTTGTATTCTATTGTAATAGAGTCTTAATTTAATCATAATTTAATCATAATTAAATATTTATATCTTAAGTGGTGTGAGAATGTGGACACCATGCACACTGTGTATTAGCCCTGGACAACTAGTTGTTCTCTATCAGCATCTGAAAACTTGGATTTGAAGGTATCAGTGTAAGGCTGTCCATGAGTCCAGATCAACGAGTACCCATGGGTTGATCTGTGGGAATACTCATGGGTTTGGATCCCATGGGTAATGGGTACTCAGGCCTGAAAACCCACATGGATCCAAGTATAGGATTGGGAAATTTGTTAAATACATGTGGGTACCCAGATCCGTAACGTTCTATTTTAATGAGCATAGTTAGCTACCATGTGTACGTAATTTTGACAATTTATTTTATATTTTTAGCTAATTTATTGGGGCCTGTAGAGGCCCCGCAAGTTTTGCCAGCACAGCAGTTGGAGCTTATGTAGCTCTGCTGTTTGTTGTTCTTTGTAGGTCACGTGACCTGGTGAACCTTGTTCACTTCGTTAGGTCACCTGACCCCCAAAGAACAACAAACAGCAGAGCTACATAAGCTCCAGCTGCTGTGCCAGTAAAACTTGTGGGGCCTCCACAGGCCCCAATAAATTGTAAAAATTATGTCAACCTAGTAGTTACCTACGTCTGCTAAAATCCAATGTATTATGTACTTGCAGATCAACCCACAAGTCATTGGAAACCCATGGGTTCAGACCCACAGGTTTGGATCACCCAGATGCAAAACCCATCTGGATCCGAGTATAGGTTTTGAAAGTGAGAATACCCACAGATCCAAGTCTGGATGATCTGTGGGTAGACTTGTGGACAGCCCTATATCAGTGGGTCCAAACCTAGTCTACTGAATAATAGGGACCTTCATCAGGATGGAATCTCAGATCAGCAAAATAGCATGCAATCAGACTATCCATAGCACCTTCCAGGAGGGACTGCAGTAAAGTGTTTGAAGTGTAGCCAAGCATTGTTTGAGAATTAACTGCTGGCATTTGAGGTCCACAGTGATTTTGGCCATAATGCTGAAGATACTGTAAAGTTCCTTACTGAATCACACTAGGTAGACTGAGCCAATATATTTATTGGTGGCTACACAATGTATTGTTTACAGGTAAGATTATGTTTCCTTATCTAATCTACTGTGGACAACTATATTGTTGCCCACATTGCTACAGGTGCCTCTAATGGGCAGCATATACATAACAACCCACAAGCCCCTATGGCAGCTTGTACTATCTGATGAGTGACATATATGCTACTCTGAGGTTGGACTTTCTTACACATCCAGATGTGGAATCAATGTCTATTGCCTGTGGTCAGACCAGCTGTTTTGCCCTGGTGGTGTTTTCCACATTTTGCCATGTCTAGGAGTAGTATTTTATGTTGGTCACCAGCCTCTACACATGTCATTCTGGCCTAGTTTAATCAAGATTGATTATGATTAAATATGCACCCCATATTTTAATTTAATCCTAATATAATGTAATGTAATCAAATTTATTTGTATTGTGAATGATTATGGTGTGAGCATAATATAACCATTATAATTGAATTTAATCTGATTAAATTAAATTATAATCATAATTATGGACAGCCTTACTTGCCCCATATCGGGCAAGTACTATCAGTGGATACTACCTTTAGAGGAGTATGGCAGTTCACACAACAAGCATTGTGGAACCTGATTGATGCTCACAATGCAATCATCGTGAGTCAAGTACAGCAGACAGACACTGCGAATATCAAATGCCATCAGGGAACAATGTATGAGGTTGGACAGCTAGTATATCTGTCTACGAATAACCTGTCCTTACCTAAAGGACAGGCAAAGAAACTAGCGCCCAATTATATTGGGCCATATCAAGTTGTAGAGGTGGGCAACTCCACCTCCAATGTAAAACTTGAATTACCTCCAGAGCTCACAGCTCAGAGGATACTTCCAAAGTTTCATGCAAGTCTAATTAGACCGCATATACCCAATAACGACAAATGATTTCCTCATCGCAACATAAATTATATCTACGGCTTTGGGAAGGAAAACAAACCAGAATGGTTTGTGGATGAGACCGTTGCTCATTGCTGGACTAGTGACTCCAAGTTGGAGTTACAAGTACAGTGGACATTAGGAGATGTCACCTAGGAGCCACTCTCTGCATGCAGAAAGTTAGAAGCGCTAGATGCTTATCTAGAGCTGAGAGGAGTTAGGAAGCTGTGTTAGCTTCCTAATCGTGCCTTATAGGCACAATAATGACAAGGAGTGAGTCCTTTAATAAAAGGACTCAACATGAACATAGTTTGTGCCAGCAATTCACGCAACGTGACGCTGTTATGTGAATTGATCATGTGATGCTACAGGTGCACTCGCCTTAAAATTAAGCAACAATTTTATCACTGTTTTAAGGCTCTTTCCCACCCACTACAACACCCACACCAGTGCGAGTGTACTAGCAATTTCCACATGGATGCTGAAGTGTCCTGTCCACACCGCCCTGCAGACTACCTAGTGCCTCTGACCAATTTGCTATGCTCCAAAAGGAGCAGAGCTGGACGGTGCATGGCATCAAGGATGCCATAGCCATTGTCCATTGCGACTCCTGTCCGGTGACAAGCATGATACTCAACAGCACCTACTACACTACAAAAGACGCTCACTGCACACGCGCCTATCATCATCAGCTTTCGCCAGACCATCATCTGCTGTGCTACCTCCAGTCTGCCAGACACATCATCTCCACACTCATTCTATTTTTCATCGATTCTATTTTCAAAATGCCATCCAGCATTGCCGCCACCACATCCCATGACTCGTTTCAGATAACTGCCAAGCCAGACATACACGTTGGACCACGCATTAAACTCCCTAGTCGGTGTTCTCCCCTTGATGTTCATTTGTCCAGTCCTCCTCCACAAGTCGCACATCGTCAGTACTATCCCCTATATGTCGAATCTCCTGAAGGTCCATTCCGAGTATTCCCCTCATATCCTCCTTATCGCATTCACGATTGCATATGGGTATTCGATCAAACCTTCCATGCTCCCTTCTATGTCATCGGTTTTGACCCAAACTTCGAACCAGTGAATGGTTGGCATCGTATCGTCCTCAGGAATAACTGGTACATCAAAGAGCACAGACCAGGAACAGAGGTTTGCTACGGTTATGTGCCTAAGGACTTTGTCAAGAAGGGCTTGTCTTCGTTCCCTCTCTGGAGGAAATTCGTATCCAAGTGTCGTGATTGGTTCACATGTTTCTGAGTTGTCATCAAGTCATATGACTCACTTACTCATCTTCAAAGATATTTGACAAGCAACTGGAATCCTATTGGATGGCTATGACTCATTTTTCATCACCTGACTCACTCGCTTCTTGGCTGTACTTCTATTTCCAATTGTTCCACATGGTCTATTGTCTGTGACTCACTTCTATTCTATTTCTGGCTTCTATTTCAAATTTGCTGCCACTTTTTCCTTCATTTCTTCGACCACCTGACTCAATTTTCCATTTCTTTACAAACCACCTTCCTATTTTGGTTTTCTGCCTCTCGCCATTAGTCATTTCTCCTGTCTGCTGTCGACGACATCGTTGTATGGCATACTCGCATCATTTGTTGTTCTGCTCATGTATATAAGGCCTGTTTCGCCTTAGTGTACCCCAATTCACCTCTTTCAGTTGGATTCACCCGTCTAAGTCTAAGTCTAAGTCTACTACTACATCTACTACTTCTACGTCTACATCAAGGCCAGCTTTGTCAATCACGTGACATTTGCTGTTGTATCTCGTCTACGCTTACGTCATCATTATCATCACTGCTACGTCTTTGTCTTCATCTTCGTTCTACCTTTGTTGCTGCTGATAGCAAAGCGCACTGAGCTGAACACCAGTGTAAGTAGCTGTGCAACGACGACACCACTACCCACTGTCTTTTGGATCCATTTCCAAAAGTAAACCGACACCAGAGTGCAACGCCTACATGCAGGACTTGCTGCAAGCTGCCAAGTTGCAGCTTATAGATCCTCAAATGCACGACATTGAACATGCATCAAAAGTGGCATGGCCACCTTTGCTGGCCAAAATGGCGCGTCCTTTATTAAGGATGCTGTATCCTCTTACAAAGAGGAAACATACAAGCTCCATGCAGAGCTTGATAAGTTACATGCTGCTCTCGACAAGGAGAGGCAGCAAAATCGCAAGATAGCAGATAAATTATCCACCATGAAGCCGATGCCACCAGCGCCAACTATAATCAATCTGACCTCTTTGCCAGATTCGATGACAGACTCAGTGAGTCTGTCTACTCCAACTACCGGTGCCTTACCAGTAGGATCAACACAATCCGGTCGCAAGACCACATCCAAGCAGCGAGCATTAGCAGCACTGTACCCCATGTCGCTGAATGCTCGCATCACCCCCACCATAGGCGACCCACCTGCAACTCAGATGAGATTTCTACCCCACCCACTGGGCAAGGCACCGCACCCCTCAGCAGTGCAGACTAGTCATCGACCCACAGAGTGGTTCATTGAGCAGCTCACAATAGCGCATGTGACATTCACAATGTCGTGCAGCACCATGTAGCACACCATCATCAAGTGTGCTGACCAAGAGCAATGACTAGCCACTCGAACGCCAGCATTCGAGATCGCACACAATATGCCTCCCAATCTTCAGGATGTGTTGCACACCATCGAATACTCCCCAGAGGGAGTATTGCTTGCTATACATGGGAATGGAGATAACACCCTCCAGTTGGAGGATGTTGACATTTGGGTCTGGCTCAAACTTATCAAACCAAAGAAAGACAGTCTTGGAACTGTTCACAGTCCATGGCAAATGGGCTGAGCTCGCCGGCACATACTGGCAGCAAGACCTACTGACACTGTTATCACCAGCATCAAACTCGCCTTCAAGTGGAAACACCCTCCTGAGAGCACGTCCCTTGATGAACTAGCCCAATGGCTAGGTGTGCATGTGGTGGTAGAGCCCTACTTCATGCGCAAGCAGAGTAAAATCTGCTATAACGAAACCACACAGAGGGTTCTCAACACCTGTGAAGGCTGGACATTCACCAGCCTTCATCTAGCTATGCCCCATCTTCCCCCTGGCTACTGGGGAGAACCATCCACATCTGACGATGACTCATCACTTGACAGACAAGACAGAGGACCACCCTGTTCGAAGGCATGTACAGACATGCCATCGACAGAAGTCTCCACATCAACCGCTATTGCAGCAGATGACAACACTATGGAAATTGACCCAGCCAACTCCATCTACTACAACAATACCATAGAAGTAGCCATGCAGTCATCTTCAACTGCGCCTGCACCAGTATATGCTGATCCTCCATCAGCGTAAAGTTGCCCGAACCTCCTGAGGTTTGGTCTGACGGGAGGATGTAAGAATGTATATTCTTATAGTAGCATATATGCTACTATCTAAGGTATATAAGTCACCAGAGTGACTTATGGGTTGTATTATATAAGCTGCCCACTAGGGGCACTTGTAGATAGTGGACAACTATACAGTTGTCCACAAGTAATTAGATAAGCAAGATAACTTTACTTGTAACCACACAATCGCAGACACCAATAAAATATTGGCTCAGTCTGTTTAGTGTGAAAAGTAAGACTCTTACAGGATATGACTCATTTTTTTCATATGACTCACTCACTTCTTTCTTGTACTTCTATTTCCAATTGTTCCACATGGTCTATTGTGTGTGACTCACTTTTGTTCTATTTCTGGCTTCTATTTTCAATTTACTGCCACATTTCCATTCATTTCTTTGACCACCTCACTCATTTTTCCATTCCATTACAAACCACCTTCCTGTTTTGGTTTTCTGCCTCTTGCCTTTAGTAATTTTTCCTGTCTGCTGTCGACAACATCACTGTATGGCATACTCGCATTGTTTGTTGTTCTGCTCATGTATATAAGGCCTGTTCACCTTAGTGTACCCCAATTCACCTCTTTCAGTTGGATTCACTTGTCTAAGTCTCAAGTCTAAGTCTTCTAAGTCTACTACTACTACTATTACTACTATGTCTACGTCAAGGCCAGCTTTGTCAATCACATGACATTTGCTGTTGTATCTCATCTACGCTTACATCATCAGATTATGTCTTCATTGTCATCACTGCTACGTCCTCATCTTCATCTTCATTCTACCTTTGTTGCTGCTGATAGCAAAGTGCACTGAGCTGAACACCAGTGTTAGTAGCCATGCAATGACAACACTGCTACCCACTGTCTTTTGGATTCATTTCCGAAAGTAAACCGACACTGTGACCCGTCACTTGGAGAACTCTTCCAGTGATGAGGTGAAGGATGTTGCTGACCACACTGATAGCATCAGTTACTCAAATTTTCGCAGGACCTCTGTGAGTGCATGACTCCAGAATTTGTATAATGATTATATATAAAATATAAGTGTAACAACAAAGGCTCAACCATTTAAGATCATACATAACATGCTCAAATATTACACTAGCATATGTCTTAGCTCCTTCCAAACCTCTATCCCATCTCTTTCTCTTTTGATTCTAGCTGAATGGAGTTGCAGTAATAGTAGTACTTAGTTGCGTCGCAGGTCTCTCTCGTCGTCCAACGTTTGCCTATCTTGCTGGCTCGTCCTGGTAGCTTTGTCGAAGCTGCCATGTAGGGTAGACTTGTAACCAGCCTCCCACCATGTAGGCTAGCAATGTCATGAGGCTTGAGCACGCGACATCAGTATGAGAGACTCGTTACAAGTCTACATGTTGGGATGTTGTGGTGGTAAGACGAAGAGAATTGATACTCAGCTTCTGCTGTTAACTGCCGTGCTCAGCCAGCACTCCTCCAAATCCACTTAAAAACCAATATTCAAAACAGGCCTATCACAGTTAAACCGGTTTTCGGAGCATTGTCAGACATTTATAAAAAGTCCAAATCACTGTTCAAATCATCTCTAAATCCGCATCAAATTGTCTACTGTGATCAGCCCTAATGATTCAGTGATTGGTTTGATGTCTAGGGTAATACACTAGCTTAGCGCAAACCATTACACTAATATTAACTATACGCTTCATTCTTCAACCAATTATGATCCTCTAATACTTTGCCGTCAAGCTCTGGTTGAGTTCGTCGTTCGTGGACTGCTTCGCCATGCGAAGGTCAAAGAAAAATGTGAGCAAGTAAAATGTAAAGCCAAACGCGATAACCCATTCAAGGATGGCTAAGCAGGGGATGTCTCAGTGGATATAACAACCGCATTCGGAAGAAACAGACCTCCAACATTAGGCTTCGAGTCCATCAAGCTGCCGAAAACAATAGCCAGAATGACAAGGACCATAACAATGCCTGCCTTGGTGAGATAAGAGCGCCGGAGTTTACTGGAATGCGTATACTGTTTGTTTAACCAACGAAACTATACTGGCGGTAAGCCAGTGTGTGTATGCAAGTATTGATACACACCTCAAGGACGGTGAATATGGCTGAGATTGCAACTCCAACCATGAAGATCAACTGTAACACACGTCGGCAACAGGTAAAATTTTCGCAGTAAGATGAAAACACACCAGAAACACTCGATGCAATTCCATGTGTCTTTTCGTATCAAATATTGATAATAATATTAGACCTGCCCCACCGAGTAGAGCTCCAAAGATGGCTAAACTTGCAAAGACTTTTTCCCGGGTGCGCATGTTCGGGTGTAACCTTCCGGAGTGACGGAGCCATCTTTCCATAGACAAGGAAAGTACAAAAGAGATTGAAGTTATCACACAGACCACGATGAAGAGAGGTTTCAAAATATCCGCTCCAATATCCGATATAACTTTGAAAGCATCAGCAGAGCATAATTACATAACAAGATTTAAGGACTCCTACATGGTATATTCCCAGTTTCTGACACATAATGAGGTCTTCCTTGAGCTCTCCATGTGATAATCATGGCCATTAACCCGCCTAGGTCCAAAAATCAGTAAATTAGTAGTGTCTCGGATCGGGGATGCTCGCACCACACCACATAAACGAGCCGAATGCGGGAATAACAGGGTGTACTCTGTCGAAAAACATGATTTTAAGAATGAGGGAAGGATTTAGGAGATGCGGGGCCTTCACCAAAACATCGTATGTGCATGTTATAGACGAAAGAAGATGACGTCAAGCTTGAAGTTAATTACTAAGCGGAGTTTCGGCACCATGAATCTCAAAACCCTAATTCCCCCAAGTACCTCCCAATCATGAAAGAAAGTTTTACTTATAAATCTCTACACATTGCGCGGGCAAATAATTGAACGTAGACGGCACGATGCAATTGAGCGCTGGTGTACTGCAGAGAAATTTTACGTCACCGTGGATCGTATACATGTCATCGTAATTTGAATTCTGTAGGGCTTCGAAACGAACGAACCAATAACCTTAGGGTTCTTGGTTAATAGAACATCACCTAGACTATAATAAGGTGAATAGATTGTTCTCGAATCAGCTGCGGGAGTTTAAGCCTGGGCTCAGACTGACAATGAGCTTGGTCAACATTCGGTCTTGACTCTTGACTCTTCGTCTACTGCGCCGTGCATCGACGGTCAGCCTTTCATCCCTGGTCAGATCTCGCATGACATATCTTCGATCTTGGCACATGTTGGATCTAGATATCTGTTATCATACCTGTGTATACCACACATCATGATTTGAATCCAGAAATTACTCTCATGTCTTGTATTCCGTCCCACAACACAAACCTTGATACTTGCCCCCCAGGCAACCCAATTTGTTGAATAGGTGCAACAAACGCCATAGGCTCCGTGATAGTCGAGCCGCCGATCATCACGAGGAAATCACCCACATGGATACCATCTACGAACGCAGAGGTGCCATTTTCGGTACCCATAATGACAACCTCCACCCACGGCGGTGGCGGGGTAGGTAGAGTGTAGTTGAGTAGCGGATACGTGATATTGGTCGAGTTGAATGCAAGTGTCAGTCCGCTGCCGAACTGTGTGAATCCGAGGGTGGTATCCGGACCGGCTAAAAGATTACCAGAAGTCGAGGGAGATGTTGTGTTGACAAGGAGCGTATAGTCATGCCCTTTGCTCCCTAGCTGGGTGCTAAGGACCCCGTTTTTGAGCGTGGCGGTGTAGCCATTTCCACTTGCGTCGTAAACAGTACTCAACTTTGATGATTCGGAGTTTGACAGGTCGTAGTTGACAACGACGGGTCCCTTACTTGGCACACGACGATCGAGGTTCTGGCCCGGAGCCGTGAGCTCAAGTGTAGGATATGCGGAAAGGAATTGAGAGTGCGTTAAGTGGTTGGGTCGCGATGCTGCCTGCCAGCTCTGAGCACTGATAACAGGAAGGCCCATCTTAATCGCATAGAAAGCCTCGAGATAGGTCGAGGCGTTGCGGCCGTGGTCGTTCCAAGTGGCCTATTTCATCTATTATTTTCTCCTCACGGTTAATTCTGGTATAAAACTAACCATAATGGCACCTTGAAGAAGGGGATTGTTGATTGTAGGGTTGTTAGAAGCATTTGCTGTGGGTGCGAAGAAGAGACGTCAGAAACGATGCATGAAGAGTGTATAAACTACCTCTGTCGAAAATACTGGGATCCCACATTCCACCAGTGTTGACGTTGGCTCCATCCCAGAGGCGTGTTTGATTCAGCATCTGGGGATATGAGTCCGACTACCCCACAGTAAGCGGTGTCTGGATGCCACAAAATTTTGCATACCTGCTTCATCACGATGTACTGGAACCCGTCATCACTGAAAAGATAAATTAGACTGGCTACTGAGAGTTCCAAAACAAGAAACGAACCTGTTGATAACATTATAACCTTCAAGGATGAGACCAAATGGATCATCCTCAGAAAATTCCCTATGCCCGACAATGTGTAACAAGATATGATTCGGGCACAGAAAAGAAGTATCGACTCACCAATGCTGGATCGTAATATCTTTACTAACAGAAGTTTTGTCCGACGGTTCGTTCGTTCCCCATATGCGGATGCTCTTATTTCCCTGCTGGCCTATAAATCCACTCTACAGACATTCAGGAACCACATACTGACAAATAATTTGTATATACACCCACCATCGTGTTCACAAAATTGTTATAGTCATCCGCGAGTGCAGAATCATACTCGTCAGCGCCGATTGACACTTGTTCTGAGCAGGAAATAGTTGAGCAACGCCTATTTGAAGAAGACGGATCGAACCCACTGGAATGAATCCATGGAAGAAATTCTTCCCAAATAGATTTGACTGTCGGAATAGTATCAGGCACTGTAAGATTGAGCAAGGTGAAATCAGTCGACAGCGCCAGTTCCGGCTTCCATTGCGAGATGACCAAGGCATGCCCTGGCTGAGAAATGATGGTTTCACATGATCTGAATCACATGAGCATCGACTATACGTACTGCCTCAAGCTCGGGTATCACCTAAATATGCGCGAGTCGATTCAGGTATGGGCTCAACTTGAAGGCATGGAACAATAACGCAAACGTACGGTGACTCCCCGTGCTGCGCATTGTCGTTGAAAGTCTTCAAATTCCTCTCGAGAGTACGTTTCGTTGACATGTGGAGTTAAACCAGAGAATTCTGAACGCAGCCGGAATCGTGCATATGCATTGAAGTCCGCTCCCGGTGAGATATTGTCAGACAGATGAACATGCTTCAGCCCAATCAGTATAAACCTACGGTGTAAAAGAGGTAGCACTCACAAATTCGCTCATTTTGAACCACGATGCATATGTACAGAGCTCCTTGAGATAAGCGATCGGATACCACTGTCTGCCTACGTCTGCTCAATGTTAACGTCAAAATAAGGACGATGCATTAACTTATATGTACTTACATACCTAACATGAAGCCTCGCGTCTCCCAGTCAGGCTGGTCACTGATTATTCCCGCAGGGAAGGAACCTTTTGTCAAGGCCAGGCCCTGGAGTAACGTACGTGTACCCCAGAAGCTGCCCTTAGACCCTGCACCACTGATAGTTACCGTAGAACTCGTGACTTCCATTTTATATCCTTCGCTCGTTGGAGAGCCTTTGGCTAGAGTGAACGTTGCGGCGGTCACATCAGGTAAAATAGTGAGAATAATATCGCCCTCCTGCGGCTCGAAGCTGGGACCAACACTTGCAATGGTTACTGCAACCTTAGTCTGTGGAAATGTTTCTTCGAGATCGACCGCGAATGTGTTAGCAAAAGATGACAGTGTCGGGGGGATCAAGGAGAGGCCGTTGTCGTCTCGTGACGAGGCGTGAGCTGCATCTACGACGATGCGAACACGCGAGGGTAAGTGAAAGTCTCCTCCCGGGCCAGTCCTGCTAAATGAATGAACAGCTGGGACAACTGGCGGTAGAGCGGTAGCCCATACTAAAGCGGTTGAAACCAGCAGGGTCAAAACTAAACTGAGACAGACCATCGTGCCAGATGTGCTTTTCATGGACTAGGGTTTATTATATGTAGTTAAAGCAAGGGTGACGGTTTGGAGGACGGCCCGTTACCTTCCGCTGCCCGGACATGATGACGGGGTGGCTGATCATGTCGCATGTGCTTAAAGACGCGAAGTTTGTTGCATCTGATATCTCACAGAGTTCTTGAATTAATTTCCGGGTTAACTCGTGATAACTAGCTTAGAAGACGGTTGTGTTCCCAATATAGCTAAAATCGGAGAAGTAAGCAGGATCCGACCCTTCTTCCCCATTTCCCGTTGCAAACATTCCAAGAATTGTACCTTATCGTTTTCCGTCAATGAGTTCAAAATATCATTCACATCACTTACCAGTGAATCCCCCGCTGACTTCACTCGAAACACCCCATCCAACAGTCGTCCATTCCGACTCTGCGTTATATCTGAATGCATACCATGTATTGTTGACGGCCTCGACCTGCAGTCTGACCTTGGATACATTTTCCTGGAGTGGGGCAATGCCAGGCCGCGAGATGGTATCATCTGCTCCAGCATTCGTCGAGTTTGCAGATATGTCGCGCATGCGGATATATTGAGACAGCCCTGTGCTGTTCGGGGTGCCTTTATAGCCCGCTTGAACAGCAGCTTGTGGAGACAGAGCCACGATACCTAGATCAAAGTGCTGTGCTTGGTTGAGGAAGACCGTCAGACCAGCCTCTTCCTCGTCCTGTTTGGGATCAAAATCAAGTGTAGCTTCCAGGGTGAATTGCACATGCTCTTGTCGACGTCCGACGAAAGTTTGAGGAGTGGCCGCTGACCGACCATCTAAACCTGTCAAGTTGAGTACCGATGGTGAGAGTCGTAGTGTGTGTGGATGGTTGGGTGGAGATATTGTGTACGCATTGGGGTCGGGGAAACGATTGTAGACAAAGTGATTTGGAAGGGATGACCCGGGTGAAAATGTAAGAGATTCGGATGTTCCCTCCCATGTTCTGAAAAATGAGTGATTATAAATTATATGTTAAGGCTCGACCTGAAATGGTTTACCCCTCGCCAACAATGTTTTTATTCTCAACTGGTAGAGGTCCATTTTCCTCTCCTCGAACTGGTGTAAATGTGGGCCAGTTCCCGGTCTTCCACGTCACGGGGGTAAGTACAGTTTCGCGTCCCATAGGGTAGTAGACGAAATCTGGACCAGATCGAGTTGACAGAGCAACTGCCCACCTGAGTCTACAATAAGATGAACTGCTAAGCAGTGACAATGAATATGCTAACCAGTTGCCGTTAGTGTCAGTGAAGAGATCAGCGTGGCCCACCTAGATACCATCATAAGTCTGGGAATATCTAATAGATTAGACAAACTAGTCTGACGGTCTGGACTGCAAGAACAATAAGTGAGTTCGTACTGTCAAAGCAAAATGATATTCACAATACTGTGACGTGTTTGCATTGGTGAGCACTGGATTTGCGGGATTAGATTCGAATGGCCCAAAAATATCACGAGACCGGGCCATGGTGACCATATGATTGAGTCCAGTTCCACCTGCCAATCCATGTCAACATTAACAAGAGAGTACGATCACCACTACCACCTTCAGCAATCATAAGATAGTAAAAGTCGTCCTTGAGGAATAGATGTGGCGCTTCAGGTGCCTAATGACCAAAAATTTCGATATTAGTACGAAATCTAAGACTGCAGGGAACCGATTTACGAGGCCACCCGTTCCGTTCCATAGGTCCATGATAGTTCCCATCGCCCCTGTGTCCAGATCGATTATGAAGCCCTGAATAACCGGCCTGACCTGCCATGCATGGCTTCCCTGTACATAAGTGTCACCGTTGCTGGCCCAAAATGGAGATGTATCATATCCTTCGAAAGTGAAATGAACAGGATCAGACCACGAATTGGAATAGGGATTCGTAGTTTTATAAATCATCTGGCGCATAGTTATATGTTGAACTTAGACGTGCGAATATTCTGAATCTCACATTGTCCCAGCGAGCTGCGTCATCTTGTGGGAGGTGATCGTACACAAGAGTTGTAACAACCCAGAATGTGCCTTCATGGAATCTGATAATCGCATCAACATGGCTCATTGGAGAAGTACCCGAACAGAATAACCTGAGGGAGGGAGCCCACATGCCGCTTGTCGAACCATTTGTGTGCGCTAGCCCAGGGAGTTGACTGGGCCGATTCAGGACGTTTCCTGTAAATTATACCGGAATAATCAGCTGCGTCTATTGAACGAACATGAATCTGAATATCTACCAATTTGTTTGAAATTAATCAAATCCTTGCTCTCAAAGACCGGAATGCCTGGAAACGCGTTAAAAGAACTGGTAGCACAGAAGAACGTATTGTCCCATTCAGGAACATGAATGCAGGAGGGATCTGGGTGAAAGCCGGGTATAACTGGGTTATTATAGCTCGTGAGTTGATCAGAGGCCGCTGCAAGTGATGCTGCTAACACGCATGTCAGGGTGGTAAAGAACGCGCCCATATGTGAAACGAAAATGAGCGTCACGTATTTCCCAATTGACATTTAAGTGGAGGTCCTTTGGACCACGTGTAGAAGCAGGTGTCCTAACGGCCCGCGCGGGACAAACCGCAAACCCGAGCATGGATGGCTAGAATACTTGCACTGTCAACGTGACTATCCTTTAACAAGGCTGATCCACGTAAACGTTAATTACGCAGGGATACCAGTCACCACTCGGAGAAAACTTCGGAGATAACGCGTTGTCACATCCAAGCCGTCACGGTGATGAACGTAAGATGAGGGCAAGGTTCTACAGAACCGGCTTCATTTGGAGCAATGGAAGGAACAAGTCTCATACAATGATACATTTGACAGCCTGAGGCAGTGAGAGCGTTTGATGAATTTGCGATAGACTCAGATGGCTCCGGGGTTATTGAAAATGTCGATGTATCAATGTTTTAGAACGACATTGAGAAAATTGCATGGTCCTTGACTCTTGATATGCCCCGGAGTAACCTTTGAAATACTAGTATGGAGCGTCAACATTCAATTCCAATGTGCAAAAAAATATGGTATGAAGTGCAGCAATGCTCTTCCCCAGGTTCTTTCATCCCAGGACATACAAGCTGCGCAAATTTGACGTCTCAATGGAGAAAAACTCCATAGATTGAACACTTACAAAGACGGTTATTGCCAAAAAAACAGACCCAAATGAATCATTCTTTCGCCAATAGTAGGACCACGAGTTAACAACTCTCACCTGGGGCGTTGTGCCAGTACTTGTCATGCGCCTCTTCCTGGTAGCCGGCATCCACTTATGGTTGTTCTAGATATCATCGAAACAAAGAACTTGTCCTGAAAACCTGCCCTATAACACCATATGGTATCGCCACTTTTTCATTGAATTTATTAGGTATGCATCCCTTCCAAGGTGAAAGCCTTTGTCGTCCGCGGCGCCGGTGAAAATGAAATTTCTTTTGTCGCCGCAGGCTGCTTTCAACGGTGCTTGTTGTCGAAATCGATTACGCCACCGTTCGTCCATCCCCACGTGTCTTGGGATATGGCCTTAGTCTAATAGTACCTGACGCGCCTGACGAAATAAGTGATATTACAGTTTTGCCAGTTTTTTTGCCTGGCCACGCAAAGCAAGCGTGAGAAATATTGCGTATTTAAGCTACATTCTCATGTGTCCCTTGCTCCACTCGTAAAAGACACGAATATCTCTCAACTACCTTGAGCTCGTCACCACAGTATTAATATATCGTTTCATAACTAAAACAGCCCTGCTAAATCACCAAATGGGTCCTTACTCTGAGTTGGAGCTTGTGTACTCTGTGGCAATGGCTGAGTCTGTTGCGGCGCCGCTCCGCCCAGTAATGAAGTTCCGCCAAAGGCAAGAGGTGGCGAGGAATGCGACGTCGTCCTGAACGGAAACTGTGGCTGTGGCAGCTGTGCGGCATGAGATTGTAATGGCGGTTGCGGCGTTCCTGGCAGCATGATCCCACCAAACCCTGGCGCTAGCCCGATAAGGTTGGGAGACGCCGTTCCTCTTTCACCATTGCGGCCATGGTTTCCATTAAACCCTTGCGGAGAAGTAGAAGCTGGAGGTGGACTTTCGAAGAGATCGGCAAGTTCGCTAACTGGATTGTTTGGCTGAACCGGTGGTGGTGCTGGGTCGTCAAGTAAATCAATTAAATCAGATTTTACAGCATTTGTTCTGCGGGACAAAGCAAGAAACATGAGCAGATTGTAACCTTGATCCAATAAAGTCACGCACGACCCGGCCAAGTTTGTGGGAACAGCGTTCGCAGCGGCCGCATAGTCGCCATTTTTAAAGGCTTCAAAACGCGTTAAGACATTGTTGATCTGGTCGTTGATCTGCAACAGTATGGCTGGTAAAATAGACGGTTCAGTGTTAAAGGGTGGCTTTGGGAAGCAGGAAGGAGAATACCCAGAGACTCCGGGTCATCTGACTCGGCATCCGATATCCATTTCTGTAGTTTCGGTCGCGCTGAAATGAGAGGCGTAGCAACTTGCTATGGAAAATTAACGTATAATGCGGTTCGATTAATATATGCAAGCATACGTACATCATACACATCGCCCGACGCAAATTTCTCCCGACGTTCCGTATCGACATTGTCCAACATCTCATTCAAAAGTATAACTTTCTGCTCAAGCTTATTGAGCTCTTTCAGTGACTGCGTCCGATAGTCTGGTTTGGCTTCAGGATCCTAGATAGACGAAGTGAGAAATACCAAGGATCGAGGAAAGGAATCACTAGCGCACAGCTCCAGCCATAAGTTTCATCAAGTCCTGTGCTGCAGCTAAATCCCGCGGCGTCCCTCTTCGAATAAGTTCTTGGAGCTTCTGCGGGGAGTTCAGTATGGTTCAATGAAGATCAGAGGGTCACCGCACCGCAGCTTGGGCTTCCCGATCCTCATTCTCCAATTCGTCAGCTGATTTCAGTTCTTGCTAGTCACAAGCTCAGGCTATATAGATCTTTCAAGGCCTGACTAAACGCACAGATCTATTGGAAGTTGAGGCGTTATTCCGAGGGAGTTCACGAAATCGGTAGCCTGTATGGTGGTTGAGTGACACCATAAGATCAATTACGCGTGCTCAGCTCACCTTTAAAACTTAATAGTCGGTGCATATCCCTGATATTCCCTAGATCTTCCTTCCACCTTGATACCGTGCAGATACCCTCCTTCCATCCATGGATTGTCTCTAATATTCGTGTCATCACTGGACCGGGAAATGGGGGTGGACGTTCAGGAAACCGGCGGACCAGCTCGTTGAGGAATTCCTTCGTCGATATTTGAAGGTGGAAGGGGTATCCACAAGATTCCACGAGTGTGTCTAAAAGAGAGATAGCAAGGATGGATACATGAGGATTGCGATGGTTGACCAGGCGAACGGTTGCCATTGCTGCCTCCCGAGGCCTAACATTGTCACGGTTCAGAAGCGCATACTAGCATCAACATAACATAGTATTCAAACCCACGTGTTCGCCTTTTTAGTGTTGATGTACTCAGCCAGCTCCAGGTGTACGGCATAGTTTGGTTCGTGAGCAATGGGATCGCATGCTCGTTGCACATACATCTCCACGGGGGAAACACCGATCCAACCCTGGCTCAACATCATTGAATCAAGTACTATCACTCTACGTGGATAGAAACAATCCAATTAAACTTGTGGAATAGCCGACAAGTCAGGCAAGGCGATCGATTGGTGAATACTAGGAACAAAAGTAGAGCTGTTGGTCAAATTCGCTAGCTATTGCGAAGTGCTATCGACTGACTCACCAGACAAGGACAAGATCGAGATGTGGAGAAGTATGGCCTATGCTTTGTCAGCAGCGCCGATTCGCGCCTACAGCAATGGCGCAGTCAAACGACATTTGTACCTAGACCTTATTTTACTATACGACAGCAAGCTTTTGAGGCTCACCCAGTTCTGTAGACTTCTTCACGCAGTGGGATCCGGTCAGTGGCTTGATTAAAATGTCCCTGTTTCAATTGATTGTCTTGTCCGTGGACAACCCTAGGTCTTTCTTAAAACTCTCGTTGCGCGCTGACACTGGTAACTTCCATCTTCTCCGTCCAACGACAGTATACAAGCAGGGTCGCGCCCAGTCTAACAGACCCTCCCGCCTGCCTTCAAAGCTATTTTTTTGTTCTCAGACGTCGACATGGATCATGGCAGTCATCCGAGTCACTGCTCTCAGACGAACGCTGTACTGTCCGGCCATCAATGTATGTATAAGCGGAGAACTTGTGTCTGGCCAGCATCACATATTGGACTCGGAATTAGCCACTGGCATCTCTTGGACTCCATTCGGAGGGATGCGCCCCCGTAATATGAACCTGGGTCTTATCACATAGGAATGGATCAAGAGCTACATATCTCTTCCCTCAGTCGATTCCCTGTCGGTTTCCATGGGATCCATCCAAGTTCATTTTTTTGTTGCTCTATCTCCATATGAACATTGAAAGAGTGCGCGCCTTGAAACTTTTCAGAACATTTATCTTGAATGCTCGAGCCTCAAGCTTATCATGAAACAAGTCTGAATCAGATGATTTTCTGATGCCTCTATTTATAGCGCGCATACTCTGTCGCTGACTTCTTTCGAACTCGTAGCCCACCTTGTGAAACTCGGGCTCACACTGCTAAAGTCGAACCGAGGCTGGGAATTCGGTGATTGGTCGGATGTGTCTACCCATGCCCTGGTGGACACCTTATACCGTATTAGTAAAGTATTCTCATCGCGAGATGGCACCCTTCTGAAAGTGAGCTTTACAGCGATCATTGTATGAGCTGAGAGTAGAGCAAATCGCGCCCTAAGCCGAGTCGGTGTGAGAGTATTGTTTCTGGGTCGTGGGGTAATTGTTTTAGACCTGAGCTTCTCACTAGTGGCACGGGACTGGTACCATGGTGCAGTGGCTGGCTGGCGAAGTACAAAACAACAGTTTCTGAACCAAGTTCTCAAACTTCCAGATCTCACATCTTCCCCACCCAGTGCAACAGTCAACTAAATCATGAGCACCGCCAAGCATCACGGAGGTCCGAGTCGACCACTTACTCAAGTCTCAGACTACTCAACCCATTTTCAGGCTGCCTTTGCGGCGACGTCAAAATTGAGTTAGATGTCGAACCGCAGTTGCAGGCCCTCTGCCATTGCACCGACTGCCAACAAGAAAGTGGCAGCGCGTATATGCCTGATGCAGTTTTTCCCCCTGGGTCTGTTAAGGTAACGAAAGGGTCTCCTACCTTGTATGACGATACGAAACCGTCTGGCAACCATGTCCGGTAAGCTAATTATTAAATGTTGCGACGGCGCCATCGTACCACAGAAATTGACATATGAGCTTTCAGCCACTATTTCTGTGCCAGATGCGGAAGCACCTTGTGGACTTCCCTTGACGTCCTTGGGTGAGTGAGCCGTGAGCCGTGGAACAGGAGTTATTATGAGAATACTGAATATTGTTTCACGATGTAAAGGAAAGTTGAAGGTCAGCGTCTGACACTAGGGAGAGTCGAATTTTGCATATTAACTCGAAATACATAGCGGTTAAAGTGGGCACCTTCAGCGCCCCTGGCGGATCTGGTACTACTTTCTTCAAACCCACTGGCGAACTCTTCGTGTCCTCTCGGCAACACTGGGTCGCCGCTGTTGAAGGCGCTGAGCAGTATCAGAAGATGCCTTGATAGACATCAAGATTCTGGTAGTTCACTGACGCATAGTCAGAAACCTTGTAAGAAAGGGATATACTAGGATGAGCTTGTAACACATTTATAGAGGACTATCCAGCGCGGGGACCAACTTGTGATTTAAACCTGACAATACGCGAGTCACGAGTAGGAAAAATAATCATCGGCTAGCCAAATATTGTTCCCATAAGACATCCCTTGTATTGGTCAGTCAAACTTCAAGTTGACCCGTAACCCCGGGTGACATTCGCTTACCACGACCAACCCGGCATCACGGAATTAAACATTTGTAACTCGTTGTAAGTCTTGTTCTTCCCCAACCAAGCGTTAATGTGAGTCACGAGGCCCTCATAAATATTCTTGTCTGCCCAGTCCAAGAAATATGCCGTCGTCTCGTATCCTTGGTCCCATTTCTTCCCCACCGGGCTCTCCGCCCAATGTTTAGCGCCATGTTCGCCCCTTAGACGTACAAAGTCTGCGATGCCTTCTATGAGGCCCCCTGGGGTATTTTCCGCAGAGAATTGGAATGTATGAGTCAACTCGTGTAAAATTATTCCACGGATTTCAAATGCCGGATCCGAGTGATGCTCTAGTCCACCTAGGTACTTTGTAGAAAAAACAAAGTCAGACCCGTGGAACACATTTGAAAATGACTGCCCTCTGAGCTCGCCACTATAGCTCATGGAATTGGCAGCATGTGCAACACCTTCCATGTCCCGCATGATGAGTTTAACCGGGGATTTGACGTTTTTGGGTTTAAAATCGGAATCAGGATAGAGGATATTGAATATGGATATTGCAGCTGAATGAAGTTCATTGATAGGATAAGGAATATATTTGTGAAAAAGGTCGATTCCAGACGCTGAGTGATCCGCAGGAGGGTAGTCAAACCGCGGTATAATATCTGCCCAAAGATTGGAAGTTTCCAACGGCGGGGGCGAGGGAAGCTGGAGAACCGGAGGTACTAGCTTGGTCTCTGATGGGCGTGTATTTCGATTTATTGGCGGTGGTCCGGGAGGTAATGGAGTTGAGGCGCTTGCTGAGACCGTTGGTCTGTAAGGTATAATGCTTGGAACAGGGGGCTAAAGGAATTTCTATCAGGATTTCATTATCACATTTAGAACTTGGAATGTTCCTTCGGTTTCTTTTCAGGTGTCTGTGTACTTGATGGTGGTAGTGTACCGTCAGAATGGCTCACCGACAAAACTGATCGCAGTCAGCGATAGGAAATGGAAAAACCTTTTTATTCGTGTTGAATTAAAATTATCCTTGCTG
This sequence comes from Ramaria rubella, assembly GCA_015039355.1. NCBI lineage: Eukaryota > Fungi > Basidiomycota > Agaricomycetes > Gomphales > Gomphaceae > Ramaria > Ramaria rubella. The sequence continues at coordinate 586,241 of MU134303.1, read as the reverse complement.
AGATTTGACGAGGGACCACACTGTTTAACCGTGCGGGAAGAAAAATATCTGAACGGAGTTGCCATGTGAAGGTCTGAAGGGTGAATTTACAACAATTGAAGTATGTACTCAACTCGTCTAAAAGCGCCACAAGGGCATCCTTTTCCGCCCTTTTCTCGCTGTACTTCAACTGGCTGAAGGACATGGTTAAAAATGATCAGGCCAGGAACGTTTATTTAGGTTTATGTAAACAAATCTTATCTAATCTGATGCAAATGGAGCGGAGTTGCTTCAGTCTCGTTGCAGTGACTGCTCTCGAAATAGTACCTAGCACTAGTGCATGAGTAATTTTCTTGTAAAAAGAACTCTTGCGTATATTTTGTGCTGTAAAAGTGGTATGTATCGCCGATCCATCCTCCTCAATCAACCTAAGTTGTGTCTCCAGATTCACCCGCCTTTTTGGCTCCATCGTCTGGCTCTTCGTTCGAATTCAATTCACTCTCTACTCCTTGAGCCCATGCTTCGATATTCCTAAACATTTCCCCATGGGCCTCATTGGATATCCCCCGGCGACTACCGTAAAGCCGATTATGAGTCTCTAATGTGAACGGATGCATGGAAGTACTAGAAGGGACTCTACTATTAACAGAACCAAGTGAGAAACTTGACTAATCTATAGAAAACGCGAGCTTTGGACATCACTCACTCAAATTCTAGAAGCTGGCTGTACCTGTTTACTTCTTCAATTCGAACCTCTCCAATGCCAGTGCCTGGAAAAGGCTCCCATGGTACTGGTGATACCGGTCTGGTATGATCTTCTCCTATGGATATGGATATCCTTCAGTGGGGGAGAAGAGGAGTACAGATTAACGCAATGGCGGTATCATGAAAGGAAACCTTAACAATGCGCCTACCTTCTTCGTTCGATTTCGAACGCATGATCCCTCTCGTCGATGTGAATATTCCTTTCTACGGAATATGTGCGCCAGTTACGAGTTACTGTGTCTCTTTTCCCTCTCGGAAAATTGAACATGCGTAGCCAGCGCATAGGTCCTACTCCCACTTCCGAGTCCCTCTCGTGATGCGTCTCCGATTCCTCGATAATATCGGATGTAGCAGGGAAAGCATGTATCCCGGGGGGATCTGCCACTGGAGATGTTCTGCAATTAGGCTCTCGAGCCTGACACTTGAAGCCACAGAAAGACAGCAATGTATGGAGACCGCAGCCTGATCTCTTTTCATGATTGCCTAGGTTGTCCATTACGCCAAGAGACGCCAGGTGAGACGCATTCACAGTTTATCCTAGAAGATACTTGTATTAGCGATGAAGATGAGGCGACAGGATCCCAAGGCGTAGAGCCAACCCCCAACCTGTGATCTCCAAAGGAAAAAGACAGCCCGCGTTGAGCGAGACTTGATAAATTCGTGCGAAAAACTCATGCTCATTTTTACGTGACAGACGATCGTAAGGCCTCCTCGGGAATTAAATCTACTATCTGTAAGCACCTGAACTGAAATGAACGGTGCTCGAAGCAGGAATGACGATCTGATGTAGGAATCAGATTCAACCATGCTGGGCAGGCAAAGCTTATTTTTACGACACTGACATCTTTAAGTTGGGTCTACGCAAATGACGAAGGCTTGTTTGGCTGATTAAGGGCAGGCTTAAAAATGCCAAAAAACATTATCACTTACAATAACTAGTTCGCATATGCTAGTGTTCCAAAATTTGTGATATACGGTCTCCGAGTCTCCAGTCTACTAGTAAGTTAGATCGCTTAGAACTACGTAAGATATCAGCCTGAAACTATTTGTCCTTCAAGTTTTATCTAGTGATGGAGAAAAACGGCCACCGTGATATATAACACTATCCCAATCACTTGTAGAATTTGAATATGGTTTTCAAGCATTCAGCTGATTTAGATGTTGAATGACGTTCGGGGAACGTCTTCGAATATTGCTGGTGCAGCTGTACTTTAATCCAGCAGACCCGGGGCCACTACTTTACAGCCGCACGGCCCTCACAAGTACTCTCTTGCAGCCCCGTATTCTCTGAGTACTAAAAGCACATCACGGTCATTGCCTTCCGTGCGTGCGCATGGTCATTGGAAAAAAGACGGTGTCGAAACCACTTCCCATCATGGGGGATCCCACTGTTCGAATATGAGTCGTACTAATTTTCAAGTTCAGATGCTGCCTGAATCACTACACTTTGGGTAAAGGAAATGAAACCTTAGTAATATGTATATGAATTAGCAGCCGATGATTACCTAGTCCCTCATTTTGAGACTGCACGTTCAATATCCAAGAAAAAGCTATTAACGTCTTAACTTGTATTTAATAGGAAGTTTTGAAACTCATTCAGGTCTTACTCAGTGAGGCACGCGACTTCAGATATCCCCAGAAGACAAGTGACATGCGAAAATATAATGCCACAGAAGCCATGAGGCGATGCAGTCGATCCGACCTCCTTGTTGGCAGTCTGTATTCTCAAGATCTTGGTTCCTTGTATATTAGTTTAATCGTTCTGCTTGAATTGAATAACCGAGATTAAAACAAATAGTCTGATCCTTTACGTCTCTACATGGAAACCCGTATCAGCATGGTCCGTACTGTATATACACCTATGGTTACTATTATCAAATCAATGTATCAAAGTTGGACACGTACTTTGGCATCTGCTACGGTGGCAGCCATTCCGCTAGCTGTCGTTTCTGCTGTGAATATACTCCCGCCAGCATTTGGAGCGTACCACACGCTTCCGACGAGGTTGTTTGCAGCCTTGCCAAAATGAAAAACAGCTGACTGCTGTGCTCCAAGAAAATCACTGTATTTTGCAGTGCGCGCTTCATCATTAACAGCATCAAGGTAATATTGAAGATGTTTAGTGAACACGCCCTGATGTTTCGCCGATGTTAACAAAAATTTGTTCTTAGCCAGCATGAAAGCTCTTGCCTTGAATATTTGCTATCACGATGGCAACGAGTTGGCTATGATGAACAAGTAAAATTCATGCTAACACATACCTGGTCATGATCGCATTGGTTCTGGGATGAAGTAGCATTATCGCATGACTCCTTCAAAATACCATTGTTGACAGTTAAAAGTGAAACTGCCGCATCTAACGTAATCTCGGCTTGGTCGAAAAAGCTGGTATTCTTCAAGGCCACCCCCAGGTTCCCGAGCGCCGATGCAATGATCCCCTGCCACGAGTAGGTCATAAGAGGTAAGAAGTCCTATTCCGTGTTCACCCACTTGGTTGTAGGTCCACGTTGTCTAGACAGGTTATAAAAATATGCTGTAACTGATTAGTGGGAATAAACTCTTGCCTGGCCATTGTTCTGGCAAGTCACCATATCTAGACCGTCATTGAACAGACCCTGGGAGTTACGCATGCCAGAGTTCAAGACTCAAGAGTGGCATTACTACAATGTCCATAAACTTCTGTTTTAATTTGAGACTTACGCCAATTCCAGGCCTGTTAGAAAGACTATGGTCGGGCAGAAATGGGTAAACGACATCAACGAACCTTTTGAGCGTTGTCCAGATATGTCTGGTTCCTTGTCCTCAGATAACCGTTTGCAGAGGTCAATATGTACAGTTCATTAGTGACCGCGTTTTTGTAGTCATGTGCGCCGGACCACCAAACTGAATTAGACCAAATAAGCCAAATATGCTTCTTGATGGGCTTGCACATACCGCCTCCGCCACACGACGAGGTGTCCCATTGGGCTGAGACATAATCGTAGATCGCCGCAGCGCTTCCCTGATATTATGATACTAAAGAGTGAGTTGAGGAACTCAAATTCCAAAACTGAAATTAGCTTTCCATCAAATTGCTGAAATCTTGACCTTTGCTAGCAAGAAAATCGGCCATCTTGTAGTATGATAGTATAACCCACTGACAGGCGGGTGAGGTTTACTCGAGGGTTCTTTCATGACAAGCAGAATATCATCCGGATCGGCGCGCACCTGAGCATCGTCAAAGCTGCCCTGAAAAAATGCGTCCCAGTCGCCTGCGTTGGCAATGCCGAGCTGAGCCAGAGTGGAATTGCTGTTCACATAGTCCCAGGTCGCCACTCCAGATGCAAGCATGAGGTTGTTGAGATCCTCGTATGCATTCTAGTAAAATCGACATCAGTCCCTCCTGTTTCAGCACCTATAGAAAGCTGAGTTGTACTGCATCTGTCCAGGTGATCCCATTAATATAGGAACTTCCGTCCCAGAAATTTGCCTGAAGTGAATCTGCTATGGACTAAAGGAAACAGAATGTGAAACAATGCACAATGCACGGTGAACCAAAACATATATTCACCTCAGCAATTGATAGGGTAGCTGCGCATTGCTGTCTCTAAATATCATAGGTTTTGTCAAGTAGATTCAGCCATAGTTTACGGTATATTTGCATTCACCCTAGTTAGAGCTTGGGAGGCAGCACATGCGCTTTGGAGCTCAAAAGCAACTATGAGAGCTAATATCCAGGGGATGCAGATAAACATACCGACGCAAACTTAGCGCATTGTTCCGCTTAGACTGAGGATTAAATAGGAAGAATGGTCTACGCTATAACCGGTGCAACCTCATGAAAAGTGGGCGGAAGTCTATTTTAAATTTGGAAATCTTCTGAAAAACTCAAGGCAATTTGACCATGTGGATGTAACTTCACTGATGACAACTACTAGAAAACAGGTGATCATGTTAGCACGAGGAACAGAATCCAACAACAGTAAAAATTCACTCAACAGGAATCAATCTCTCCAGCTCATTTACTCATACACACTAGACTTACTTATTCACGGCGAAAGAAATCTGAATACATATCAAGACGTTCATCCATGTCGCTCGATGACTCGGTGAACTACTAGTAGTTCGACTCTCGACTCTCGAATCACACTTGCTATGAGTCTATCGCGGATCCTTTAGTAGCGTGTGCACTCAACTTCGACTGCAATTTGGTAAAACACCTCATATCAGGGTGTGGAATCCAGCAGCTTCGACTGATGGTATTTGGTTTTATATTTGGACCATTATGTACCGCTCACATGCTCCGTCGAGATTCTTCCGACCACACTCGTGGCACTTCCACTCGAAGTTCACCTGAAGTCTATTCTGCTGGTATCTGTGAGTGACATCCTGGAAAAAAAGAGATCCAATCACGTCAATGAATAAGTCAGCTTCTAACGTAATAACACATTGACGACTGTGCCTGGGCCACTAATGTTTAACGACAGTGGCTAGTTACCCGAACTTTGCTGCAAGTGCAACATTATGTCTTCAACCTGCCAACAATCTGCCAAAAAAAATTTTACGTTCGTCCGATGTGCCAACAGCCGATATTGAAGATCTGTTTCCATCTTGTTAACCAGCTACTGACCAGTGGCACGACAGCACAGGAGTCTTGGAGGTTCCGGAATCCGGAATCTTTCAGCGACTGGCCCGTGGACGGTGGTACAACCCGTTTTGTTCATGTATGGAGGGCAACTACGGCTCATGGCTGGTCTGCTCTTCTGGTCGTTTGGCTATGCTACAAAAGGTGAATACTTTCAGAGTTAGCTCACACCGCCATTCGAACCAGATGTATCTGTACCTGGGTAGCCATATCCTGCATCGTATATCAATCTGTGACCTAGGAAGTCCTTACCGATTCTCTTCGAGTTCTCTTCGTTAAGCGCTGCTTGATGGTTTACATATTGACACCCATATTCCTTTCTGAAAAACATGTTGCGCGAGGTCCATCTTTGCTATATAACAAGGTACCCTGTCTCAGATGATTTTCTTGGCAGATTTGGGCCTAAATTTTATGCCCTTCGCGAACCAAAACAACTTGTAGGTGCTCAGGACTTTCCGTTTGCTTACAGGACTCAATTTTTTGCACTAGAAACTCGCGGTCAAACCACCGTGCAGTTGATTGGTCTCAGTTAGTTGCTAGTAAGCTTGCGACCCACTCCACAGATTCCCCCACCGTCGTCTTCGCCGTAGATTACATCTCGATGGACGGAAACGATCGATGGTTGGTGAATTTTAGGTTCATTAATCATTGCAGGAGGGCTCACCATCATGTTTGAGGCCACTCTACGCAAGTGAACGCCGATTAGTATTGCAAAAGGCTACAACGCAGATATGGTCTATCCACTGATATTTCGATGTAGGATGTACCAACTCATTTCTGTGGTGTACATATTTTCTCTATTCAAGAAGGCTTGTACTGACTTTCATCAAATATAGCAAGGCTGGATACAGTAATAATTTCTACGATGCAACATTAATACATCAATTATATCGCATCTACCGTCGATATTACACGTCACGAGTACGTTTTGTCCTGGATGGGAACGTCTTTGCCTACCATAATTTATCAACGGTTTGCGCACGTACGACGGACTCGGGATCAACATACCGGTGACTTTCTTGAAGCCCTTGCGAATACCGTCACTAATCTTTTCTGTAGTGCTGTGGCTCTACAGACGATGACTTCAGAGATATCCATGCCGAGAATAAGAACACCCATACCTGCTCATGGCCTGCCTTCTTCTCGGCAAAGTCTACACCCTTGTCAAGCATATCTCCACCATTAGTGTTACCCATTCCGCCCTGCTGTCCACCCAAGCCGCCAGTAGGCTGAGTACCGGTGATATCAGATTGCATGGTATTGTCTGCTGCTTGCATTATGTGTATGAATGTGATGTGGGGATCCAAGTGATGAGCAAAAGGAGATTCGACTTCAGAGGCCTTTAACAACCATTGGCCAGTTACATGACGTCATACTCCACATTTCTCAAATGGTACGTTGCGTCACTTTGTCGTCGAGAGGAGCTGGCCAAGACTACCGTATGTACTTATTGGCTAGGAGCGTCACCCTGATCGCTGAGCCTGAAAGCAAAGATTGCCACACCGCAGCTCAACCATACACCTAGGTTAGCTAGTCTTGTACCTTTCTCTCCCTTCACGATAAGATCCGAACGGCAGCGACCATGGTAATCAGCATCAAACCTCTCGAAGCGCGACCTGACTTCGCGGAAGACGGCATGGACTCGGCCGCGACTCAGCTCCGCAAGAATATTGGAAAAATGAAATAGAAGGGGAAAAAAATAAAGGAAAAACAATAAGAGGACATTTGGCCAGCACCGTGGTACACTTCTCGAAGATGTTCGTAATGTTGCATTTGTGAGGAGATCTTAGTAGGGTAGACGGTTGTCGGGCACGTGAATCGATTTTGTTTTGGGCTGTGCAACCTCCGGAGATAGATAGTTTTCCTCTGAATTTGTGCGGTATGATCTTGTAATTAGTCGGATTCTAGCCGTCTATGGTCCGATTTTACTAAATATAGTTGAGCGCTTAAAGCATGAGGACGTGCCGCTAAACTAGATTTTCCCTTCAACCTTTCCACTCCCCTCCTCCTCCTGCTACGCTACACGACTTCCCGCTTTCTTCCAATGTGGTCTTTACTGGCGCTATGGCTCGCCACTCCTTTTCTATTCACTGCATTTGCCCAGCAGCCCGGTTCAATCACTGTCGTTGGCGAAACTAAAGTCAGCGCAATGATGGTAAGTTATCTAACATTCGAGTCTCTGTAAAGCTCACCGGGGTTCGTGTGTACCCTAGATGTTCCTTGGAAACGAACAGAAGGTGTACATCCTTGATAAGGTGGAGGGCAACCCTACCCAGATAAATGGACATCCAGCATGGGCCGTCGAATGGGATATTGCAACCAGTACTGCAACGACAATGGACATGAGTACAAACACTTTCTGTGCGGCTGGCATGCATGCACCCAATGGGTCTTATTACACCTTTGGTGGTAACGGTGCCATCACCGTAGGCGGCGGCATAGGCTCAGAACAGAATCCTGGAGGTGGCAGTGGCTTGTTCGATGCCACCTATCAGGACTGGGACGGTTCGAGAGCTATTCGTATAATTAACCCGTGCACAGATGACTCTTGCCAGTGGTTTGATAACTCCAGTCAACTTGCCATGGTTAAGAAGCGCTGGTACCCTGGCGCGGAATCTCTGGCCGACGGTAGTGTCGTCCTTGTTGGGGGCTTTGTGAACGGTGGATATGTGAACAGAAACACACCCAACGTCGATCCTACCCTTGAGGGCGGCGCCGCCGAACCTACCTACGAGTTTTACCCGCCCAAAGGGGGTGACCCACAGCAGATGCAGTTCATGACTACTACTAGCGGCCTTAACGCGTACACTCACCTCTTCCTTATGCCATCCGGAATGATGTTTGCCCAAGCCAATTTGTCTAGCAGTGAGTATTATATATTTGTTAACTCCATACAAATGCTCACCTGTGGCAGTTCTATGGAATCCTATCTCGAACGTTGAAGTTCCTCTCCCTGACATGCCTAATAATGTCGTTCGTGTCTATCCTGCGTCTGGTGGTGCCGCGATGCTTCCCCTCACGCCTGCCAACAACTACACGCCATCGATCATTTTCTGCGGCGGCTCAAATATGTCTGCAAGTGATTATGGAAACTACTCTAACCCATTCGCTAACACCTGGGAGATTCCGGCTTCCAACGACTGCCAACGTATCACTCCCGAACCCGGTGATGGAAGCATTCCTCAATACACCCAAGACGATGATATGCTCGAGGGTCGCACCATGGGCCAGTTCATTATTCTCCCCGACCAGACTCTCCTTATGATCAATGGCGGCGGCAACGGTACCGCTGGTTACGCAACTAATACTGGACTTACCCTTAGTTACTCTGATATGCCTTTCGGCATGTCTCTCGCTTCTAATCCAGTCTTCACACCTGCGATCTACAATCCAAACATGCCTTCGGGCAAGCGTTGGTCTAACGCCGGACTCCAGGCATCCACTATCCCACGTTTATATCACTCATCTGCACTTCTCCTCCCCGACGCTTCTGTTCTTGTTGCGGGTTCGAACCCGAACGTAGACTACAACATAAGCACTACTTTCCCCACCGAGTATCGTGCTGAGCGCTTCTATCCCCCGTATTTTGCTGCGAGCACTCGTCCGTCGCCTTCGGGAATGCCCACCACACTCTCTTATGGCGGTAATCCCTTCGATCTCACGATTCCGCCATCTTCTTACTCAGGCTCTGCAAACGACGCTGCTTCCAATACTACCGTTGTTATTATTCGGCCAGGGTAAGTCTCGGCTACGCATCCTTTCTCCCTTTGTTGACGCTTTCTTCGCAGATGGACCACGCACGGCATGAACATGGGCCAGCGTCTCATGCAGCTCAACAACTCGGTCACCGTCGCTGATAACGGGCAAATCACTCTGCACGTTGCCCAACCTCCACCCAACCCTAATCTCGTACAGCCTGGTCCGGTCTTTTTATTCGTTGTCATTCACGGCATACCTTCCAACGGGACCATGGCGATCATCGGTAATGGCCAGAACGGCCTACAACCAACATCAAGTACTAGCGTGCTTCCTGCCTCTGTTTTCTCGAGCAACAACGCGGCGGGTTCCGCGGATCCGTCTCATACGAGTGGGAATGGGACAACTGGCAGCTCGGGGTCTAAGGTATCAACAGGAGTGATCGTTGCTGCTGTTGTGGGCGGAGTCGCTGCAATTGCCATCGTTGCGGCCTTTGTGGGTGTGATCGCTGCACGGAAACGGCGTGCGGCTGCGGCCCGCAAGACGATCATCGGTGGCATCCAGCGCTCCACGTCGATGGGCCGTAGCTACCGTGACAAGGGCCCGTCAGAATCTACTGCAGGGTTTGACGACTACAATCGTAACTCGGGAGGAAGCGGAACTGGGGATGCGTTTATCCCACTCGGTCAATACAGTCAAGCCGACTTGCACGCGACTCCAAGTCAAATGGACTTCCATCAGGGTGGATACACAGACGCCCCGGACCAGAGCGGCTCGCGCTTTAATTCATACGGGCAGGGGCAGGGACATCCCCGATATGTATGAACGGATAGTAGGACAGTGGATCTCTGGCACATTATTTAGGACCGGTAATGGACTTTCTCTAGGACATTGTTTCTCGTTTGAGTTCTCTCTCTCTCTCGAAATCATCCCACTCTTTATTTCGTCACACTCGCTCGACTGCTAGTTTTCTTATTCTCGCTCACGTCTTGAAGACCTCTCATGCAGACCGTTCTGGTCTCCTTGCCCCTTCCGAGTCCCCTGAGGGTGATTAATGTAGGGGCTGTTAATAAGAGCACTCATAGAAATAGATATGACGGAGATCAAACCGGTTCGCTGCTTGCAGCTTAGGTGAAAGTTTGAGACAGGTAATAATTTGATTGAAAATACTCCTAATTCATTCATTCATTTTGCATTTAAGGGGAGGAAGGGAGTGAGAATTGAGTCAGCGCTACTACAAGAACTCCAAGGGAACAACTCTCAGGTCATGACGTGATAAGACGTTTTCAAGTTTGCCGGGCAAGGCGAAATTTCAATGAATTCTGGAACGTGAGGACCAAAACGCGATTCTCAAGTCGACGCATGAACTACAGTTCAGATAAATCCTAAAGAGAAAGCCGATTCGACGATGGAACTATCATAAACCATTTCGATGATGATGAGGCCTAAGGGACTAATAATGTTCAGGCTAGGTTGTATTTTTGTCAAAATTGATTAGCAGTGCCAGAAAATATTAATGCGAAAAGGTTTCATCTAGCATGGTAAACCCTAATAAAGGGACGAGGTCTTAAATTTCCGTCCGACGAAGACCCCTAATTGCACATCGCTACGTATCATCCGTTGCCGTAGATTGGATAAAGGTAAACTCCAATCGAACCACGAATTGTGCTCTTACGACCCTTCCATGACTTTCCCCCAGAGACAATCATTCCAAGCGGATCAGCTGTACTGTAAACGTGGTAGTTTGCCCCGACTACTTGCGGCACCTAAACCCAAATATCTGCTTGCATTCGGTTGAGAACGCAGCACAATGGCGTCTCTCTAAGCAAAAGGATGGTAGGCAGGTGGTATTATCCGCAGCGTCACATGTGCAAGTTGGCGCACATCAAATTGCATTTTCCTCATGGACAGGACGAAATAGTAAGCCAGGGGACAAATCAAATGCGGAGCCTTACCTGGAACTGCGACAATTCATTCACCTATCTTCCCAAGTTTTTACAAAACCATTCCACTGTAAGCAATATATACACCACCAAGGACTCAACCTACACCGAGGACGGACGGTTAAAACAATAAACACCTAGTCGCTGATCACTTCGCATCGGCGACGACTCCACATGTGGAACACACTCTTAAACTGGGGTCGTTAATCCAGTTGTTAATCAAAGGCTTCAGCTGCGTGCCCAAATCCGTGCAATGGAAAGCCTCTTCGCGGATAATAGTGGGCACAGTGTGCTGACCAGACTGACAGTACCACCTGAGACGATCTGCGAAATCCGGGAAAAATATCACCAACTGCATGAAAACTGGAGAAAACCCAGCTCACCAATGGATTCCTCAGGACGATTGCGCTCGACAACAAGACCAATGGTGTCCGCGAAACGAACCGGGTTGTGTGGCGTATTGGCTAGAAACAAATGTCTTGAATTGGTCAATGAGACGTTAGAACCAAAGAGTACCAGGAAGCAAGAACATCTCTCCTTCGCTAATCTTGATGTCCTTGAATTCCTCGTCGTCCACTACCCGGAGCAGCATACTGCCCTTGTGTTGGTAAAACCATTCCTACATAATTAATTACATAAAGATACATTTCAACCATATTCAAAGCGCCATAGCCACCTCTGTTTCATTCAGATGATAGTCATTCCGTTCGTTGGGCCCGCCGACAACCATGATAACATAATCAGAACCTGAGTATAAACAAAAGTTGTTCACTGGGGGTTTAAGAAGATGCGAGTTATTAGAAAGCCATTGAGGGAAATTCAAGGGGGGTGCAAGCGGCATACGGAATGAGTGGGGAGCTATGAAGTGTACTTTACCTTCCTGAGTAACCCGAGCAGTGAATTTCTAAGCAGGGCTCGGCCGGAGCAGTCTTACGCTCATTACATAATCATACACAGCAACATAATGGCAAACACGAACCGCTATGTGCAAACACAGGCATGAACGTAGAAAGTGGGTTCTCATTCCACATACAATTTTTGTTTTATGTAAATTTTTAGATACAGTTCCACAATATATCATTGTCAATAGCATTACTCGATTTCATAGTCATTTTTCATCACTGTGCCATATCGTGTCTCACGTAAATGTCATTGCCGAGGTTAGGTCCGGGGTATTTATTGTATTCGATGGCTCGGATATTCATAATCATTCGGTTCACGAATGTGACGCAAATCGCCCACATAAAACTGCCGAGGTGATGTGAGCTGATCAAAATCATAGAACCAGTTGATCATGGAATGCGCACACAATACCAATCTGCGAGAACGACACCTAGGAGGGGGGATCAGCTTAGATCGGCGTATGTTAAAAAGTGGCTGGCTTACAGGAGTTGTGAAGGCAACAGTAAAATTAATCCATCCAACAACTGTAAAATATATAGTTAAAAATCATAGACATGAAGTACTGCGTACCACTGAGTATCTGAAAACCACGACAATATCAGTAAGACCATCAATCTGCGGAAAAGGGAACACTCACGACAAACATGTGAATGCCATCGCGGTAAAGGCTCTTGAGCAGATTGGCATGACTCCCCCGAGGACGACTTAGTGCATTGAGAATCATCATAACAATTGTGAAGGTATCAAAGGCGACCTTGAAGTCTCATGCTGAGACCAACTGGCAGAGGACAATACTATCAAATACAAACTCACTATAAACATCCATACGATCTTCAAAGCAGCGGGTTTGTGTGGCATTATGCACACGGATAATATTGGATCGAATACAGAGGAAACTGTGCGACACCTGAATCTCCCACTTTGAGGGATATAAAGGCATACGTACGTCTTAGGTCGTTGGCCACCAGGGTTACAGAAACAAGAGACCCGGTTTCAGCCACCAAAAAGGCAACCAGGCTTGCCACAATCACGATCTGTTTGGCATCCCACAGTTTCAGGAGTCTTAAGAGGATAATACCTGACAACTCGTGAGTCTTTTTAAAGGGAAAGAGAGAGAGGACTCGCACCATGCAATATTGCCATTGATATTATCCATATGCAACTAAACATCGTAAACCATACTGCACAGCTATTCACACGAGATGAGATCGAGAATGTGACTCGCGGGTAATTCTCACAACTGTAGAGTGTGCATGTGAGAGGTATTCAATTAGAGCAATATATAATTGCTCACAGTATTCGAGAGACCACGACCACTGCCGGTTATTGCTACAAGGATCTAGTACTCAAGCATCTGTGGGAACTCGAAACATACATACAGTTCACTGTGATGGCCAAAACGATTGGCACAAGGTAGCGATTGAACAAGAGGGCACGTTTGACAAAGCCCACACGTGATGGCCAGATCAATAACCTCTCTTGCTGAAAAGTGAGACAATGGTCCCAGAAAAGAATAGTAAGGCCAATAACTGAGCACGCCAATTAGAAAAGATAAAGGGGAACGATATATGGAGGACACACTTGCGAGATAACGTGTAGCCAGGAGGCCTGGCAAGATGCTAGCGTCCGTTCCCACCATTGACGTCAGTACCGCTTCAAGCAGATAGACGAAATGGAAGAGAGGCTAGACGGAGGAGAGGGGGGGGGGGATTCAAGCGAGACAAAGGTCGTACATTAGAATCCGCAACCGCCAATAGTGATCAAGGATCCTTTGGGCAGAGGCTTGATTTCGGCTAAATCACAGATGTTTGAAATAAATAAGAACATAATATTATTGGGACAGGTATTGAGCATTTGGTCCGCAATAGAGCGAAGGCAGTGTTTGCCGTAACCGCGTTGATCCAGGGCAAGCACAACATCAAGGCCTCAAGGATAGGTTTGCATTGGAAATTGTCACGCCGGCGCCGGCGCCACACCAGAAGTCCGGGTTCCAAATGTCTCTTCTTAAAAATCGATGGAAGAAGAAATTGTAGAGCTTCTGATCCATGTGGTCAATAGTGAATATTGAATATTGAATTGGTAAATTCGACTGTTCAATCATTGGCTTAAAGTGAGATACGCTCGCGCGCTTTCAAAATATTAGTCATCATTGAATGCGGAAAAGCTGTGGCTAGATGTGCGATTGGATGTTGGGAAGGTTTCCTTTGAGACTTGAAGGTAAATGCAAGCCTACCTCACGTCTACCAGGAAAAGGAGGCAATCGGGCTAGAGTTGTATTTACTATTTTGACCTAATTATAAAACTTGAATGAGCTAGTCTATTTGATCTATAAGTTCTTACACTGATTTCACCGGAAGGGCAGCAGAAGCGCTAGATGCAGGCCTCCAAACGCTAGCCATTATAATAGTTTGAATCGATTCAAAGAAAAGATTGTGTCTATCTTAAGTGAGCCGACCATTGCTATTAGCAACATATCAAGCTCGTGTCGTTGGAAGTCGTGAAGCGAGATTGGGCTTGGGGAACGAAGCCCAGGAGATGGAAAACAGTCGTTACCCGCGTCTCAAGACCAATTGCGACTGGGAGGTGGATTATAGGTGATTCGACAGGGAAACAAACGTACTCGCTAAGATACTATGTCCTAGTGGTCAACACGTCATTCTGTTTTGTGATTTTGCGATCTAAGGTAGTCTGAATGAGAATGAATTATGAGCTGTAGTATATTCATCAGGATCAAGGAAGTAAGGTATCGTGTCCAGGTACGTCACGATATTATGTCCGAGTCCGAGTCCGAGTCATACATGTCGGATATAAGTGACCTCTTAAGCTCAACTTCACGAATGTTGATCATCATCCTAGTCACGATCGTTACACTCAATGCCCATATGCAGCTACGAATACAAACGTATTGGTGAGTCAATATTGGGGCCGTCAGATGGGAACTACGCACAAGATACCGAGCTCTGACGTAGACGCCTGTGTGAAAAGGTCTCAAATACATTCACAATCTACGTTTTTAATTTGGACGTACAGGTGCAACAATAGAAACTACTAGGTTCATCCAACCCAGAACTTCGCATAATTAAGTTAATGGCGATGATATAACACAAAAAGGGTGGCCTTACCACTGAAGACCTGGTGAATATTAGCGGGCAAATAACCAAAATAGAATTTATAAGACTGGTGCTCACGAAAAAAAAGTATATTCCGTCACGAAATAGTGTTTTAAGTAGATATACGTCACTTCCTCGAGGACGGCTCAAACCATTGAGTAAGACCATTGCAAACACAAATAGGTCAAAGACAACCTGAAACAAAATGTACCATTCAGGGCCTCTCGTTATGCATGTACAGACAACCCACCATGCAAGTCCATACAACTTTCAGCGCCGGGGGTCTGTTATTCAAAGCGCACGAGTTCAGTGCGGTACGGAAAAATGCATTAGCTGTAAACGGTGACTCTAGTTGGCTGGGTGAAATAATGAATCATGTTAAGACATCCTTACGCCACATTTCGAAAGCGGTGATCGCTGCTGCAATGAGGGATCCAGTCTCAGTTACAGCAAAGACGGCCACCGTGAATAGCATTATGCCCCTCTGAGCGTCCCAGAGCTTCCAGAGCTTCAGGACAAGAATACCTGGGCGGAGCAAAGCCCTCGAGTTTTGTGGGTGTAGGTGTTGATATTCACGCACCATGGCAAACAACAATTGATAAGATTGCCGAACAAGCCACAATCATCCACCATACTTGACAACTAGTCTGATCGTTAAAAGCAACCGAGTCCAGGAATTAGTGGTTGCTCACAACTGGTGGGAAATTAGGCTTGCGCTTGAAAGCTTTATGCAGGCGAAAAACACTCACTCTATTCGAAAGACCCCAAGAGCTGATTCCACTTAGAGCTGATATATTTTAGCGACGGAAGCATTAAGGGCAAAATTTTGGAATACCATGCGCGTTTATAATTTGAACCACGGCTACAACGTAGCGATTGCACAGGAGCGTCCATTTGACAAACTTAGCACGTGAGGGCCATATCACTTGTCTTTCTTGTTCAAACGTCAAGCAGTGATCCCAAAGCAATACGACGAGTCCCGCGACTGTAGAAAGGATGAAAATCAAAGTCTCACTCAGATGATAAAAGCTTACCGCTTAAGTAACGCGTGGCTATTACACCCTGCAGGGAAGCGGCTTCAAGTTCGAAGATCTCAGATGAACTCATGACTTAAAAATTAAAGGAGGGTGCGATCGACGTCGACATCGACGAGAATGGCCCGATCCCCGTTGGTGTTATAAGGCGGCGGGTCATCAGGGCCGTCAGTTGATGGAAGCCAACAGTGTATGTGATATCTTGGTTCATTGCCGAAGGAAGTATGGATTTGTAAAATTGGCGTGTAATACCTAGATCGGATGGCAGGATCCAGCCGTCGCTTGTACGTCGTATTCCTTGGCTCCATGGCGAACGCATACCAACAATGAGAATATCCAGACTAGTCTTCCACATAAGTTGCTTCCCAATAACCCAAACGGATGGGCTGGAGGCGGCCGCGCTATGCAAAAGTTTGCAATGCCACCTACCCTGGGACACAACATGCCAGTGACAATCCAAGCCGGAAGCTGCTCAAATGAAGCAGTACCAAGCAACAGATGGCCCCTTAGAGATGGCATACTGTCGCATGTTCATCCACATCGCAATCTCTCACATGAGTGACGGATTAACTTCTGCCAACCATGACACAACGCACAGACTCGGACCTCGGCCGTTATAGAACAAATGTACACACGGCTCTACCGGTAAGTATCCATGAGCGCTGCATCATCTAGAAACATAACACGGATAGCGAGATAGACCGTACGTATCAAATATATATCCTAGGGTTTCAAAAGAAATAACCCACCTTGCGCCGCCGTCGAAGTCTGTGGCCAGAGGAAATTGTTTCCCTATAAGGCGAGCATAGCAGTCAGTGTTGTTAGATAGGATGTGATGTGTTTTCATTAGAGCGAAATGATTTGTTCACGCTTAGCCGTGACAACCTCGACAGGAAACTTTGGGGAAGCACGAGGCGTGAGTAAGTATCACGTGACCGAGAAAAACACAACTTGATGGCAATCATGACACATGATGCAACGGTCGATATTATTTCCACGTTGATAACTTTATATTCTGCAATCATTGTATCAAAAAAAAATTAATCATGGAGAACACCATAGTTTCCAGAATCTATCTCGAACATCCACAACACCCAACGCCTTGGATCCCGAGAAACGGCTCACAAAATTGGAGTCAGGATTCAAAGAGTTCAATTTGAGTGTGTTCGAAGAAGAGACTCCTGTCTATGTCCCAGGATTCTAAGGGGCACTCTTCTCCGATGAAACCAAAACTGTCAACGACGAAGAGAGAATACTACCAGGAAGAATGAGGTCACCAGGAAGAATGAAGGGAGCCTGCCGTCAAACGGTTTGACCACGGTACGTGTTTCTGAACATTATTGATGGTATTACTTGATTCGCTGTGATTATCACGTAGGCGTCGTCCCGGAGACCTTGAATATGCTGCAGCCAGATCTTTGGGAGCACCTCACCTCGTTAAATATAATTGATTTTCATCGATCAGTCTGCCATGCAATGGCACCCTTCCAAAATTTGAGTCGAACCGGATAATATCTCTGGTGGCCACCTCACACTTGCCAACGGTTTCCCCCTCTCTCTATACAACTATGGCTCGGTCGTGCCGGCCGCACCGGTGAGTACAGATTCAGAACATAAACGGTTGAAGTACTACGCTGAGACGAATAAGTCTTAATATTAAATTCTAAGTCATACCCATAGGACTCAAGTAGGCGAAACAACGTCTATCTAGCGGATAGTAACGCCGCTGTTTTGACCTTGCACATAGCTCACTACTCTACCGCTCCATTACGGCTCTCATCCATCGTCCTGAGCCCTCGCCCCAATCTATGAATCTCTTCCTAACTAGAACGGCACTAAAGGAGGCGTCGTTGCGGTATGTAGTCGTTGATTAAAAACAATACGTTCAATTTCCTCCCCATTTCTTTACCCAAGAAGTTACTTACCATACTGGTTAGAGGGACTCTGCTTTTATTTGTATCTATTTGAACGTTGATGGTGTCACAGTCACATGCATGTCACAGAACGATGTTTTCCTCTTCGGGAGATCTACAATTGTAGTGAAGGCGAGCTGCATCGTACATGCCAGGCCGCATTTCCATCATACTCAACCTACTATCAATTTTCATCTTGTTTCCTCAAGAAAAGGAGTCAACCTAACAAGAGATAATGGTTCTGTTCACTGGATTGTAAGCAAACACTCATGGATTATTTTCTATGATGTCAGATGTTATATCGACTATCGCTCTCTATCTTGTTGACATCTTTTAGTGCCTTTTCTGTATTATGTGATCGCGCAGCGCTTGCCGACATTGCATGTTCTTGTTGTTCTTCCATAAATGGTATGTCTCACTTTGGTCAGTTTTCTTGTCTGCGTTAGTTTATATTGTTATTGCTAAGCCGCTTTATACATGCAGCTCTTGCTAGCATAGCCTCAGAGACGGCCCGTAGACCACGTATACCCGCAGCTCGGCACGTTCTCGCATTCCCATATGCCCCTGTGGCGCCCTAACGACCTTGTCGCGGCGTGGACAAAATGGTCAAAGCGACCTCTAACGATACTGTCGCCGAACATGAATCTCATGAGCCCGACAAGGGGATTTTTTGGCAAACCAGACCCCCCCTTCAGCTAGAACTGACCACTGAGAGAACCTGTGCATCCCTTTCTGCGTTGAGAAACTTATAAGCAAGTCATGAAAAGCCCTCGCCTCACCATTTGTATCCAAGGAACTCTACCTTTGTCGCACATCTGCTTCCTACACTCAAAGTTTATTTACTTGCTGATCGACATCTCCAGCGACCATGAAATCGTTGGTACGTTACCCTTATTGAAAAAAACTCCCTGAATTAGTCACCTAACCCATACGTTGCATTTTAGACTATTGATTCAATTTTTCCTGGGTTCGCATTTGCCGAAGTTGACTTGCCCGACCCTGACAACCACGATGGCTCGACTGGAGAGCATAAATGCAATTTCCCTGGGTGCAAATTAGCGGAGCGAGGTTTCAAGAGATACTGCGATCTTATACGGCACTTGAGCACCCATGATCCTAAAGCAAAGTACGCTTCGCAATAGCGCTACAAATATGTTCCGACTTATTTGTTACATTTTAGAAAGCGTGGGTGCCCATATCCGGGGTCTAAATGCAAGATACAGGCTGACGAAAAATACCAATTAACTAATTGGTTCGAACACATCGTCACCGTGCAGTAAGTTATATCTTTCTTCTCGCGTCATTACTTCATAACTTTGTCCTTACTGTGATAGTCAAGGCTATGTTTACTCTTGTGATGATTGCGACATTATCATCATATACCGGAAAGGCACATACAGACACCACAAAGAAACGGGACATAGATGTATTTCAACAGGTCGAAGTGCGGCGCAAAGGGAGATGGATCTGATACGGAAGAACGACTGTTATCGCAGGGCCTGTAATGAACTCAAACTGCAAAAGGCCTTGGGCGTTGAATCGGCTTGGGACGACAGCTGGCCCGAGTCGCTTCCGGAATACATCAAACTTATGCGAAAGAAGGCACGGAATAACCCCCAAGTGTCCTTTAACGACCCTCTCGTTTATTTAACTTCACCGCTGCCGCCCTCATCCTCGCTGGCTCGTCATCGTTTCCAGCCTTATATTATCCCCGATGCATCGTTGGCACAGTACGAATCCAAATTCGTACCCTATCAAATGTGCCAAGAGAATAACTTGGCTTTTGCTACGTTGCACTCTTCGCAACTACCCCACATTACGGACGACCAATCTAACTCGGCTCCCTTCAGTCATGGTGATTTGGCACCTAAGATCCTTACCCGAGATGCCTTCTCATCTACTCTCACACCAAGCTCCACGCCATCTTCTCTCGATGGTCTTAGACTTCGCAACCCGACCGCACCTTTTACTCAAAATGAGGCAGATATCTTGTACGATCGGACCATCTACAATGTGTCCGCCTTCTGGAAGGGTGATTCCTTAGGGTTGTCTTCGTTCACACCACAACAGTTTCCCCAACTCCCGCCATCTGATGCAAACACCCCTTCTATATCATTCGGGACCCCGTCAACCGCGTCACCCTGCTCGGATTTTATTCTTACTCCGCCGGACCTTCCACGGGACGCTTTCACTTATGAGGACGGTGGTTGTGTCGACCCAAGACAGCTCTACTTTACTGCATAGACAACCCCTCGGCCATGTCGCATAATTATATAACCCAAGGACCTATCACTCTACCGAGACTCATCAATTACTCTGTACTGAAAATTTCATGCGTTCTTTCTCTTCTCATGTATCTCTGTAGCAGTCCATATTATGTCCAAATCCACATGCATATGCCTTTCATGTGAGTTCTATCTGTATCAATGTATTCTAGTACAAAGTTCAAACAGAGTTGGTGTTCTATCATTAATATAACGAATCAAAGATCGATACCTACCTCATATCAGCTTGGACCGCGTGTCACTGACTATAAACTGAGCTGGGTTTACTAATACTACTGAAACGAGTCTACGTATACTGGCATTTGATTTAAGCAGCACGAAAACAGAGAGCTCTCAGCTCGGATCGCTGGCACAGCGTCGTGGCCCACTGACTTTTTATTGGCTAATGTAAGGGTAGGACTCTTGAGTCCTGACGTGCACCAGAGACGAAGACCGTGACACGATTAGCCAAGTACTATTTGTTCCTGGAACACCATAGGCATGCTTGTGGGATGTTTTAGAGCGTGACTTCTCGAGCGATCTTCTAAACTTCTAATCGAGGCTCTAATCCTGAAAATTCTCGTTCGCAATCGCCACGGTTGACGATCCCGTGAGAGGTTAGGCCAAGCTCATGAACCAAGCGACGAGGTGAAATTCTACCTTTATAGGTACTAAAGCTTCCTGCGTTCTTTTCACGGTGCATAGTTTGGATCCGAAAAGACCCGGGCGGGAGGCTAACTTACATTAATGCCCCCGACCATGGCTGGAATCATGGGCGTGAGGGATGTACGTAAGTCACTGCATCTAGCGGTTTACCATACAAGGTAGTCCGCTCCTCCCATCCTCTCAATCTCACGGCTACAGCCTGTCTTTAAGAGGGGTCAAGACAATCTGGAAATATGGAATAATTCGTCAGTTTACACTCATACCGTTACGCAGTAATGTTTATTCGCCAATTCTCAGGCGGCGCCGGCGTGAGATTATGTGCGCGCATTTACATGATGGATGCTGGCCAGTGGCACTGCACCAGTGCTGGCCCTGATTAAAGCTGTGAGAGTTTCCGATATGTTTATTCGAACGGTACACGCCTCCAATCGTTTTAAAGAAGGTGGTGTCCATATTTGAGTCTGGGTGTATATACGGTCTGGAAGGCGGCTGTAGTACCGCTAACTTCTCACTTCAAGTTGGTTCTGTTTCTGCGGGGTTAAAGGTTCATTTTAAACGCCATATAGGTAAGATACCCTTACCACGGTAGTGGCGCTGTTCTTGTACTTATCAATCTATCATGTGGGTCTTGACGCTAGGAATTCCTGGGTATCTCCCTCCACCCCTCAACCATCCTCTTCACCTCCTCGATGAACTCCGAAACCTCTGTGCATACCCTCGCCTTGTTAGTGAGGACAGTAAACCACGTACAATGGACGCGGTACATACAAGGCGAGCGGACCTGTTCATCAGGGTCATAGCTTTACACCAACTAAAAACCATATAAAAATGACAGTGGCTAGTCTTACTTTAGTGCTCCATGACCATTGTAAGTGCCCGCGCATTTATAATCTTCTCCCGGAATATTTTACTAGAACGCTGACGTGACCGTGGACAGTGTTGACTCTTCAAGAGGAGGTATACCCTCTTGTATATATAATGTTGAATGAGACTGACCATATGTTTCAAGGTCGATCTGGTTTGGGTGAGTCGAACCAGATTGTATTTTAGAAGCCTCGAGTGTATTTGGAACAATAACTCTAGCGGGGAGCAAGTCCTAAATCCTGGCCACGGCTAATCTTCCTTGCTGCAAGATATGCTGCACCCTTTGCACTCATTTTCAACTGTGTTGGTACGTCTTCTAAAATCAATTAATAACCGCTTAGCCCTGATTCTCCTTTAGCTTTGCTCAATACCCATACTACGGACGATGCAAGTTTATGTTGTTCTTTGCCCTTATTGCCAAGGCTAACTTGTCTTGTGGGACTATTTTACATCTTTAGTTGTGAGCCTCTTGTTTTGTTTTGTTGGTTTTTGATCAGCTCACCCTTCCGCCTCAGCTGTATGTCCTGGGCCCTGATTCTTTCCGACGCATTTATAATCATCTTCTGCCATTTTTCTCAATAGGTCGAGGTTGGTTACTTTTTCATGGATGGTCAGGTTATGTATTTTTCGCGGGTATACAAGGTCTGCATTCGCTTTCCTTCCTCGATTGTGCTTTTCATGGCATTTTTCTCTAGTAATATCACAGATGCGCCTTTGGGCTATGTACCGGAGTAGAAGAGTCCTGATCGCAATGACTATCGTTGTATCAATCGCGTTGGTAGCTATGGGTATCATCGAAGGCCTCGGTTACTCCAAAGTGGAAGGTTTGGCGTCTCCTAGATTTCAATAATGAGTGCTTACAGGCTTCAAGCCACGAACGAGCCAATTCCAAATCAAGTGCATATATGCGGTCCCGGTCATTTACCAAATTATGTCTATGCCTTTTGGTGTGTCGCGTTCAATATATATTCTATCATATGGTCTTATTCATAAAAACGATAGGATTCCTCCACTACTGGTGGAAACTATATCAGTGGTTCTCGTAGCACACAAGGCAATATTATATTTCCAGGGTAATGCAACGAGTGAGTGGACTGGGTCTCGGCTCATGAGCTCCCTTTTGCGATACAGTGTTTTCTATTTCGTCGTGTAAGATTTTTCCTTAGGATATTATAGCATATATGTTCGTCTCACAACGATGCCTTGCATACAGCGTCTTAGTTCTTTATGTTGCCAACCTTTATATATGGGCGCGGTTACCGGTACGAATTTCATCACGTTTCCATCTCGAATTCGCTGATGCTTCCAATTCGCAATCAAGATCAATACATTCGAACTCCTTATACCTCTCACCTATGCACTACCTAGTATTGCAGGTAACCGGATGCTTCTTTCGCTCAGGAGCGTTTTTTATGCCGATCATGCGATGCTGCCTGGGCAACGTGACACCATTGGTCTGACTCTCGTCAACCCGGACAGGGGACTCACCGTCCACACCCACAATCCGCTAAAGGAGTTCGATTCTTTCTTCGGTGAAAAAAATCACCAATAGAGCGTTGGGGAGCAGGTTCACATGCGCAGGCCGTGTACTCGTTACTATATTATGTCGCGATCAATATGATTGTGTTAATCAAGTCAACACTCATTCTTATGCAAAGCCGGCTCCAAAACTCATCGTACAGTTGCGATTACAAAATATAATGGGCGTCTCGCACAATGACGCTGGTGATATTATTTTACGATGGGATTAACACCTCGCGCAGCAAGATAGGCTTTTTGTGCGTCCGGGTTCTTAAAAACATGCGTAAATAATATGAGGAAATGGGAGAGGCGGTGAATTGGCGTACGAGACTCCTGATAAGGTCGTATATACTCTTGTCATGATAGCGGAGCTGGGTCGCTGGGTCAGTATAAGGAGCCTATGGACATTAACGACTTAAGAAGCTGGTTCAAATTTTTTCGGAATCTACCTCTAAACCGGTGATATCGCAATAATGCTTTTGAGGAAGCACCGATGGTGGGGCTTCTATTGAAGTGTCTATTGAGCAAGTGAACTTGGCGTCGAACATTCTGCAGACGAAAGAACGCACAAGTAGGCATTTCGTTCTCATCCTCTTCTTTTGTGTTATGAGCGTCCACGCCGTCAACCTCCATGGTATCCTTCACCTTGTCTCGTTCTTGACGCGACTTCTCCCGCTCGGCTGCCAAAACGAATTTCAATCCCTTAGTACGACGATTGACGTTCTTTGTGTAATATGGATTCTTGAAGGGCCGAGGGTTATGCAAATAAGAAAGCGATTCTCCCAACGTCTGCGAGAAATAAGTACCAAAGCCGATATACCTCCTGAAGACGTACCGGTCCCTGGGGAGGAACTGATCCCTCGGTCGTTGAAGCTGCTGCGGACTTGCGTTTACCTTTAGGCGGCCTAAGAGTATGTGAATTGTTAAGACAAGTCTGTTGTGTCTGAATACCTACATGGTGGTCTAAACTATACTGCCGCGACTATGACGGCGCCAAAGCTTTCTCATTACAGACTCTGAACGCCACAACCGCGTCTTCTGTTGTATCGATGGCCCATGACCAGAGCCAAGACTCACAAGACATCGAGCAAGCAACAACTGCCATTCTGCCTTCCCCGTGAGCCACACCACCTTACATCTCCCGACTGCGACCAAGCTGCAGCTCCTTGACTCCAGAATTCAACCTGACAAGAAGACCCGGCGATATGACCGCCAGCTACGGTAAGTATGTCAGATTACTAGCCTTTTCAACACGTCTGACTTCAAGGGAAGGTTGTGGGCATCATCTGGGCAGAACGCGCTTGAGTCTTCACGAATCCTTGTAATATCAGCATCCGCCACCTCAACGTCGATCCTTAAAAATCTAGTTTTGCCTGGGATCGGACACTTTACCATATTAGATCCAGAGAGTGTTACTCCTGAAGATGCTGGTAATAATTTCTTTTTTGAGGGTTTGAAGAGTGTTGGGAAGTCGAGGGCTGAGGAAGCCGTGAGGTTGTTGAGCGAGTTAAACGATGAGGTGGAAGGCAAAGCCAATACCATGGTGAGATTGTATTCAATCGTACAAATGAGCGGTATTCATTGTTTCCACAGAGTCTTGATGAGATTTTGTCTAATGACCCCAGTTACTTGACTTCTTTCACACTGGTCATCGCGCACAATCTTGCTCCGCCTCTCCTGTCTAGACTATCTGCCTTGTTATGGACGCATTCACATGGTCCATCTCTGGTGGTCGTCAGATCGGCAGGATTTCTAGCAGAATTCTTCATACAATTTCATGAGCATACCAGTTTGTTTTCTGTTCTGTGTATGGACCCGCCTCATTCGGTTGTCACTAGTCGTTGATTCACACAGTGAAACTGCACCTTCGTTGCGAATCGACAAACCATTCGCGGCGTTGCTCCAGCACGCAATGTCGCTTGATCTCGATTCTCTAGAAGACATTGATCATGGACATATTCCGTACGTGGTGATTCTAGTTCGAGCAATGGAGGATTGGAAGAAAACGGTATGTTCATTGCCAACGTGTTATCTGTATCATATCTGATATATGGTTGAAGCATGATGGGAAGCCACCGCAGTCATATGCGGATAAGCAGTTGTTTAAGAAGAGTATCGAGGCAATGAAGAGAAAGGTCGACGAAGAGAACTTCGACGAGGCTTCAGCCCAGGCATATCGCGCCTGGACTCCAACTACTGTCCCATCAGATATTAATGCGCTCTTCTCTGACCCTGCGCTCCAGGAACCCCTGTCATCGAATTCTGACAGTTCCGCGGTCTTCTTTCACCTGCTTGCAGCGCTTCAGCGTTTCACTCAACAGCCGCCTCATACACTCCCGTTGTCATCGACGTTACCAGACATGAAGTCAGACACGAGTAGTTACATCCATCTTCAAAACCTTTACAAACGTCAGGCTGAGCTAGAGAAAGAGACATTCAAAGGGCTTATTGGAAAAGAGCTATCAATTGATGATGTGACAGTCGATGAGTTCGTCAAGAACTCGCACGGCCTGCGATTGCTTCGCGGGAGGCAATTCGGAGCTATTGACATCGATGAAGAGGCGCTTGGTGAGTTTGCGATGTCCCATACTATGGCAAGGTTGCTGACATACTGTTCGATCAGTGAATGCATTACAGACGTCTCCAAAGGAGGCTGCCACGCACCTCGCACTATCGGCTCTAGCCGTTTCGCAGACTAAAGAACCGATCGCAACTATTACCGTCGAAAAACTTGCGAAAAAGGCCCACCTAATGGTCGGTCCGTTTGAGTGGCAAGGAGAAACGGAAGAAGCACTGGACAATGCGCTCGGCGAAATGTAAGTCATCCTCGCTATATATCCTGAGACAATTGCTGACGGGTCCTTGTACAAGTGCGCGTGCGCCCACCGCCGATCTGCCGAATATGGCTGCGTTCCTCGGTGGGCTCGTTGCGCAGGAAGCGATTAAGATGATTACTCGGCAATATGTCCCAGTCAAGGGCTATTGCGTAGTGGATCTAGTGGGTAGTTGGACAGGATGTGTGGATGGTTGAGGTGAGAAGATATCGTCTTGCCTTGTACAGAGTCGTGATTCGCTGTTCCTATGCATTATGTAATTTCATTTCGCAGTGAGAATAATGCTTACCAAACAATCTTGATCTTTCTTATCAGCCCTGCCCTGAACTCAACCAAGACAGTACACAGTCGCTTCTGTGCTACCTATTCTCTGTTTGGAAGATTGACATCTGCATGCGATGAAATTTCCATGAACTCGACTCAGAAACTAATGCTTGGTGGACCAAATTTTTAAAACAACTTGGATATCAACAAGCAATCGTTGCTATCTACTTGAACCTGAGGATTGGTCACGGTCTTATCTATGCTCACCGGAAGGTTAAAATACGTGTTATCGCTTTTATTCTTGTGACATTGTTTTCCCACTTATTCCTGCTCGCCATGTCTGGCGAGTACGCATTGCTGAAACAGCCTGATGGACTGATTTCCCCTCATCCGAAAAGGGTCGAGCAAAGATCAAGGAGACTCCATTACATCGGACTGGTGACGTTGCTTGTTGGACTAACGGCACTCACCCTCTCTATACTTAATACAACAAACCGGTATTCTCTTGCAAGAATCCAAAATGCCTGGGACACTTCAAGTCCAGAAGGCCATATCCTTGACGAGCCTTTCGAACGATGTGTCGCAGGCGAGCCCGCTACGGCTTCACCGCCTGCGTCCGTCAACCTCTGGGCCTCTTTATCAGTCCCCGAAGCTCTGGAGATCAGGAAGTGGTTGAACGAGCCTGACAGACATCTAAATCTCACGACAAGTGGTGAGGCGAACCTGAATGACAATGTCGTCTTTGGCATCGAGGCCGCTCGCCCTCCCAAGGTGCAGGCGCTTGCATACCTTGACTCCCCTGGTCCCGCGACATTAAGAAAGCTGCCCCAGCGATTTGCGAAAGTGATCATTCACCATGGAGCAGCACCAGTACCTATTATTAAAGAGTATATGGTAGGACCACTACCCGTAGGCCCCCAAACTGAAATGTCTGAGGTTAAGGGGATCTACCATCGCGACGACATCCCATACAACGCTCGGGGTCAGGTCAATCCGACAGAGCTTGCCCCATTGATCAGTAGCATCATGCCTCAGCTTGCTGAAGCTACCCAGGTTTGACACATATACACTTTCCATCGTCGTTTGTTTACTTGAGACGATATTCTTCAGGAATTATTTGATGCAGTCGCTGTTGGTCTTCCGAACGATACGCTTGTCGCAGGAGCCTCCGCACCGTTTGGATTTGATGGGTCTTTTCGTCGCATGTGGATTTCTTGGAGACGGAATGTCCCCGGTCCCTATCTACACCCTATAGGTTTCTTCCAGTACGTTGAGGCTAGCGGCACGGATCCTTCACAGTGGAAGATGCTCAAGGTGCGTACGGACTCCTCCATTTGAAATTGTGACATTTCGCTAACTTGTTTACCCTCTGTAACATTGCAGCTAGTCTACAATCACCAGATATTCTCGTCTGCAGACTCGTTTATGGAGGCCTTCCGCAATGGAACTTTGAAGCGTCTACCGAATCGTCCGGACCAACGCCGAGACCAATCGTGGAGTACAAGGAAAAGAGTAGGACCCCGTCTTGACCTAGATCACCTTCCCGGTCCCCGCTCGGTTTCATTCGCCGGTCTACGCTTCCGAGTAGATAGAAAACTTCAGTACATAAGCTGGATGGGATGGGGCTTATATCTAGGTTTCAATCGTGACATGGGCATGAGTCTTTGGGATATCAGATTCCGAGGTGAAAGAATTATATACGAAGTAAGTCACTTTTCCCTAAGCTACGCTATTGATCTAATGGCTCCGCCTCAGATTTCACCGCAAGAAGCCATGGCGCAGTATGGTACAGCACACATTCCATGATCTGATTGAAGCATAGGTATTTGCTGACCGAAGCCGTCACAGCGGGCAATGACCCTACCCAAGCAACAACTGCCTGGTTGGATTCATATTTTGGCATGGGATCAACGACCCGCGATATGTTGCCTGGTTACGATTGTCCTCACGAGGCCGTCTATCTCCCAGCCACCGTCCACACCGTCCAGGGCAGTTCCACAAGAGAGCGAGCGATTTGTATATTTGAACAAGACACAGGCCGTCCGCTTACTCGACATACTGGCTATTTGGAGGGAGAGTTTGGTGCCGTGAAAGGCTTTGTCTTGACGGTCAGGACTATTAGCACTGTCGGCAAGTGAGTGAATCGCATCTTTTATGTGCATGTCACTTATTTCAACCAGTTATGATTACTGTGAGCGTCTGGTGTTTTCGCGTCGACAAAGTTAAAACTGCATCATCATCCTGACATTTTTAAACTTTCTCAATTAGTAGTGAGTTCTGCCAGGAGCTTGCCTCTCACTCTACCCGTGACGCTGACGCGGGCATTTACTTAGTTTGATTACATGTTCCAAATGGACGGTACTATTGAAGTACGCTTGTCGGCATCTGGTTATCTTCAAGGAGGCTTTTGGGAAGACAACCAAGCAAGTTATGGAGCCAAAATCCGAGACACGACGAGTCAGGTGTGACATTCTTTCCCAGGTGGATCTACTAATGTTTCTCGTTTAGTGGGCAATCTTCATGACCACCTCATTAACTACAAGGTAACGATGCTGCGGCTTATGCCATACGTTTACACTTAACTCTTCAACGGATGTAGGTGGACCTCGACATTGCGGGGCTAGAAAACTCCCTTCTGCATACAAGCACAGCGCAAGAGGAAGTTGAACAACTATGGCTCGATGAAGATGACTGGGGTAAAACATCCATTCAGCAGAAGATCACACGCGAGTATATCACAAACGAAGACGATGCGATGCTTAAGTATCCCCAAAATTTCCAAGGTGGATATGCCTTTGTGAACAAAGATGCAATGAACCGGTGGGACAATCCGCGAGGGTATGCAATCCATGCGGGCCTTTCCCCGATCCACAACGTGAGTTTTCCTATGAATAAATTTGGGGCTCATTCATGAACGTCAGCACAGACTGTTGTTGGTTCCAAGAGACTGCTTAAAAATGCGCAATGGGCAAGGTACACCTTCAATATTCGATGGTGTTTCGCTACCTGATCGTTATCTGTAGATATAATTTAGCGGTTTCGAAACGCAAAGAGTCCGAGCCTGCTTCAAGCAGCATGTGGAACTTGCATCTTCCAGGTGCCCCAGTGGTCGATTTTCATAAGTTTTTCGATTCTGAGAGCATAGTGCAAGAGGATTTGGTGGCGTGGATTAACGTCGGAACGCACCATCTAGCACGTGGCTTCACCCTACTTTGTTGTGTATTGTTGACTCTTTGCATTTAGCCTCAAGCTGAAGATGCCCCAAACACCCGTACCAATGTTGCCGCATCGAGGTGAATGCGACATCAAGGCTATCTTACTCTGGATTTTCTCTTACTCATGCCATCGATTTTAATTTTTAGTTTCTTCTTAACGCCTCTCAACTACTTTGACTACGATGTCTCGATTGACGCTTCGAACGCCGTCCTCCTGCGCGCCCCGTTAGAAGCGGGAGGCACATTCTCTTTTGATGACTACGGCGTCAAGCCGAAGAACTGCCTCCCTGATCCTGTGCCTGTATTCGAGTATTCTGGTATGAAGAACTTTGACCCAGACGGGAATCTAAGGGTTTTAGACGTGGAGAAGATGAGACAGGAGGCTGAGCTAACGCACCGTATCAAAGTGGAGTTTTAGAAGTATAGCGGCGGGGCGTTTGAGCAATTCTAATAACATTATACGTACATTTGATCACATTAAAGTATGGCCTCACATTAAATTTACTCCCAGCGGGCCTTAGCCCGTGTCTGTGATTGTATCTAAGATAGGTTTTCAAGGTGAGGTGGGTTTTTGGGGGCCTGACGAAGACGGTGTAAGCCCTTTTTCGACTCATAAGGTGTGCTATATAAATTATCAATAATGTGTGATGAGAGAACAATATGCAAGATTTGCCGTGTAGACACAGCACGTGTTCGTGACAGCGACAACCAAAAACAAGAGAAATCCTAGCCCCACGCGGGGGTCGAACCCGCAACCTTGAGATGATCTCAATCCGCCTGACTTTTTAAGAGTCTCACGCTCTACCGATTGAGCTAGCGAGGCGTTATTGCGACTATCTCTTGCGTGTATTTATCATACGACAGATCTTGTCACGTGATCCGCCAGGCATTGTTCACAAGAACTGCAGTTTTCGTCTTGTTGCTTTGACGGGTCCATTCTCGCGTTTTCTTGTCCTTTCTTCCACTTGCACGCGGTTCATCGTCTTCAAGTCCTTTGCAACGCTCTGCAACACTGGCTTATCTCGTGATTCTGTTGCGTCACAGAAGCGTGGCTTCAGCGCAGTTCCGTGTTCGCCCAGCCCCAAACCATGGCGCCACAGTCGGATTCCGGTCCTATTGAGCGTTCTAATAATGTATGGGTTACTTTCCCTTTGCCCTGCCACCACGACCGATCACCCTTGGTAGGAGACCATGCCTGGTGAGCAGAGTGTGTACAGCGATGAAGCGTACGTGTACTACATGTTGCCGCCAAGCGTCCATTTTGCTAATTGATGCTTGCTGATCTAGCTCTGATTTTCGAAAGATCCTTGAAAGACCCTCTCCTAACTCATCTTATTCTTTTCGTACAGAACTCTTATCCGATGCTGACAGCCATAAGGGTCATAAATCAAAGCCTCACAAGAGCTCGTCTCACAGACGGCATCGTTCTCGTTCCCACAGAGATCGAAGTGGCGCTGCCGATGTAACAGCTCTCGATGCGCGACATCTCACCCGATTATTCGCTCGTGACGAGGCTGAGGCAATAGAGATGCGCAAGGTCCTTATTAGGACTTCTGAACGCCTCGAGCAAGAAAGTCGTCGTGCTGCTGAAGCTGAGACAAGGGCCCGCGAGGCTGAGGCTCGCGTTCTTGCCTTGCAAGCTGCTAGACAGACTGCACAAGCCAACGCTCTGCGTGAACAAGAGGCTCTGAAGGCATACCAAGCGCAGGTAGAAACGGCACGTAATGAGATTCTTCGCGCTCAAAAAGAATTGAACATCATGGCTGCCGAAAAAGAACGAGCTGAGGTAGAGGCTGCGAACGAGCGAAGTAAGGCAAGGGCAATGGCTAAGGAGATGGAGATTCAGCTTGCTCTCGAACAAGGCCGGCGAGAAGGTAAGACTCAGGGTTTTGTGGACGGCCGTAAAGAGGGTTGGCATCTCGGTACCAAGCATGCTTACAAGGAAATCTTCCGCGATGAAGCTGGTCTCAGCTCACGGTCGACAATGACACCTCCCTTTACCAGCGCTGGCCAGCAGCCGACAACCTCGACGACAACCACCGCTTCAGCTCCTCAGCCTACCGCAGGTAACATGCCTGAGCCTGTCAGGATGCCAGAACCCGTTACCATTCCCGAGCCTGTCAGGATGCCAGAACCCGTTACCATGCCCGAGCCTGTCAGGATGCCAGAACCCGTCACCATACCCGAGCCCATCACTATGCCGGTACCGATGATTCCTCAAACAAAACCTACAGTCACCTCTACTCGCACTGCGACTCCTCATACGACCCATAAGCGTTCCGGCAGTCTTACACAAACTAGTAAGTCGCACACTCGTGTTGACTCGGAGTTTGAGCTGCCCTCTTTACATGCAGGAGCAGGTCCTAGTCCTGAACCAGCACTCGTACGGAACGCTCGCTATGAAGACGTTCCTCGGCCTAAGTCCGCACGACTCACCCCGTCTCCCTCACAAGAGCGATTGTCTCCTATACCAATTCACAATGCCATACCCTCCCCACGTCACAGCCCAGTGTCGCCCTTGCCTGGGGGATATATTCCTCTGCAGGAGAATGGTCGTGTATCCTTACCTCCGCCGCACGAGTTAGATCCTCCTCCACCAAGCCCACATTCACCTTCCATGCCCCTTCCGCCACAAATCAATAATTACCGTGCGCCGCCGCCACAGAACCTGGTACCTCCCGGTGTACCCACGAATGCCCCCTCCATTACTGTTCAGGAGCCAACCCCTCCTGAACCATTCCCAATGCCCGAACCACACCTGTCTCCGAACCCGAATGTTTCGGCTGAGAACAATTCAAGATCGAACCGTGGCCTAGGGCGGAATATAGCGCGTGGCGAATCGCCACCGCTACCGCCACTTCCTCCGGGAGCCACAGGTGTCCCAACGGGACGACTTAACAAAGGGAAACAACGGCAGCGCACGGGTCCCCCCCGTGCTGGGACTGGGTTACATGTACCAGGACGCAAATCGCCGTCCGACACATCGACCGAGTATTCACAGTTTGACATCTTCGAAGACGAGGACGCACCTTCCAAATTCGACCGAACTCAGTTAAGTGTTATCATGGAAGGGAGTTCGGTCGGTGGAAGTCCTGAACCTGAAAGTGATCCACGACTCACGAATCTGACGAGGAATTCGTCCATGAAGAGTCCATCACGATCGAGGGAATCGCCGCTCTCTAGAAGTCCTTTGAATATCCCAGGCCAAGGTCCAGGTCAAGGAATTCTCAACGACCCTCTCGAATATGCTGAATACGCTGACCTTAATGGTGCCACGCTCACACCTACCCAGCTCGCTCATCGGCGCGAGGTCGCTGAGCAGCTTCGACATTCGCCGTCTGAAGAGGCCATCAGAAACCAAGCACGCAGTATCAGAGATGATGTGAGTGAGCAGATGTATTTTTAGCTATGTTCTGATGATATTGTCTAGGTCTCTATCAAGTCCTCAACCACCAGGGCAAGTGCTCCTCCGAAAAAGCGTATTCTCACAAAAATGCCTGAGCGTCTGGGTGCGAGTAAAGATGTCGAGGTTCTTGAAAAGCAGGCAGAGATGTACGACGCGTTTGGGACGGGTCATTTCCCTACTTTCCCCACGACCGATTCGCTATCATCCCCGGATGATGTCGTTTCTACCCGTACGCCTGATCATAAAAAAGGTCACCGAAGAGCAATGTCCTCGTCTACGACAATCCCCGGGATTATGATTGAGCCTCCGGTAGATTGATATTTTCCATGTTGTTTTTCTGACCTCATTTCGTGCCTATCCAAACTACTCAGTCGCGCCCTTCTTCCAAAGGCTCCAAAATCGGGCTTCATCAGAGTCCTCTAAGTCCATCGTCAGAGCATACACCCATAGCGGCCATTAATAATGCAACGCCGTCTCGTCGCCATTCTATGCAAGGGTCCCCTGCCTCACCGTCCAGAGTGCCACTGCCACACTCATCTGCTCAGGTCCCGAGAAGTCTTGGGACCCCTGGCTCCGAGTCTAAGCCCTTTATACCCCCGTTACCCATGACACCTTCCAGAGTACCCCTCCCTCAAACTACTTCCCAAATGCCCACCAGTCTTTTGACCCCCCATTCTGCGGAATCCGGTTTACCGCCAGGGTTTGTACCTTTTATACCTCCGCAAGGGCCTCCTTCAACGCCTTCCAAGGTGCCACTTCTCCAAGCAACTGGCCACACTCCCTTTGGCTTGGGTACTGTTGATCTCACACTGGCTGATCACAGTTTGCCGGCAGGTTTCGTACCTCAACAAGGTCCACCCGAAATCTTGGAAGCATACGCTATTAAGACGCCCGGAGTGAAGTCTTCCGGGTTGTCGAAGACACCACAACATAGCACAAATGCTCTTGCACAAGTCCCTAACACTCTTCCGATTCAAAGTCCCTCAGGTTTTCCTGCAGTACATCTTGCAGAATACGGTTTGCCTGCCAATTTTGTACCTTTACAAGGTCCTCCTGAAATTTTAAATGCATACTTATCTGCAGCTTCAAAAACACCCGAATTTAATACTTCTGGCTTGCCCTCGCGGACGCCGCATAAGAGCACGAGTGGCTTGCCATTCGAAGGCTCGGGCAACCCAGGCTCAAGCTATACACCAGCCGGTATTCCCCTGCCTATGAGCACTGCAACTGCAACTTGGGGATTACCCGACAACACCACAAGGGGTACAGGGAGGACTGCCTATAATGGACTGCCCTCAGCCCAGGCTCAACCCAATTTTAACTATCCTACTACTCCGGCCCGTATGCCCCTTCCTGCTTCCGTAGTCGGTAGCCCACAAGGTTCTACGACTCATCAAACGCCTTGGTCTGGGTGGGGAGGGAACGGCCTTGCAGCAGGTGCCACACCCGGAGCGATGCCATCGGAATTACTTGGCCGACCGTCATCGCTCTACGCAGGTGATGGCGGTCTGAATAAAAAGGTCTCTTCGGCCTCCCTGGCTAGTTCTTACAAGAAATTTGATCCGAGTACTTACGTTGATCCGGCTTATCTTGCCAGCAGTAGTGCAGAGGTCCCACCCGACCCAACACTCAACGACCAAACCAATATCCGATCGCGTCCTGGCTCAGTGCGGTCAGTGCGTTCGACGAGAAGCATCAAACTCCCCTGGGGCTCACCCTATGCTGCTACTATCGAGACGATCACCGACGATAAGATAATATGAATACCTTCATTTACAGTAACACAAGTATGGTGTCTGGCAATCTGTATTTTTCCCTCCCCTGGAATGTCCATATACTCTATAGAATCTTTGGTTCCTGTCGCGCTTGTTGCTTGTATTTACCAGACAGATTCGAGTTCGCTGCTTAGAGAGGATAAATGTATACATGATAGAGGAATATAAGGTTTGATCTTATAAATGTTGGTACATTAAAAGGATGCATTACTAATTCCCCAATCGTTTCCGAGCATCTCGTTACTCTGCCCATCTGTTTCATTTGCTAACAATTTTGCCGCCTCCGCCCCAGAAATCGGAAGACGAAGTGTTTGTTTCCCGTCAGGAAGGGGGTAGGGGATATGTGACGGGATGACGCCCGCTTGCTTCAAAGCCCCGGCTTGATCCCACCAAATATGTTCGTGATACAGGCGGTCTCCGCGAACGTTCACAACACTCATCATGGGAATTGCTAACTTCCTGCCGGAAGGAGGTACGCCTGGAAGCAACCAGTCCACAACTCTGTCGTGGGTCATGGTGAAAATGAATTCGTCTGCATGGAGGTAACGATAAATATCTGAATAAACCCCTTGCGACGTCGGAACTGTTACCAATAATCCTATCAGCTCCGACGGTCCGTGATATCGGCTCCAGGGCAGTATCGGTTGGATTTCTACAGAACGATGGAAGTCTATATGCGAATTGACTCAAAATTTAGACGTACGAGAAAATGAAATGGTCCCGATAGAAAACACACAATTCCTTACAGCCCATCCCACCGGTCATCTGTCAATGATTGAAAGATGCTCAGGAAAGACCAAGCTATCTGAGAACATAAATCTTGACCGTTGGAACATGGTTGACATAAGGCTCAGCCTACATTTGAAAACTTGCCACATGGTTAATCATTCTACCGTGAGTAGGACGTACCACCATCGTTCCCATGGTTTTGGCAACGCTTCGTACTTCGAATTCGAAATACGTGTGTTCATCCCATATGGCCTCTATGTCAAAGTGAGGTCCACCGATGTGTTTTCTTAAAAACACCAAGCTACGAGTGTGGGCGACTGCAGCTGAACCAGCATGATAATCCTCCGTGTCTGGAAGAACAAATAAAGACTTTGCGGTCGAGTACTTGTGACAGGAGCTCGTCGGCGAGTTCGTATATACATGTTGATCCATTGGAATGTGACTGAGTATGGGCACTGGACTTGTGGATAAGTGAGCACCATATGACACCACACAAACGAGACGGTCGTCTTCTTGAATGATATCTAACACGGCTGCAAGAACTTGAGGGTTGTAAACTGTGATAAAGTTATATTAATTTT
Organism: Ramaria rubella; assembly: GCA_015039355.1. Lineage (NCBI taxonomy): Eukaryota > Fungi > Basidiomycota > Agaricomycetes > Gomphales > Gomphaceae > Ramaria > Ramaria rubella. The sequence goes on along the minus strand of MU134303.1, from coordinate 550,155 downwards.
TAAACTATAGGGCATATAATGAGTGATACCAAGAATTCCAATCTTGTCCTTTATGTCTAACTCTTCCAATTTCACAAGCTCACTGCCTGCTTGCTCTATCATTGTTCGAATATTACATCCACTCTTGGCGGTGACACCAACGACGGCGAAGCCTTCCTCTGCCCATTTCTGAACGGGGCTCGGATCCAATGATTTTTTGTGAGGACCAGTTTCATCAAGGGACTTTGGCTCGAGAGCGGGCAAAAATATAATCAACCCGGGTCCGTGACCTCGCCGAGAAAGGGGCGGCTGCAGGACGACATTTCTTTCCAGATTAATTAGAGGTGCAGATGGCAAGGGAACGTGCTGTTCTTCAGGGCAATTTGGATCATACGTCGTTGGTGGCGCCATGTTCTGGACCTGAGGAAGGCGTTGCCGTCGCTGAATGGCTTGGCGCGAATGGGGCCCAGTCAAATTTCAAGATCTCTATATTTACATAATGCAAATTAAGAAGATACTTGTGTTAAAAATGCATTATATACTGACATTGATAGGTCCACTCCTGAAGTTGTGATGGACGTCCCAACTGAGCTTCAACTTGGCCCGATTTTACTAGTCCGCTCCCACATGATTGCACAGCAGCCTTCCAATACCCTCTCTTGGGTTGACTTTCACGGCTTCATAATCGGATTTGCACAAGAATCCTTTATAGCTGATCGCAATGGTGGCTCATCGACATCACGCATGAGTGCTTAGACGTCTGATAGACCTTCCATTTTTCCTATTTTTTTTTCCAGATGTGTTACCTTGACGGTCCTAATTTTCTCGCTGGGTACATTCCGTCCAGGTCGTGTTCAGGCTAGTGTGTGTCATTCCTCTGGGCATACTATCGCCCAAATATACTAGCGACGCCATATTCCGAGAATATTTGAATATGGTGAGAATACCTAGAAAGTATGATGTCTACGATGTTGATGGTGAGTGGCAGTGATCCTGGTATTTCAATACTAATTAGGCTAATTTCATAACGTGATGCAAAGACGTGATTGTACGCTGTAACAAGATTTAAATCTATCACCTTGTGGCATGCTAAAGGAACAATTTGCTGCTTTGCACGAGGTATCTTCAAGAAGAACCTTAGCTTATTTGTATCAGGCAACAGTTTTCCTTGTCATGATGCCAATGATTGGCACATTGCGTTTTGGATCGATGTATCACAGCACGAAGTTGCCGTCTCTCTTGTCAAGGATATTCATCGTCAAAGTGAGCACATGCCGGTCTCTCATCTAAACTATTTGAGTGGCCGGATTTGGTGATAGCCATAGATTTTATGCGCGTAAACGGGTGGAGGGTTAAAGCGCCCACCAGCGAGCCGGCAACTAGATTGAACACGCAAGATATCCGATGGCATGTCGTGTGAGAGGTGTAGTATCAGAGGTCTTCCCCCGATGGTCTATGGACTCCGAAAATCCCATTTCAGCATGAAGAGCCAAGGTTTTCCCACCGCCCGCCCCGAAGATTTTGCAATGGATGATAGGCTGTACGTTTCGGGCAGCCGGTCTCTTGAAGGGACGTGGGCGACGTCTTCGACCAAGACCGTATTTCCGAGCACAATGCGGTCAAAAACTGGAGTCACCATATCCAGCACGTAATACCTCGCTACTGAACGATAAACAACAGATCATTATAGTTGCGCACTTTCCGGTAATAGCAAAACAACTTTTTAAGCCGTCCAACACCCAAGGAAAGCGCCCCGTAGCCAACAGACAAATTGGCGGTGATATTACGAGGGGTCATATCAATTCTGTCAATATCTCAAGTTTTCCTCTTGAACCGATCCAATGCGGACGGCCGCTGTTCCCCTGGCTCTGCATCTCCCCTGGCTTGCCTCTTTTCCTTTTCTCTCTCCCGTTTGCGCTCCTCCCGCTGCTTCTCTAATTTTTCCCGAATGGCAATCTAGAAAATAGAGATGACCGTGAGTTCCGTCGTTCAGTGGAGGAGACCCGTAACTGACTGTTGAAGGCTCGATGACATTTTTCCGCTTCTTCTTAAGGTATCGTTTTAATGCTTTGCCCTTACCGCGCATTTTCATTTTTTCTTTCTCGACTTTCTTCGCTTTCTTCTCTGGGTCCGCCTCGTTGCCAACCTCATCGTCCTCTTCGCCAATGACCTCAGTTTCATCAGCTTTACCTTGTGCTCGCAGCCGTTCCAAACGTGGCAGTTTCCGGAACGGAACATTGCCCTCTACAGGCGCTTTCCGCTTCCCACTTCCATCTGCAGCAAGAGTCGTGTTCGCATATGTCAATTTGGAAGGTGGTGCAAGCGAGCCAATAAAATCTGGGTCAAGCGTGATCATGTCTGGCTGGATCTAAGTTCGAACGGAATCAGTAATTTGCATGCGATCTTTTTAAGAACGAAAGCATACTTTGTCCAAGAGGCCCCGGACTTCCCTTTCGGCACGTCGTTTTTTATTTTCGAATGGATCCGCCTCAGCGCTGTCGAAGTTTGGTTCGCCAGCCCCGGGTACCAATATTGAAGAGATGCCCTTGGCATGTCCTAGCAGCCGTGTTCATTAACTCGGTAACTCCGTCACATAAGCAGACTCTGTACAAACCAATTGCGAGCACGTCATGGAATGGTTCAAACCGTAGTGACGAGGCAGGCTTTGCACCAGAGGGAAGGGGGTGTGTGAGATACAGAGGCGGCAGAGCCGGAACGGGATGCTGTGATTGTATCGTTGGAGAGGTGTAGGTCTATGGGAACTCAAATGAAAATTAACATAGACGGGCTAGCAGTGCAAACGCACATTAACTGTACCGCCTGATGCGACAGCTAGTACACCGCGCTGACTCCACTCGAGCGCCGAAGCAGGGCCTGCCCGAGGTGACCACTCACGTACCGGCGAGCCAAGATTACGGTGGTCCCAAACCTGGCATGCGAAGTCATCAAAAACTGCCCTTGATGGTAGAATATATGGAGAAGAGGGCTTACCTTTACCCTGCCATCCATACCACCTGTCGCGAGATAACGGCCACCGCTTGACGGATCTACGGAAAGAGCAGTGACAGGTCCCAAATGAGCCAAAAGTCGGATATGTGGAGTTGTCATGGAGGGGGTCCACAATGTCACAGTACCTGAAGATTAATTCAGGTTCATTGTCAAAGAATTATTTACAATAGTAGAAGACGTCTTGTAATATGACGTACCGTTTCCGGCTCCCCAATAGACCACAGCGTTGTGGGCATTTTGGGTGAGTGCTGTTGGAGGCCCTAATTTTGGACGGTGTTGTGCGACGATTGTGCCCATCGATGTGTCAAGGTATGATAAAGTTCCAGGCAAGCCCTATCTCAAATATTTACCAACGACACAACACGGGAAAATAATATCATGTTACATACCGCGCAAACGAGAAGCCAATGGTAAGGTAAAAATTCTAGATACGCGGGTTCTATTAAGGCAGAGAGTCGGTGCAGCTCGACCAAATTCTGGTCGTAGATGAAAGCATGCCGAGATTGTGCAACGGCAACGTGGTGATGTGAGTGTAAATATCTGAGATGGCCGACAAAAAATCAGGTAGGAGTATTAATGAAACGAAGGGCACTCACGTTACGTCTCTGCAAGTCTCTTTGAGTTGTATTTCAGCATGAATATCACCCGTCATCCAGTCTACGCTCGCAAGATGCCCCCTTCTTCCAACCATGACAGTATGCCGTCCATTCCTAGTCCAACGCGTTTTGAATCCTCCTCCCCCTCCATCATCCAGCACAAGTTCTCTCCGCCCCGCAGCCGCGTCCCGCCCGACTCCATCATCTTCGAGCAGCTCCTTCTGTGTCACCCTCCAAGTGCGCTCAAGAGGATCGGTTGCCTCGACATGGCCCGCAGAAGTGGTCAGAAGCAACTCTGCATCCGAGACCTGCGTTGACCTCGCAGCAGCCAGCGATCGCTGCATATTCAAACGAGCCTTCAGCTTTCGATCCTGAATATAAGCAAACCCATCTTTTTCCTCTTTCTTTTGTTTGCCCTTGGTTGAGGGATCAGGAGGCGGCAACAAGGAGGATGGGATAGTTGTTCGTCTGGCTACTGACGAGACCGTCGCATCAGGGGCTGTATCTATGTCTTTGCGAGGTTTCTTATGTGTGTGTTTTTGGGTTTTTGGGCCACGGGATGTGGCTGGGTGAGACTTGAAAGCATTATGCGACCGCGACAATGAAAGCGAGGACTTGTGTTTTTTAGTGATAGGCCGGATGCCGTCTGCTCGTGATATAAGTGCATCCATGCCTTAAACTCTCCACAACTCTACCAAATGACTCCCTTTGACGCGAACAGGCTGCAACTTGCAGAATTGGTAAAACTTGAAAGGGTCACGTGATATCATTGGGACAGGACAGTCAGAGACAAGTCATATACGGCGGGTAATAGGGATCATTGAAAATTGAGGTGCCCATCGATTAGTGGTTAAATCACTTCGTTGTGGTAGCAGCTCCGAAGAGCCCCGCGTTCGACTCGCGGTGGGCACACTTTTTGTTTGACGACATTTGCTCTCATGATAGACATATTAGACATGCGGTAATTTCTATTTGTATTCCCAGCCACTTTCGCTTGGCATGAATATTGTTTTCCCTTGTAGGCGCACGGTAGGCACGAGAAGAACATCTTCATTATGCATGGAAGCCCCGCATCTTAACATCACTCTCTATATATACAAATGACACACGGAATTGGTCAATATCGCGCACGCAATTACGCCGTGCGTGTTTGCGCCTAGGAACAACAGGACATTGTTACTCACTCAATCTCGCCAAGCTACTTCGTCGACCGCGAACTTCATCACCAAAGATATTGACTTTTGAGAACCATGACGTAACGGCTTCGAGACAACAGGCTAAACGGATGCACCGGCGGCACAGGCTTCACCTCTCGAAAGCTTCGGGAATGACAGCGCAACCCGGAAAGTTTTCACTGGCGTGAGAGCCCCAAAATTGAAACCGTCGAAGGGCCTCAGGGCCAGGGGAGACGCGGAACTCGAGTAGCTGCTGGTGGTGGTGCGGCGCAATCTCCTCCCCGCGGGAGGAAGATGATCAGAAGTTGTTGTTTTCTTACGAGTGAGCGCGCTCGTAACATTAGGACCCCAATCACGGCGATTCACCTGGAAGCCGTTAATAGTGACATTTCATTTGTGAATGGAACGAGGCAGCACAATGAACACGGCATAATTCAGCGCAGTTGAATGCATGCATTTGGGGATCTCCTCGAGTCGGAGTTTACCACGACTTGCTGCCAGTGGGAATGGTTCCGAACGCTTCGGGGGATTTTGTACGGTTTGCCTTTGTATATACACTGCATCGTCAGGATTACGTCACGCGTCGAATATGTTAAGCACTTACCGAACGGCGACAAGTCGGCGACGCTTAAAGAGCTTGTGTTAGTCGACGAGAACAACTCTGAAATGAACGTCTGGGACGCCATCGCGACGGAAGGGACTATGGAACCCCGGCTAATACCTACGCCAACCCTCGATTCACAGGAACACTGTGCAGCCACGGCGTGCTTCGAGGCTTTGTCATGTGTTTTACACGACGCTGCGAAGTCAAATAGCACAGGGGGTAATTGTTGGGCAAATCTGAGCCTGTCTGGCGGACTTGCGCTGAAGCCATATTCACGGAACCACACGGGGAGACCATGCAGTGCCGCAGAGACGTGATGCGGTACGATCAGTAAGTAAGATGATCGAAGGTGGAGACGGAGAAAGTGGTTGAAAGAAGCTTTGTAGTTCTCCGTCAAGCTAGCCGACATATCACCGAGGCAGTGGGACGTCGCGCTACGTCGCGTCGTCCATGCATGCACGAGTCTCCCGCGACTGGCCTGATGATGATAGTCGATAACCAAGGTACGTGCTGAGTCAACGTCCATCTTGCGAGTTGGCTGAAGCGATTCGAGGTGTACATGCAGTCGAAAAACATAAGAAGCAGGAACCGGCGGAACTGTGGCTGTAAGTAGGGTGGATATGGATTTGGTAAGACATTCATATGTTCATGCGTATCATGCAGGCGTGTCGCAGCAAAGCCGCATGCACCCCGCAGCGGACCCGCGCACGCTGCAGCAGAAAATACGTTCAATTACGTCGGTAAGCAAGCGACGGCGTCGTCCGTCGGCAAAGCCCGACCCTGACTTGGAATTTGGACGCACTTAGGAGCGCTGCAGAGCATCAAGAAGAGGAGATGGATCTGAAGGGGCAGCGTTGTGTGCCGTTCTGAGATTGAATCTTAATGACCAGAGAAGTGGCCCTCATGGCAGCCCCAGTGGAGGAAGTTCCGACGCGCTTGGAGCAGTTGTTCTGCAGCTTGGACGCGTTTCAAGACGCAGAATGCGCGACAGAACCGGAATATCGATGCACAGAGAACTGGAGAGAAGCGTGGCCCGTTCTCAGGCAGTGTAATGAGTCAATGGAGGCCTCAGGCGGAGCTAATGAACTCGGTATGTTCCGTCCACTGTGTCCGCCTCGCCTCGGTACAAGCCGATCGCGAATTACCGCCTTCAGCGTGTCCTTACGACCATGGTTCCCAGACCACGAAGATGTGGAATTGCTGATCTTGAACACATTCGTATAAAAGGTCCGTGTGTACGCCTGTTCCGCGCCTCTGTCCCCACACCGACTGCTTTGTTTGACTTTATCTAGTGTCTCATGGACTCCTCCCTGTGAGTCTGGCCAGGTCTGCTCCCGTCGCAAACTAATCATCTCTGGCTTAGATCAGATGTTTTTGTGAGTTATTCCCGTTATTCACTTTATTCACTCTCAGGCACACTTTCAACTCTCACTCACTGTGACCGCCAATCCGGCGGACCGCGCAGATGGACATTGAAATCAATAGCGAGTATGTAGGACGCATTGTACTCCGGCTCTACGTATGGCTTTGTCGTTATTTTGTGTTCCTGCCATGCATTTCTTAAACCTTTTTTTTTTGTGCAGGATGATATCGCCCCCAAGACCTCGCGCAATTTTCGAGAACTAGCAACTGGCCAAAATGGATTCGGGTACAAGGGGTCGATATTCCACCGGGTTGCTGATGTGCGTGCCTTGTTTTCGATTCTCTTTGTTGTGAAGCCGACACCCAGCCTTTCGCAGTTTATGGTGCAAGGTTTGTGTCTCAGTACATCCAGTCATGCCCGACTTGACTCTCTTCTGCCAATAGGAGGGGACATTGTGAATGGTGACGGCACTGGGGGTAGAAGTATATACAGCCGACCATTCTCCGGTTCGTCGTTCTCTTTTTTTCCCTGTTCTGGAATAGCAACGGTCTGCTGACCTATGCCCAGATGAATCGTTTCGAGTTCAACACTACAAGCCAGGTCTTCTTGCCAGTGCGAACCGCGGCCCGAATTCCAACAGCTCCCAGGTACGTCTTCTCTTGTTCTCTGCACAGGACTATGTGCGATTATTTTGCCAGTTTTACATTACGAGCTGTCCGTGTCCATGGCTCGATCGACGTTACGTTGTCTTCGGCGAGGTCTTGGAAGGTCTCAACATCGTGCACAAGATCCAGTCCTACGCTTCGGACCACATTTCGCGCAAACCATCCGCACAGGTCACAATACGCAATTGTGGAGTTGTGTAACATGCATTTCTCAGTCCCAGCCCTCGCGCCTCCCACCCGGGCCGGCCGTACGGCACTGTAGCCAAAATCTCGTACGCTTGTTTAGCTGCTCATGTTTCATCTCTGCATTCCCTTCTCCCATGCTCATTACGCTCCCACATTCAATACACTGTCCAAGATCAATGGCTCTTTCCTGAGCGTTAACCCAGATTCTTTAATCACACATAATTATAGTCAGCACATTCCGCGGCATCCTCGTTGACTCCCAGGACATGTCTAGAAGCATCTTTACACATAGCAACTTTTATTGTGATTGGGTGAACTTGATATGCAGGCGTGTCCGGAGCAAAAGCACCTAGGGGCATTGTGGGGATCTCCGGGCATCAGATGGCCAGTGTTGGCCAGCGTTCCTGACCGTGATAGATCGAAGGCCACATAGTGCTATGTAAGTCGATCAATTGCACCCTAATTGCATCGGACGCTCTGAACCGCAAGAGTATTCGGGATATATACGTTCTGCTGCTCGGTGGAACGCTGAGATCCCAAACATCGGGCTGCGATAACATTGGAATGGGCATCGAGATCTCAATGACTGGTGTCATGATGGTGGTGCATCAGACGAATACAAAAAGAAGTTACTAAAACGGCTTGGATGCGCACAAATGTGTCACAAGCGATAAGACAATTTTGTGTTGGATGTTTATTTGTATTCAATGACTATCTATCTACAAAAGTGTGCCCACCGCGAGTCGAACGCGGGGCTCTTCGGAGCTGACAGGGCCACAACGAAGTGATTTAACCACTAATCGATGGGCACTTCATAAAAAAATGGTCTTTTAGTCTTGTATAACCTCCTATCATTACATTCCAAAACGAGAAATCACGTGAGACTGTTGCAGCCTGATTTTCTATTCCCATTAGACACCGTGTGTAAGGTATACCCAGCCCTTCTATGACTTGGTCGACGCTTCAGCGTGCTCTGGGCATCGTGAAGAGATTGCTCAAGCGACAAGACGCTGGATAGCCTTGGCGAAGTCACTTTGATCAACGCCACCAACCAACAGCAGGCGCTGTGACTTACCCATGGTCCTTCCGTCTCTTCAGAAACCAAGCATGGAGAAACCGCAAGCAGGTGTGTTGATTGAGAATTTCACACCCTCAAAAGTGCACTCATGCGAAGCAACGATATGAAGACGCGTCTGATGCGGTGGCGTCGCCTTCCGACCCCGAGAACGATGATGTCGTGCGGAAATTGCGAATCTATGGCATGGTCCAGGCCTTCAGGCGTGGACGGCTGCCCGGGAATACGCAGCTGGATAACGCCCTTGTGGTCTTCCGTGATATGTTGACGCGACGGACAGAATCCCCCGAATCGCTCCCGGGTGGCGATGATAAAGATACGTTCGTTCCATTGAGTGAGGAGGGTAGGGCAGTCGTTCTCGATATTCGAGACATTGTCGAGACTGTGAGTTGTAGTGTAATGTATGTACTGCCAGCCGCCCTGACGTTACGATATATTTTGCTCTTTTGTAGACGCGCCAGTTTATAAGACAGAAGAATGCCGATGAGGTCGCCCAGGATTTTATTTATCATACGTTCAACACGAATGTCTCAGCGTCAGCTCTTGGTGTGGAATTGCCAGTCTCGGTAGACGAAGTGCGTGAACATAAGGAGACAGGTGTGTCCTTAATTATCGCCCCCTTTCACGGTACATATTCATGCGATTTTCGAAGCTGTACATCACCTTCGCACCCTTCTAGGAATCCTTATTAGGAACCGCGAAGCCCGAAAGCTGATCAGCGACAGCAAAATTATCTTGCGGGACTTATTCGCGCAGACCGCAGTTGCTGCTGCAGAGCGGACGCGGCCGAGCGCAGCGGAGATGGATGGCATCGATTATACAGCTCCCGCAGAGGATTGGGCCCCCTTTTCGAATGACGGAGAAGAGGAGAATCAGCCGGGGACTGCGCCCGCGCCGGGACACACGGCCCTCGAACCAAACAACCTTGACCATCGTGATCGTGTTAATTCTCATCGTCAGGCACGAGACGAATGGGTCGAAACGGAAGTAGCGGACAGCGCGAACCTGACCCCCTCGGAGCGTACGGATAGAGCGGCCAACGGCGTCTCCCCGAAGACACATTTTCACCTGGACCTGAAGAGCCGCTTTAAAACATTGGCAGGCCGTGTCCCGGCTCACCGGCGTGCACATGCAGAAGAGAGGCTAAACCACGCCAAGACATACCTTAATGATGAGTTTCCTCAGGAACGACGTGACCAATTTATTTGGCGCTTGAAGAAGGTGAATGAGAACTCATCGACCCTGAATTGTCCCTGATCCTATTACTTTAGGTAGTTACCGAGTGCCAATCTACGCCTTCTTACCAGGCTTCTATCTCTTGGTTCCTCACCGTGCTGCAAAGGTATCTTTCCTCCGCTGGTGCTCTTGCGAAATCGCGGGCCGCGCACACCAACGATCTATTCAATGGCGATCCGATCCTTGCGAGGGCGGTTTCAGAGTTACGTACAATCGCTGAGCGAGGTGCCGGTGGGAGAAGCTTGAGCGATGTGCAAAGCGCGTTGGAGGTGCTGTGGAATGATGCCAGAGGAGATGAAGAAATGAGAGATTGGTGGGATCGTGTTGATGATTTTGTGACAAAGGCATGTTTTTAACTGTCCAATATAAAGAACAGCATTGACAACCAACTACGTTTTTTTTAATCTTTAGACACTGCTCCAACCTGGGTTTATTACCTCGACGCGATTTACATCTCAGGCTAAGAAGCTTCGTGCTTCGGGTCGCTTCTTCTTCACAGACAAATACAAAGCGCATACAGATACACTTCTCGAAGCCGCTCAGGCATGGAGCCGTGCGTGGATGGATGATCCTCTCCATGTTCGGTTTGCGGATGACTGGTCTAAACTCGTTCGTGACTTGTTATTTGACGAACAAGGGGGCCTTGTATTCAAATCCTTGGTGAGCTCATGTGTAAAGATAGTATGACACGCTGGACTGATTGGTATGGTGACAGTTATGGGAAGACATGCGAGCGGTGATACTACCAGGAGTGTTGAGGAGAATCGGAGTGATTCCTATCCCCAGGATCGAGTATATCGACGAGGACCTTGACCTTGTCATTGAGAATTTGACGCTTCAAGGGGCGAACCTGTTTCCAAAGTATAACCTCTTCATTCACACTTTCGTCCTCATTATCTCATACATTTCGCTACCAGGACCATTGAACTCATGGCAAAACATTATTCAAAGCTTACCCCCTTTAATGCAATGGCTGAAAAAGCCAAGAATGAGCACCGCACGGAAGTGACACTCAAGATGAGTGGGATACAAGCCGACATGCGGGACGTGGCTTTTGATTATCGCAGAAAAAGTGGGGTTGCCCTTGGCCTGGGGAAAATCAGGGACGAGGGCCTTGCGGATATTTTCGTTGGCGGAAGGGGCATCACTGTCAAGCTGAAGTTAGCTAATGCAGGGGCGGGTGTTGATCGTGACCGTGACGGTAAGGCGATCGCAAAGGGTGTTTTTGAAGTCAAAGACGTACGAGTGAAGGTTGAAGGGCTGAAGTTTACTATCCGAGATGTGAGTCGATGACTCCTTGGCCCTCTCGTGTGGGAAAGCTCATATGCAATCCTTGCAATTGTAGAGCAATCATGATTTCTTATACAAGGCATTCCGACCCCTGGTTACACGGTTGATCAAAGAGCAGATCGTCAAAGTATTTAGTGACGGCATCCGATCATCCTTGGGGTTTTTTGACGAGCAGCTTGGTGAGTTGTCTCCGATCGGACGTTGCCCTCTGCTTATTAAATTTCAATTTCTTACACTTTCAGCTGCTGTGCGAGCGGATATGGCAAAAGCCAAGTCCTCGGAAAGCATCTCCAAGCGCACATTACTCAAGCAGGTTCGCGACCGCAGGTGTTTTCTTTTTTGATCGGATGCTGATTTTTTTTATAGTTTTGGCACACACAAGCTACACATATCTCGAGACGGAAACGAGACAGTGCATTCAGGGTGGTTCCGAAACGAGACTCCGCGCTGTTGCCAGGGCAGAGGCATAAGAGGGGCTGGGCTCGAAGACAGGCAGAGAAAGATGCGGAGATCGCTGCGGAAGGGATTGGGTGGAGGTCCGAAGCGTGCGTTCTTCTGCTTTTCTTCTCCTTGGCAGGCAATAATCCACACCCTTCAAGTTTCACTATGGACTCGCATCACGAAACAATGAAAATGAAATCATGATACGACGACGAAATCTGGCCTTCGTTTGTCATATTATATTTTCTAAAGTTCTCCAAGCTCTCGCTAACATGGAAACATATGCTTTTCTGATGTTCTCATGCTCTTGATTGTGTAGGGAGTAGGAATCAGATATGATAGTGGAAGACTTGAAGGTATTTATTATATGCATACATTTAATTGAGTTCAAGTTATGCAAGTCTCCCATCGAGATGAACAGGCACAGTATACTAGAATCGTATCCTTCTATTGTAATCATACATTAGCGGTGTACGACCTTACATTAATTTGAGTGCCGAGTTACTTTACTGGATCCATTTTCGCGATCTTTAGCATGGATTTGTTGAATTAGTCGACTCACGAGTCAGAGTTACTTCGTCCGACTGCCGTCAAAAGACCGATGGATGGTTGAACGTGGGTCACGTGATTGGGCGCCGTTTGAATACTGAGTCTGCTTTTTTGCTGATCGAAATGTCCGTCCAAAACTCAAAAAAACGAGCAGCTTCGTCCCAGGACGGACCTGCAGCCAAAAAGGCCAACATTCGGTCTGACAAGAATAGGACTAATCCTAAAAAACACGCCTCCCCTGGAAAAAAACTGCAAGGCCATGCTAAGGGAGAAACTAACCGACAGAAGAACTCTGTTTCAGTGGGGGATACAAAAGGAAAGAAAAGAGCCGTACCGGTCACTGAGGATGTAGAACCCGAGGAGCCTGATTCGGAGGACGATGGTGCCAGCGAGTTGGACGAGGACGAGGACGACGTTGCTCCCAAAGATGTTGACGAGATGGAGGTGGAAGAAAAGGATGGTGATGTCCCAATGAAAGATCCCAACGGTATGCTTAATCATATGGTTTTTACGCCGTGTCCTCATATGCGCAGCCAACCATGAATCTCATGCGGCTCAGCGCGCTCTTCTTGCATCTCGTCGCGCGGCCAAACCACACGCTACTCTACTCTCTGAGGCTAAAAGAATATGGGCGCAAGCGCGCCAAAAGGACCGGGAGCACAAAAACAAGGGCACGGGTGCTAAACGTGACGGCAACAAGGAAGAGCGAAGGGCAAAAATCAAGGAATTGATGGACCTTGTAAGAGGGCATGTGTTAGATCTCGTCTTGAAGCACGATGCTAGTAGGATTATTCAAACTGTGAGTACAATCGTCCGTCTTTTTGTTCCAACTCAGCGTGGGCCAGATCATCAAATATGGAACGCCTGCTGAGCGTCTGGAAGTTGCTAAGGAACTTGAAGGCAATTATCTACAGCTGGTCCAGGGGAAATACTCCAAGGTTAGTCGCTATCATAGCTAATGTTTCTTGCCCTGACTAAGGCGTTTAGTTCCTTGTCTCAAAACTCATAAGATATTGGTGCGTCTGTTGCCGATCTAATGGGGTGGTCATTTACTATCGACCCATTAGCCCGCCATCTCGCGCGCTCATTTTACCCTCATTGGCACCTGAGGTTCCGAGACTTTTACATCACGCATATGCATCGGCAACTCTGGCAGATGCCTATGAGATTCATTGCACCGGCGCAGAACGAGGGCAGCTCCTTCGTGCTTTCTGGGGACGCGAGGCGACACTTTTCGGTGATGGTATAGCCACCGGCAAGAAGGCCAAACAAACCAAGGCCGTGGAAGCGCTGATTGTAGCGCGAGAGAAAGAGAAGGAGAAGGGGGTGCAGTTGGAGCGGGGTTTGATTGAGGAGGACGTACCATTGGGCAAGCAAGGCGAATTGAGGGCTGTTCTCAATGCATCGGACGATGTTGAGCGAAGGAAGCGCACGCTTACTGCAGTACGCGAAAATTTGCTTGGAATGTGCGTAAAGCATCCGACACTTTAAATTTTGTTACTTACAACGATCCTGTAGCTTCAATAACCATTCACCGATAGCAGTGCGACATGCCATCACACACCGTGCTTTGTGGGATTATCTCGATGCATTGGGGTCTACGGAGCTATTCCCGGAAGATAAATTCTCAGAACAAGAGCGTGAGCGTGCCTGGAGAGAAGTCTACGAAAGGTGAGTTTCCATGTAGGGCCAACGTGTGGGTTTTCCTCAATCTGTGTACAGCTGCCAGGAACAACTCGCCGAGATGGTGCATACGAGAGAAGGGAGCCGTGCTGTACGAGAGTTTATCGCACGTGGAACAGCCAAGGTTTGTTCAGCACTCACAGGGTGACGTTACACGGGAACTCATGCCACCCTAGGACCGGAAACAAATCATGAAGGTCCTCAAACCGCACATTCTCCGCATAGCACAAAGCGATGAAGCACAACTCGTCCTATTTACCGCGCTGGACGTCATTGAGTGCGTGCAACTTCAATCATTGATATATTTTATCTGAGATCATCTTCGTATACAGCGATACCAAATTAACCGCCAAACAATTGTTGGGCGAGCTAATGCCTTCCCCCCCTACGGCATCTCTTCCCTCCACACTTCTCACGTCTTCTGCTGGTCGTCGCACGCTACTATATGCAATCATACCTCGCTCACCACGACACTTTACACCGGCGATCGTGGCGGCGCTTGCTGCTACGGACGAGTTACGCGCCAAGACGTCGAAGAAGGACGATGTGGTGCGAAGAGACGAGGTCCGCCGTGCGGCAAGCCCCGCTCTCCTGAGCTTGGTTGAAGAACGCGGAGTAGAAATGAGCAGGGATCCTAAGGGCTCGTTGGTAGTTGCGGAGATCATGCTATTCGCCGAAGGCGGTGAGTTGCTGAGTGTAATCCCTGCGGTCAAGCTATAGCCTAAATATCTACATTTATTTTCAGACAAGTCCATAGCAATCCAGACGCTTCTAGCACCTCTTTCTTCTGTGTATCCATCGCCTGCAGGATCGGATCCACATCCAATTGATATCCCCCATACATCGCGGCTGTACAAAACGCTACTACAGGGTGGGCATTACTCGATGGCGACGCGCTCACTATCGCGCGCGCCATCATTTGATGCCGGCGCATTTGCAACTGCATTTGTGTCGACAGCGGGACAAGAAAATGTGGTAGGGATGGCTCTGGGTGGTGGTGCATTCATTGTGGCGGAGCTGTGTGAGCGATTACGGGAGGAGGGGGACCAGACAGTAAAAAAGGATGTTGTCGGGTGGTTTGTAACGGAGGTGAGGGAAGAGGTGAAAAAGAGCACTGTCAAGGGTAGGGAGATTTTGTTGGAAAAATTAGAGGCATTGCGATTATGAGGGTCTAATATCATATATGCATATCGAATTATTCGCAAACTCAATCTGGAAGCCAAGGGCTATCAGATTTTTATGGGCCCCGTGGACGTTGACCATCGCCTGTAAGCCTATACAGAATTTAGGGCAGAAAACTGAATGAATATCTTTTCATAAAGACATGACATATGCGAGCCTTTTGCAGCTTCGAAGGCTGTCCCGATGTTGTCAGTGGTCCTGATCAAAACGGACTCTGTATTGCGTCAGCGAATTCTAAGTTGTTGGCAATTTAGACATACTGGTGATCACTTGTACCTAGCTTCTGGTCTCTCCATATGTCGTCATACCTGTAAAATTCTCCCTGAAGCTTCAATGTACCGAAAGCCTCCGCAAGTGTGGTCGCACGGGCTTGTATGTATATTAAAACCTTGATTAGTCGTATACGGTCCCAGTGTCGCTCAGGCTGAAAAACCGATGCGAAAGAAGCATCGACAACCGTGCAGCCAAAGACGACACAGGACTGGTGTGTGTCGTCTTTGTCTCTTTCCATTTTAGCATCATGTTAGCAATTATGATGATGAGTGTGGGTTGAGCAGCCCATGCTAGTTGAGCCGCAACACGATGTTTATGGAAGTTATTGGATGGGGGTGAACTCTTCTACTTTTCCCTCACCCAACAAAGACACAGGTGCGAAGGATGGCGGTGGACCATCTCCCTCTTCAAGTACCGAAATTCCCAATCTTGAGGCAAAGTCGGGTTTGGGAAAGGATGCGAAGCAACCGATAGCCGTTGGAAATCTAACCTCCCGGGCCCTATTACTAGACAATAGATCAATTGTTTGCAGACTTGAAACGAACTTGGCATACGTACGAAGAAGTAATACAGTCCTTAATTCTGAAGAATCCTGCTAAACATGAACCTATGTGCCGTTCGACATCTAGCTCTGAGCAGGATCCACTGAGGCCCGGATATCCCATGAGCTTGGTCATCGTCATTCGGTTTCATTTCGAAAGGTATAATGTTGGGCTCCGAAGACGGAAGTTTCTCTATTACGTTTCGTGAAGAGACCTCAACTCTTATTGAGTTGGTCTCACTTCCACTGATCACAGATTCCAATTGGACGGTAAGAGTTCTTGTTAAAGAAACCATGTCGCCACCTGGTGGGTTCTAGGAGGAAAAATAAGGACACTGTCAGTAATGCATTACTGTAATAAAAACATCACTCACCTGCCAGTTTTCAGGGATCTTCAGTGCCCTTTTCGATGCTGAAATTTTTTCGTAATCGAGGTGGGAGCTACGTATATTTGCGAAGGCATCCTTCGAGTCGTGGTTAAGGTCTTGAAATTCCTTCACGAAAACCCAGTTGTAATGTTTTATGAGGTGATATTGTTCAACGTTACTGTAAATTAATCATATTTTTTGGTATAAGTCGGAAACAATGAGCCAATAAGGATACCGTCACATACCTAGCAGACAAACTCAGACCCGTTTGACTTTGTTCAAACATTTTCATACGTGTATCGTTGGAAGGGATCCCAAGTTTCTCTAATAGCGATGAGAGACCAGAATCTACGTTGGCCTTATGCCTCAAGGTATCCAGGTCTCGACGTCGACTTGCTTTATGTTGACTTGGAACTTGAATCTCTTCCTCGGAACTCGGACAAGGGGTGAGGTCGTTGGCGTCTAAGGGATATTGAGGAACAAGGCTCGCTCGCTCAACATGAATGTCGAGAACATCTGGAGCCTGAGGGCTAGGGGAAAGTGCTGTCGGTGGAACTTGTGACAGATGATCTTAGAGTGAGTTAGGATATTATCATAGTGCGAATACGGTAGTGTCTTACCTTGCTAGAATACAAGGTCTTCTGAACTTATGTAGTACCACAGTAGTATTACCATTACCTATAGAAGCCTGCACCAACATCATAATAGCGAAGATCTCCGGGTCTTACCTCGTCCGCTGCCACCATCGGTCTTCGGCCGTAACGCCACCTATGTTCTGGATCGTTTTCGACCTGTTGGGTCATCGTAGGTCCTCTTTTCATCCGCCTCCCGCAGCCCGTGAGTATCTGAACAACCCAAATGAAACACTCAGTAGTACATTTAATTCATTGAGGATCTGTTTCGCCCTGGATCCACGATGTATGCTACCAGAGATCTTGTTCGTATACATATCCACCATTAGTGCACAGTGGTCTAGGAGTTCCATCATTACCAAAATAATCGGGTACCAGGGCTTCACTAGAGCTTAGCTTGCAATCCAATTACTTCCCGGTGTATTGGACCCCACCAGTTAAATAAACCAAAGGCGATCATTGTTAACCTGAAATTTATTACCTGTGAGGATCTACACATTCCGACATCGACACACCCTGGATCCACGCCAGAATATTAGGTAGAATCTCACGAGCATGCGTTTCTCTTTTTCTTCTCGCGTCTTCCAGCTCCTCCTCTTGTTCGCTGGATGTCATGCTCCATTCGCCGATGTCTATGGCGTAACGTAACAGGGATTCTTCCCTTTCGGATGGTGTAGGCGTAGGACCCCAAAAGCCCCACTCCACGGCGGCCTCGTTTAATGAAATTGCGGAAGGCCAAATAACACGCTCCCATAGCGAGGCGAGATGAAATGCATGCCGTTGTAAAGAAAATAAAGCAAATGCTGCACGAAAGCGATCGAGAAGCCAGGGTTGTGATGTCGTCATTGAAGAAGTATAGGTGGGAATGGAATACTGTCGACTACGCACGATATGTACGAAGGGCGTCGGGATGAGTCAATACTCGACGGCTGCTGTATAGATCTGTCTTGTGTATCAATCAATGGAATATGCGCAACGATGACGATCTGTTCTGCGTCATATATGACACCGAATACCATGAACCAGACTGGACGTTGGGAACCCAGGTGTGATGTATCCTCTCGCAGTTGTTCGGAGCGAAGCTGCCAATTAAGCAGATGAGTATCAAGACTGGGCTGCACGACTTTCGCAAGATCTTTTATGGCCTCTTTGAGATTTATCGGTCTTTCGCAGGGCAGAGTGTGGACGTGAGCACTGGGCCATAGGGCTGGTCCTTTAATTCCAACTAGGAGCGCCGGTCGCAAAAGTGCCAGACGGAAATGAGCATTTGGGCATGAACCAAGTTCGCGTTTAGATGAAAGGAGGTGAAGAACCACTGCAAAATCAACGAGTGCGTCCGAGCCCTTCCCAGCCAATGACTCGGGGAAACGGGAAACGGGATTGCTAATCGTTTGTTAAACTTCAGATTAAACTTTATACACATGCGGAAAAAAAATGGCGAGATTCTCACCACCCTACCCAGCACCCTGGCATGCATTCAAAAGCACCAGATATCGCTGACTCTGTCCCTCTTTCATCACCTGCACAGATCACAACTTCATTAAAATGTTCAAGACTATGTTCTGTGTCCATACGGAGCGAGCTCTCCATGGTAGCCTCTCCATGTACACGATCTTCGTAATAACACGCCGTCAAGAGCAAGAAATCGGGAGCACATGACGTAGGATCTTCATGTCTTGCAAGAGTTTCTCTTCGCGACATGTGCGAGAAAACGTTTCCCGCTTGTTGAGCCCAGGCATCTAGTTCACACCTTGCTATACAATTGGTCACATTGTGTAAAGGGTCCAGATCTTTTTTTTTTGGCTGTAGTGTGGTCAATAACATAAGGAGATGAAGTACTGAGACACACCTTCCAGTCTTTTGGGAACCGCAGTTTAGCAGGATATCGAGGACGCCAATTTTCCTTTAAACGATGCAAAAATTTGACTTGAGCATCGCATTGGTCGAGGATTCCTGAATCAATACCAGCAAGATCATTACTGAAAGCCCAATCCGCGAGGTCTACTATTGCTCCACTGGTTTATATGTAAAGTTAGGTTTACGGATGCAAAATGAAGTGTACTTACGAGCGATCTTGTACACCCGCTCGTTTTAAAAGATCAGGCAAAGCGTTTTCTGCCAGGGAAGAAGACACGCTTGAATATGAGCAGCCGTCAGCCATAAGGATCGCGTATACGGTAAAGTTCGGTTCAACTCTGAGATAGTCACCGCGTTTTAGGGGTTGTAACTATTCGTAGTTTTGCAACCAATACCGGCACAAACATGTACGCACACGGTGCACGTAAGCAGCGTAATTACCTTGCTCCGCAAGGTCTACAGTGTACACTGTCAGTATCATTTATATCTGTACCCTCCGCCCACATTATATCTAATGGCAGGAGTCACATAAACATTTAATTGCGACCAAGCTTCCCGTTTCGCCATATCTCGTCGCAGATCGAAAACTCGTCGTGAAGTTTTAAGTTTCTAAATGCCTCTGCAAGTCGTGTTGCATGGCGTTGTACGGTCAGTAATGTCTTGATCAGCTCCATACGGATTTCGCGGGTGCGACGTTCGAAAACTGAATCAAAACTACGACCAACGTTTACGCATCCAAAACCCCATTTCACTGGAGTGCCGTCTTCGCTGAATTTTAGAACCCGAGGAAAAAAACCGTATATGAGGATTCCAGATTCAGTGTACGCGATGCGATGGATTAATGCATGCTCCCCAAGTTTGAAGGAGGGCTTTGACTGAACCATGCCCTGTTCATTGTGAGCTCCAGGACCACAGAAGTCTGATGCTATATACCTTTGCTTGAGTTATGTGTCCCGCCTTTTTCATTTCTTCCCATTCGAGCATTGCGTTAGCAATTATGACGGTAAGAGTCGGCTGTGCCGCCCATGCAAGCTGAGCCGCTAACCAATGTCGTTCCTGCTCCAGGGATCCCTTCCTTTTAGTATCAGCCCTCTTTTGCCCTTGCCCTAACAGAACCACGGGGCTAAAGGATGGAGGCGGTCCATTTCCTCTTGAAAGACCGGAAACATCCAATCTCGTAGCAAAGCTGGGAGTGGGAAAGGACCCGAAACAAACAACGGCCGTTGGAAACCTGAGCTCTGTGTCGCTGGAAAAGCAAGTAGTCAGGATATTCTATTTTTAGGACTTTAAGTGAACAGAAACGTAAGGCAGCCTTGAACCTTGAAAAATCCCGCCAAACACGCACCTTTGTGGCGGTCCATACCCAGCTCAGAGCGACATGCGCTGAGCCCTCGATATCTCAACATCTTAAGCATTGTCCATTCAATACACAGGGCTGGATCCTCAAAATCAGGTTTGATTTCATAAGGGATGACGTTAGGCTCTGAGTAAGGAAGGTTTTTAATGAGTTCTCGTGAACAGAATTCCACGTCTAAGACTCCCAATTCGAGCGCAAGGGGCCCTCTGGTCAAAGAAACCATATCACCACCTGATGAGCTCTAGGAACCCATGGGAGAAATTAGAATTATGCCAGTAACGTGGAGAACAAGGCATCTGTTTACCTGCCAGTCGCTGGGGAGTTTGAGCATCTTATCGATCTGTGCATATCGCACATCGTCAACGTAATTCTCTACATCCCGGAGGGTCCTACAGGCTGCGGGATTAAGGCCACCCATTCTTGGGTAAAATTCCCAACCATAATACTCTCTGAGATGTTGTTGTTCAACGTTACTGTAAAATATTCGCGGATTTTGAATCATCCAATTCCAGCGTGGACGATATTGTGAGTTTTACCTAGCAGATAGCCTCGTCTTAACCTCTGAATTTGGCGTCTTTTGCATACTTGTATCATGAACAGGAATACCAAGGGTCTCCAGCAGCGATATAATATTGGAGTTGTTATCGACCCGACGTCTCTTTGCGTGCCTATCCTGCTCCATGTCGGAGAAAACAGGTGAGAGCTTGAGGAAAGTTGATCCAAGAAAATGGTAAATGCTCGAGCAGAGAGACGGTGTTAGGTTCGGAACAGCCGCATTCTCCGACATACTCCGCAAGCTCCGCGCGGTCCTTCGGAGAAGGGGCTTGTAGCAAGATCGCCAAATTAATTCGGGGGTATGCCCTGCCGCCTCCACCACCGGCCACATTCCCTCAAACTCTTTGCCAACTTGTACAATTTGCTTTCGGTATGTCTTTCGCAAATATTACTTACTTTTTGTCGCTCAAAATTCATTCTTGTGTTCAATATTCAACTGCGAAGCAGCTGTCAAGTACACAGGCGCCGCTCAGCTTTCGATCGAAACTCCCCAGGGCACAAGCTGTCTGGCGACTTCAAAATGGCATAGACATGTCCTTACATAAGTTCTGTCGACGTTTCGTGGCATATAGTTAGTGGGTGGCCGAACGGTGCTCCCAGGGATTCCTCAAGTTTCTCTTCTCTGATACTCCGGATATTATCATTTGTATTTTCATTTCATCTCTTTCGCGTTTCGATCACCTGTAACATTTAGCTCCCGCTGAGATTCATATACACTTTTCTGGTAGGGCTAACATGGATCTCGAAGGAAGCAGAGGTTCAAAAGGCAACCGTCCTACTCGGGAAGGCCGCCGAAGGGTGAGCCGTTCCGGGGCAAGGATCTTATCGAATTCGTGCGCCTAAGGACGAACTTCGACTAGCGGATTGTGATGTCATTTGGCTAATTTCTAATTATACGACGAGCTTACATCAAGAAGTGCCCTTTCCATGTCGATAAGAAAGGTACACTCGTGCAATTGCAAACAACGACTCCGAGAAACATCAACAATACTTTGATAAGAATAAGGGCTTCTGCGGGGTCTGCAAGAACGGAGCTCCGTTTAAACTCTGTTAATGACACAATAACCTTGCCAAAACGGACTGCGGCACACCATGGTCCCTGGTCCCTGATCCATGATTATAGCTAAGTTACAGGCAGTAGGGTTGGAGATCTTAATTGTGGGTTTTCACTACTATTCTAAGCTGGATTTTGGAGTGACTGAAAAAAATGTAAAGGATTCGATCATTTACTTTCCTGCCTAGAACATCCTGGGGTTGGCAGCCTAAACAGCCTGAAGGGTTACTCGAGCACAGTGTTGTGGGCGTCTGCTGTTGGCTTTTGACAGCTGACGGTAAGCCCATACATGCACAGCTATGCTTTCAGCCGCATAATAATACCAATCCCGCTACGTACGACGGGGCTGGATGTGACAGCCATGGGTGCTTACTGATCATTGTAATCGGACGAATGAGAGTTGAGGTGCCCTTTCAGAGCATCATGATGTCTTGGCGTTGCCGGGGTTGGAATCCTATCTATCTTCTTGCCAACGTTGCGTCTCAACCAACAACTTCATCTATAGCAGAGGCCACCTTCCCGAGACACCTGAATATCATGTACGCGGTGAGCGAAGCAGAACAAGTTGCCAAAATAGTAGCAGAATGGAGATCCCAATGTTTTGTCGTTTGTTCCATAGCTTTAATTATCTGGGATATTGGTGAGTACATCCAGTACAACTGCGAATTAATTGCTCGGGCTCACCGTAAAAAATAGTTATTACTATCGATCAGGAGGTGCACACCCCACGTATTTCCTGACAATTTTACGTTATGTTCAATACCAGCCCGCAAGCAGGTTGAATATATCTGGAAGTCTCGACCACGCATATCGTTGATCAAAACATTTTTCTGGTTTAACCGATGGTATGTTCATTTATATATTTGTTCGTTCTTAATGTCTTAATTCATAGTACGTTAAGGGTCATACCAGCGACATTTTCGCAAGTGGTCTTTCTTACAAAGCTGATCTATTTTATTCAATCTTTGTATTATCCAGTGTCCGGACTTATCGTAAATATTCCCTAGGATCATGATATGTTCTCTTTTTTTTATTCTGACAATCTACAGGATTTTTGGCAGACAAGCCTAGCTACGACGTAAGTCCTCGCATTTCTATGTAGTACCACTTAGCTGAATCTATGCCTCTCAGAGGTATCATGCTTCCTCCTAGGCATATACGTATCTCTAATATCTTCGTGTGATTTCTGTCTCTAAAAGATGTTTTGCTACCCTCTGTTTCACACAAATCGCCTTGGTGATCTCTGTCGGGGTTGTCGAATCAGCCCTAGCTCTGCGAATATGGGCACTTTACAAGCAAAGCCGAGACATTCTGGCTCTCCTAATTATTCTCGTTGGCGGGTCAACACTTTATGCCGCTGTCATCAATGGATTGTGTTTAGTCGTGCGTATCGTTTACTCTGCCCAGAATTCAGATTGATTTTTCGGCAGTTCGTATCGAGATCAGGGAGAGGAGGTGCGTCACATGTTCCAAGCTCAAAGCAAGCTGCAGAATAATATCAATGACCGACATACAGACCCTTCGTTACATGCTTGTCATCGACAGACAGCATCTTTCCCTCCTATCTATAACTCTACATTTTATACAACCTTATTTGTTGAGGTCTACTTGTTCGCCGTTTACTTATAAGATAGGCCAAGCTGATTTGACTATTTGACTCTCCTTAATGCGTGGGCACAGGTGGCTCTCTTTGTGATGACAATCATCCAAGTTTTTCGCTACAAACGTGCCGCAATGAATGTGCCGTTGATGTCACATATTGCGCACTCCGGCACGATATTCTTTACCAGTAAGTACTTCTGTGACTTATTTTGGTCGTGCTTCCCTGATGCCATATGTCCATCAACAGTGTCTTTTGGTCAGTGATAAAATATGCACGTATGCCAATCTAAATGCCGCCAAATTCGCGGTCTTTCAGTGACAATTCTTCTTTCAGTAATCGGGACTTTTTTTCCTGCCACGTACACCCCTACCCGACAATCTAAGTGAGTTCTCAGATATTAGGTGATTGAACTGTCTGTCGAAAAATCATCTAGCTTCATTTTTGTAATACTCTCCGTAAACTGTTCTCGATTAATCCTGGGTATCCGGGATGCTTTCAACACGCCAGAACGGCCCATAGAGCTTTCCAGAACTGACACGGCGCAGACCCCTCAACCTCATACCCTAACCCAGATCGACCTGGATGACTTGGGGACCGTTATGGAAGACAACATAACTGAGAGGCAACTGGGAGAACGATGGCAGCTGGAAACGGTTTTGGAGGAGGATGCCGTTGCATCTTATGACTAGGATCCCAGTAACGGGTTTATGCTGGTATGTAATTCAATCTCCTTACTCCCCAGTTATGTAAGTTTGCCTAATAGTTACTTATTCTCTGCAAGTGCGCTGTGAAGCTGGTCTTTTAGATTTTCGATATTCAAATTGTACTGTAAGTATTGAAGTCCACTTTCCAGAGTCTGAGTCTGAAAATTTTGGCCATGGTGGTGAGCGCTATCAAGGGTGTAGCAGTAGGTCGCCATTCACTTGTGGGTTCAAGGTTCATTTTTTTCCGGTCTCCGGAGTCCGAATCTATTTACCTATGTATTTGAAACGAAGTCCTGTAACGGGAATAAAATAAAATAAAAAGAAATGACAACACGTATTGTTAAGAGAATAAATTCCCCCAACACGAAAGTACAGTGCCACGGGTCACAAAGATCTTATGCATTGTGGTCATGGTGAGATGACACGTTGGTCAGAGCTTGAATGATTAACACTATGGGGCGGGTGCCACAGGGTTGTTGTGGGTATGCATGTGTGGATACATAAGTGCTGTGGGGGATCAGCTTGTCTGCATCCCAGTGGCTGGGTTTTTCTGATGAGGGGAAGCTCTGCACTAGCTAGGAGTATATGACAAAGGTCACGGTCCCCATGTTTAGGCATGAATGTTCATGAAATGGTGCCCTGTCCATCGAGCTTTCCTTACTTAAAGGCAAGGATACAACACCGCCAGCTAAGGCTGCTATCCCATCCCGGGTTTATGCGCCAAGCTCCACTTCCTGGAAAATTTGGGAGTTCATCTTAAGCTGGCTACTAACAGCAGAAATAAGGCATAGGATTAATATTGTATGTATGTACTGAGTTCGATAGTCCGAATTGCTTCCACAGAAATTTCCCAGCCGGCACAGAGAGGGTATGTATATACTAATTGGAACTTAGAAACAAATGCGCGTGTCGTGAGGAAGGGGATGGCTCTAACGTGTCTTTCCCTCAGCCTATTCTAAGATTCGCGCTCTTCAACCATTGCCTCCCTCCAACCTTTCCCGTACTTAATTGTCGCACAGATGAGCCCGAAGCCAATGAGCGAAAAACCAGTAGCGATAGCGTTAGTAGGAGCGATGCCAATTGCCTGTATGAGAGGTAAAACAGCGGCTGATGCACCTGCGGAAGCCACATATCGCAAACAGCTAGAAGATAGACATCAGGTAAAACATACGAGAACTGTGCGCAAGCGTACTTGTTTGTCGCGATGACTTCGGCCGACCGATCCTGCATCACATCAACCAGATATGTATTACATACCGCCAATATCCCCATTAACTCTTGCCCAGATTATGGTGAGTTGTGAATTTGTAACTCAGATACAAATAATTGATAACTCACACCGATGCCACTGGCAAACAAGAAAACTAGACTCAACCCTAAGCCCCCAGTGCTGGTCCAAAATTGCATAGTGAGCCCAGTGCCTAGCAATGAAAGAGGTGTTATTAGCCCCCCCGGTACCAGACTTGCGCGTAGACGGTCTTCGGGAATGAACCCAGAGGATCGACGCGCGATCCATCGAGCTACGGTTGCATCAGAAATATACCCGGACATTCGAGATCCAACTAAATTCTCAGTTAGGAGCATTCAGAATCCAAAAACAACCAACGAAGCCCTAACTCACCGATATTGCCTATGCCCTGGGCGAGGTAGAGGGTACCAAGGACAGCTTCATTTGTGATTCCGTATCGAGGACCCTGTCGCACTCAGCTCTAAAACATGCTTCACGTACTTGACACGAGAGAGAGCTCACCAACGTGTAGGTTAAGGGTACGAGAAGACCTGAAATCAAGGCCGATACAGTCAAATATTAAACTTCAATGGATACGGGCAGATCGCCACGAACGCACAGTAAGTCGTCAGGAGTACGAAAGAAGAAGTGAGGCTCTGTAGAAATAAGAATCGAACAGTCAATTGATTTTGTCCTCAATATATTACTAACGATGGCCAAGATGTTGCGGTGTCTTAACAGTTTCAACGGCCTTAAGGGGTTCAACCATACCCACAACCATCGTTTATGAGGCTTATCTTGTTGGAGGCGATCAACTCCACGATGATGGCTTGTTTCAGGGAGAACGAAAAAGATGAGTAAGAAACAAGCCACCCCCATAGCAGCAAGAAGATATTGGAATGCCCGCCAGCTTCCACGGTCACCATGGGCATACCTAAATATAAATATAAATTGTTAGCCTCGAAACTGAGAAAAATCATATGTGGCTTGCTCTGTCATAATACCAGCCACTACTGGAGAAACTGCAGGACCTAAAACTGCACCCTATTTCCTGGCGTATGAGCCTAACCGCACCATGTTGGTAGAACACCTACCGCATAGTACACGCCCATTGCCCCTCCACGCTCGGTAGGCTTGTAAATATCACCGATTGAACCAGCCCCCACTGCTAACACGCTGCTAGCTCCAATGCCCTGGTGTCGCTTCGTAATGTGCTGCAAGAGAAGAAAGAGAAATTCGCACCTGAATAGTCCGGGTCAAGATCAAGGCTGCCAAGGAAGTCGACTCCGCGACACCTATAGAACCAGCTATAAAGATCGGGAGGGAGATCAAGTAAATCCGTTGTCTGCCGTCTAGAATGTACGTGGTCTCAATTGTGTGGCATCTACAATACCAAAAACCCGCCTACAAAAGGTAGAGTAAGGTGACCAACCCAGGGGAGCCACGCCAATAACGACCAGGTAAATGGCCACAGTGTAACTGCAAAATAATCATTAGGTCGTGAAAAGGCGCCCATATGACAGCATGTATAGATGAAAATGTCTAGTTACTTGATAACAGATTGACTGACTCCCAAATCGGAAGATATTTGTGGAATGGAAGGTAGGAATGATGAAGATGCAAAAGCTGTTAGAAGAGATGTCATGCTTATATGGCAATCAATTTTCATGACTCACGGGCTAGTAAAGCAGCAAAAGATATCACGGCGACAATTGCTTTTTTTCTGTGCTTGGAAAATCTTTCGTAAATTTCGTTCCCTTCGTCATCATCTACAGTCGGAGTATTAGGATTCTTTTCCGGATCTTGGGCTTCAAGTTTCTGGCTTGGAGGTCTGGCAGAAGGTCCTTTTTCCTTGACAATCAAGCCTTCTGAACCGCAATGAGGTGGAGGGGGAGCACAAGTGCTGCTCATGATTTCCTCGCCGTCCTTGTTGCACAACCCTTATTTGAAGAGAGATTGGCATGACTCCTTGTGAATTGGATTCTTATCTGAATGTTGGTCGCCGAGGTCGGCTTGCCAGTGAACACATTGCATTACTGTACAACGCTTAAATGACGGTCCGATTCCATACGGAAAGTCTAACTATCACGCGGGTATGTTGATTGTGATGTTAGGCATGTCGGCGGTGAAGGTAGGACCCCGTTGACCGCAATGCGACCTCCGTTTTAGTAGTTGTATTATGTAATGCATGCACTCATTCATCTCCAGAGTGCAATAATTCATTCATAATAGTGTAGTTTCTTTTGGAGATGATTATGATGTATACTAGTGCTTCCATAAATAATATATGCCTAAATCAAAAATAGCCTTCCAGGAGTGCATACATGCTCATGACCAAATTTCTGAGGGAATGAGTATGTACATCTTATCCCTTGTAATTTGGTTATGAGATAGATGTATGGTCTATCTAAAGCATGGAAATTTGTTTGAGTCTTTTATCACCTTTACATTTGTCAAGAGCTGGTGCAGCTCAGGGTGCAGCAAGGGATTACAGTTGCTTAGATAAGAATGTAGATAGTCAGTTCAGTTGTCCCAATCCACTGCACACATGCACCCTCAGTCAACTTTTTGGCCCTGGTCAGCTCTCATGTCATCTTCAGTCTTGACAGGTTATGGGCCCCACCTGCACACACTCACAGTGTTTTGCCACTTCATAGCCAATTACACCCAGCTCACAAGGAAGGTCAAATCGTGTTTGGCCCAGATTTCTGCATATTAGATTAACTGCACACACCTTCTGATCAGGAAAATAGCTTAGTGAGATAATTGTGACTTAGACTACTTCCATATCCAGTGAGACTTGAATGTTAGATTCAGTCCTCATTTTAAGCATCAAGAACATGCAAATATTGGTCCCAGTACATGCAATTAATTAGCATACATGATCATCAAATACATCTAAATAATCAAGTTGCATTGACCCTTGGTGTTCCTCCCACTTCCTTTGCTCCTACTGCTAGCACCACCCCCACCCTGT
Source organism: Ramaria rubella (assembly GCA_015039355.1). Classification (NCBI taxonomy): domain Eukaryota; kingdom Fungi; phylum Basidiomycota; class Agaricomycetes; order Gomphales; family Gomphaceae; genus Ramaria; species Ramaria rubella. The sequence goes on along the minus strand of MU134303.1, from coordinate 521,973 downwards.
GACCTGCCCAGATATATCATCTGAAAGGAATAATCTGCATGGATGATGATCCCACTGGAATTCACACCTGTGCTCTAGCTTGGTGTGAGGACATGTTCATACAAGAAAACTGGGCAAGCTTCGACCTGCTCATTCAGCAGCAATGGATCGTCATGCATCCTGATATTTCCAATCAGACAAAAGTGGGAGAAGGCAGGGAAAAAAGGAAGTGGCTGACTAAAGGGAAAGATGCTGACAAGCTGAGTAAAAGGGGGGAGGAGTCAGCCAAGAAGCCTGAGTCTTGTCCAGGTCTGGCATCAGCTGGAAGTAAAGGTGTTAGCAGTACACCACAATGCAGAGAGTGGGCATACATGCAATGGTGCCCAGTCTTGGGGTGCAAATGCAGAAGATGACGGTGACACTGAAATATAAGGGTACATGAGTATGATTCTGCAGATGGGACATCAAGACTTACATTCGAGTCTGGAGGGTCATTTGCATCTGCATGTGCCAAAAGGTCAATGTAGAGCTTGTGGATTTCATGTGCATACACTCACCTGCTACAGAATACCACTAGCTCAGCTGATGGTTGATCCAAGTCTGCTTGGACAAGCACACAATGCAGTGTAAGGAGCAGCCCATGCTCCTATATCTTCTGCTTGTGTTCAACCATTGGCCTCAGCTTCATGCTCTGGGTCTGCCTCTGTGCTTGGGCCAATGGTCTCTTCTGTTGCATCTACAGTTGCCCTTATTCCTGAGCCAAATGAAAGCAATGAATCCGAAGATGACATACCTAATCATAGCTTCTCACTGTCCACTTGTGGTTATTCTTATAGCATGTGAGTGGATGTAAATCATGTTCACCTAGGGTCACTAAAATTAATGCTGTTTGCTCAGGTGGTGACACCCACCTGATTGCCCCATGCTTGAGTTTACCTCTGCCTGCAAACAAAGAAGAGCTAATATTGTGGGCATTTTTGGTGCTTTGAGTGTCTCCATATCGGAATATATTGCCTGTCCAACCTGGATCTGGGTGGATGAGACACTCTGAGTACACACACAACACAAGCCAGTTGTTATATTTTTTCTGATAAGAGAAATAAACCTATAATGAGTTAGTCTACATATACCCAGATTGCTCACCTATTTTCCCATCTGAAGATATAGATCCAATGTTGTGTGAGCTTGCAATCAGGAAGGAGAACAGGTGGTGGCGCTAGAGGCTTATGTGTTGTACAATTGATGTGGTCAAGAGGAAGCTAGGGTCCAGGCCTCAGGGAATGATATCCCTTGGACCTGCTGTACATTTTTCATTAGGGTTTGATGAATTGAGTTAGTGTTGCCACAGTCCAGCTTTAAGCTGGCTCTTAAGCTGCAGCTGGACCAAAGCTTCAGCTTTCTTCCAGCTTGGGATTCAGCTCAAGATTAGAGCTCGATTTGAAGCTGGTGCCAGCTGGAAGCAAGCTGCCATTGTGACAGCACCCACCACACTGTAGTGGGTGCTGTCACCATCAACTGTGGGCCCCACAGTAGGGCTGCTCAATTGTCATTCAGTTCATTCAGTTCATCTGGTTTTGCAAGTCACATGTCAAAATTTTCGATTCCAATGTTTAGCAACATAGCCGAAAGCCACAATGAACTGAACTGGACGAACTGCTCTGGGGTGGTTCATCCAGTTTGGTTCATTGCAGAAGCAAAATAACTATGCCTGGTGTAGCGGCAAGTTGTTTATTCAGCACATTAAGTAATCTCTGGACATGTAGGCTACATACAACTGTTGCACTGGAGGTTACATGATGCTTCAAGATTCTAGTGAAAAGTGATTCTGAAATAAGGAGAATATGGCAACAGGGAAAGGAGATGAAGAGGTGACAAAACCATAACTTTTCTGGGGAGCTAGCTGGCTTTTCATTTTCACTCATTCACTGACTGGGGATAGATCAGAGAGTGAGGTTAGGGTTTATGATAAAATTCAGAGTTCATAAGGTATCCCTATGCTGGTAGATTGGTGATTCTGCAACATAACTCATGTCTACGTGTGCAACCGACTGTTGTTGGCCACTTACATACTATCATGCTCCGCTATCTTGAATGAACTGAGCAAACTGAACTAAGAATTGAGCAGCCCTAGTGCTGGTGCACCAGTGGTTGCTGAACTGACTGAGTTCAGCAACCACCAGTGCCAGTAATACACTGTACACCAGGCCTGGCACTGATGCACAGCGCATGCCGATGATTTTTGGCCCATCCAAAAACTTGGATGTCCTTGTCCACTGGACACCACTCCCAATCATCCACTCCCACTGATGATCACCCTAATCTGGTGATAACCATCCAACCTCAATGCCACTTGGTACTTGCCCTCACTTATTGTTGCTAGTATGGATCACCAATGCACCTCAATTCCAAATGTAATATACAGTTGCTACTTCACACCCCACAATGATGACCACCATCTTCCATTGTTCGATGCCAATTTTTGCTGCTCCTTTGTGATCTAAGCTATCACTGAATGACAGTCTGCGAGGTCCCCCAACAATTGACAAGAAACCTAAACATTGTAATGGTGAGTTCAAAGTTTTCATCTACATTTTGGGCCCCAGTCGTCCTCACAACTCTTCATTGTTTGTTTTGCTGCATGTTTCATTCATGACGTCACTGATCACCTTATGGTGCGAATACACCATTTTCTTTCTTTTCTTTTGAATCAAACCACAAAATCTCATTTTCACATGACATTGTTTGTTGTTAGATTTTCCTGTCTGGTTGTGATTGCACTTGGGCTGACCAAATAATGCTGATGATCTTTAACAGCTGAAACCCTAGCTACCTGTAAACATGTGAATATGAAATGGCTGTGGCCATGGTGTTCACATTTGTTAATTAAATGGTATCTTTGCAGTCAATTGTTGACCATCGCAAACTCACAGTACAGCATGTCAATCATCATCACCATAGAAATTTGCATTCAGGAAGATCGAAATATGCATTACCATGCTGAGCATTCTCACAAGTCTTTTTTTTCATGGAGTCTTTGTTGCCATACACTACTAATATCTTCCCCTTTAAGTACTGACACGAGCCTCAATGTTGTATGCCAGCATAGAGGACAAATCATTTTGTTCTTGTGAGCTCTGTGATGCCATTATTGCTCATTGCATAGTACTAAAATTCCCTGTCTCTTCGCACATAATTATCAATTGATATCAATATTCAATCCTTTGGCAATAATTTCAGCCTCTCTTCACTCCTTATACAGCATGAGAGCAACATGAATGGTCATGTCATAGTTGAAATGACTCATCTGACGCAGTTGCGACTCAAACCCATCCAGCCAAGCATTCAGTTGTTCAGCAGCCTCTGTGTTAAAGGCATGTGCTAGATATTCTTGACCGGTATTGGGGTTAACCCTGTGTAATAACAAGTCCAGCTGAGAGCCATTCGAAGGAGTAGGATTGCAGCATGTGGGACACAACAGGTCGGTGGCATGGTGATTGACATAATGCCATGCATCCATGATAAATCATGTCATTGTTATCCACAGGTCATTCATGTTTTGATGTGCAATGTGTCAAAGCAGGTTGCAGGCACTGTCATATGATATAAATGATGGCCATAGTTCATGTGCAGGAAAGACAAAGCTGATAAATTTCAGCACCTTCGGAAGAGAATTATGATGTGGTTCAGGCACAAAGTGTGAGTGATCACCTGAGGGGTGCTTTCGTTATTGTAACATTTCCCAAAACCTATAGGAACCCCACATGCCCATTGAATGGTCTGCAAGCAATATACTTGTTGGGCTCTAAATGTGTGTCCCATATCATTTTCTGTGTCCTCTTGCACTAAGACATGATGAGATTCCAGGACATTTCCATTGCCATTAAAGCTCAAAGGGTATTTTTGTGAATGCAAGTGCCAACAAACACTGTGAATGGATTCCTGAGCAAACCGAGTGTGCCAATGTTTGTACATTGTAATATGAGCTGGGAGGCTGCATGTAATGGCATCTTCTTCAACAATAGCATTGTGGCATCCATTGACACCACACTTGTTTGTGAGATGGATGTGTTCCTCACAGAAGTGACCATCTCTATAATTTGTGAGTGGTCCTTGGCATTTTGTAACTGCACAGATCTGTGTGGGTGCAATCATGAGTATGTTGATCTACACATGCCAAAGACACAATACATGATGGCCCATATTTTTCTCATCCATTACAGCCATTCAAACCCAATCACGGGGAGTTCCATCTGGAGGGGCTGCCTGCTGTCTAGTTCCCTCCCCAGGATCACTGTCATTCCTGCTGTCCCCTAGGACCTATGGGCTCAATTCAGTAATCAACATAACAGCATGTGAAAAATTCCTGTACCACTGGTGCATGATTCTCATCAACCTCTGCCACTGCATGTGCAGGTACATTTGCCAAATATCTGGCACCTTCAAAATCACTGAAATAGTGTTTTTGGTACAACACTCCTGGCAGATGTGGGCCTTGGAGCCAGCGACAGTCTCTTGGTTTCCACCATGGATGTGTGCAAGCATGGATTTCACCATATCCTCAGGTTTACTATCAGGGACACAGTGAAAGCAATCTGAGAGTCCATGCACAACAAGCAGACGACAGCAAAAATACTCTGTGTATACCTTTTGGGATTGCCACACTGTCAACCATTCCTCCCCTAGATATCCTTTGAGACAATTAAACGTAGACATGGCGTGAGTACATACTTCATGCCACATCATTGTTAAATAATGAATGGAAGCCACTCCAGGAAGTGTGGAATTACATTACTGCACTTTCCTGAAGCTTGGTCACATTCCAGTGGACCCAGATGCCACTTTTGGAAGCTCGTAGATAATCTGTCTCATCCATGAGCTGACGGTTGAGTGATGTGGTCTGGGTAGAAGTGTGCACAGCAGTGTGTACACTGTGTGGTGACCAGAAATGCCTTCACAAGCTGGAATTGTGTGCTGATCAATTGGACCTTGGGCACTCCTTCAAGCTTGTAGAGAGGTTGACAGAAGGGGCAATTGATGTATCTTGTACACAAAACACTTGGCTCTTCAAACTGAAAAATATTTGGTGGATTTTCTTGAGCTAACTCCAAAAAATTGTAAATGGGGTTCAGATGGGCTGCCACCCTTTGACCTACTGCAGCAGGTGGTGGCAGTCCATCAATATCTTCCATATCAGGTGGGTCAAAGGCCTCCTGGATGAGTAGTTTGAGCTCAGTTGTCAGGCTGACTCCCAGGTTCAAAAATGAGCTTGATCCTGAGCCAATAACACAATTGGATGGAGAGCCACAAGAGTCCCAATGGCATGCACTGTTCACCCAATTGACAGAGTCCCTGGGATATAATTGTTGAGAATAAGTAGCAGATCCTGAGCACAGAGTGGCATCCTGTTCACGGCTGTGTTATGATGTCTCCTATTCTAAGACACTCCATCCTGATCACACTTATGCATGCATGGTCACTGGCATGACCAATCCCAAGGTCCCTCCAGTGGCAGCACAATTGTGTAGTGTCTGCGTATACATACACCACTTCTTAAGAATATTCTCACTCACTGCCATCCAGGTTGTCAGAATCAAAATCTTTGTCCTCTTCATCTTCATCCGTATCAACAACTGCCTTCCCCTTCCCCCTACCCCTCCCTTCCTTGCATTTCTTCTTTGCGACAGGGGACTCCTCATTGTCACTAGAGTCCTCTATGGGCATTTTCTTCTTGTGTTTGGCCAGCTGTTTCTGTTTGCTTTCCACCAACCACACTCTATGTTTCTTGGCTCCCTTCAAGAGCCCACTGGCCTCCTTGAGCTCTCTTTCCATGGTTCTCTCGATCATGTCTGTGGCCAGTTCATACATGTACTTAGCCATCTGTATCCCCCTCTACCCAGAGATCTGGGACCAACTTAATCGCAGTGCATGCCCTGATGTCATGGCTCACAGACGTCCACTCAACTCCAAGCACTCTGGAAAAATCAGCCTTCCCAATAATTGTATGAGGCCATCCCTGCTCATCTGGTCCCCTTTGTGAGTTATCTCAGTGAGCCGTTTCAATGTGTACTTACCTAACGGTGTTACCCACTCAAACATTTTTTTCTTGACTTTCCATCCCTTCTCATTCAGGCACTTCTGTAATTGCATGGCTGCATTGTAGCGTGCCAAGTTAGTACTGAATACCTGTGCCTTATCATCAATCTCATCTATGTTAAACAGTTCCCACAGGTACTTTGCCAGCACCTCATGCTCTGCCAGAGAGACAATCCGGGGCAGTGAGCATGACACCCCTGATTCACACTCCATAGAGCATGGAGGATGTTTGTCAGTCACAGCCTCAGACCCAAAAGGGTTATGTAGATCCTGGACACCTTTGAATGCCTCTCGTGTCACCCCAAGAAGTGGATGGGTACTGTCGCCACCCTGCATGGGTGGGAATTGTTGAGTAGGAGGGATCACATTGGGCTCTCCAAATTCAAAATTGAAGTTTGGAAAAGCATTGATCATGGGTCCTTCAGTAGGCCCTGGTGAGGCGACCCTGTTTGCCTTCCAGGGAAAGTCAAATTACAATCTGAATTCTTGACAATCCACTTACATCCACCTTGCCAGATTCCCACAGGATCTCAGTCTGGAACTTCCCCTCACCAACCTTTTTCACAGGTATACACACTGGTTCCAATGTCATGAGGTGTGCAGGAAGGCGATGACTGATGTATAAATGAAGCAATTTTGAGCCATGGCCATAAGGAATGAGGTGATCAGCCCCATATTCTTTGTCCTCACGAAAAATGTAACCTGTGCAATCTACGACTCAAGGGAAGTACATGGGTGTTAAGGACCTTACACACACAAAACTTTCAAGGGTGAGTAGGTTTCCAACAGCTGCTGCAATGCAGTGACTGTCTTCAGGTAGTATTAAACACCATTTTCATCTGGACTAGGTGCCTTGAAGACCTCCAGAATTTGTTGGAGTTTCTCTGTTGTGAGCGCCCCAGGTCCATGGGAGTCAGACACAAAAATTGTGACTTAGTGTTTATTAGCACTGTTGAACAACAAGTGTTGTAACATCACAGTTGCACCTTCATGCAGACCTATCAACCAGGGAGTCCCTTGGGAGCCACAAGGGTCTGACTGTCGCGCCGTGGCAGAGTCGAGGGGGGAGGATCATCAACTTGGCCCAAAGTGGGTGCTGGAACGAATTCATAAGTTCTATAGAGAAGAATTATGATACATGTGGGCTTACGAGTCAATTCGACCTGGTTTCGGCCATCTGAAGATGGCAGAAACTGTGCAGGTGGGTCAAACATCACCTGCATTTGATTTAATCCCCTCTCCACACTGCACAGTGCAGTGAGTCACCAGAGCCTCTCCAGACACACTTCCCACCCACCCTTCAGCCTCCTCATTGAGCTTGGCAGCTGCTTCATCTTCTGCTCTCTTGTCTGTGCTATTCTTGTGGGCTTGCATCATGGGATGCTTTGCAGTGTTGGTGGTGGTGTCTTGGGAGGTGGACACAGGCTTGAGCTGGTGTGGCATTGCTGAGCAGTCTGCCATACAGTAGTTCTGGGGGGTGTATTGGTAAATGTTGCTAAAAGACATTAAATAACGACAATTATTGATAACGATCACTGACACATTGACAGGCATGAGATCACTGTGAACAGTGTTGTGCAACGATGGCACGCAGTGCTGAATGTCATTGTGTAATGCTGACCAGCGTCACTTGCCAGCAACTACTGGTGAACAACACTACCCAGTGCTGGCAGGGGTGTTCCATGTATAACTCACCAGTGCAGACCAAGGTCAAGCATTGGGAACATTGGCTGGCAGCCAACATTCCCAATGATTGGATGGCATAGAGCACAAGCACTCAAAGTAATAACTGCAAGTGCCTTGCTGGTGCACCAGTGGTTGCTGAACCAACTCAGTTCGGTGACCACCAGTGCAGCCATTGCTGCACTGAGGTCAAGCATTGGCACATGTGGATGGCATAGAGCACAAGCACAAGCAGTAATAACTGCAAGTGCTCTCTGCTGCTGCCACCGGTGCCATAGTAGCCACAGTGCACTGCACTATGGCTACTGTTTAGCCTTGCTGGAGCTTCAGCTAGTCACAGGTAGCCAACTACTAGCCACAAGCTGGCTGGCCAGTCAAAGCTGTGACTAGCTGAAGCTTTGGCTGCAGCTTGGGGATTTACCCCCAACTTTTCAAGCTGCAGCAACACTAAATTGAGTTATTGAGTTACCTTAAGCCTGTGATTGCAGTAGCCATGTGCACCAAATCACATCTAATCTAATCTCCAACCATGTGAGCCATATGTGAGCTTTGATTACATGCAACTAAGTGCTTGAACCAGATTGACTTGATAATTCAAACATCCAGTAAAATTTTATCATCCATATGAGTACAAGTACTTGTGAAATGGGCCACTGCTGCACATGACATGAACTGATTCCCTTTTTGTGTTTCTCAATGTATCTAATAATGTGCGGTTAGAACCCTTGTCAGCATGGAGCAGCATCTTTTAAGGCTCAATGCTGTTGTGGGCAACAATAGCTCATACCTAGACACACAAGGGTGTCACAGGGATAAAGCTTGCACTCAAGATGGCAGTGGGAAATCAGACTGCTGTACTATGTGATGGCAGCTGGATAAGGCATACAAGAACATCCAGACACAGAAGGTTACAGCAATACACAATGAGAAACAGAATGGCCAGGGGAAAATGATTATATGGGAGACCACTGGAAGAAGTGGAATATCATGCTCTTGTTAGATCTCAGATCCGACTTGTGTTACTCCAACGTCTTGCGTATTCTGAATGAGCCCTTTTTCCGCTTATCTCCAACATATCCCCATTTATTATTCTTAGCCACAATTCTATTTCGATATTATCCCTGTACATCTTATCTTGATCTCCATATTTGCTCTGACTTCGGAACTCTGTATCATGCACCCTTATCTTCCGTTTCCAATTTTGGAATCCCGCATGTTCTTAAATATGTTTTCTCTTGATCAAGCTTCTTTAGCTTGTATATCTCTTATATCATATATCTTATACTCTTTTCACATATCTCACATCCTTCATATCTCATTACCTCAACTTGTTATTCCAAATAACTTGCAAAACCCTATACACCTGATATCCCACTCATCCTATATCATTAAACCTTTATTACACTTCATCACTCCAAAACCTCTACCTGCAATAAGGCTTTCAAACCTTGTTCGGTATTCCATTTATTCCGATTATTCCGATTATTCCAATCCTACCTCATCCAACATTCCGAAACCCTCCTTGATTACACTCGCTTTCCAGTAAAGCTAACCCTTACTCGATATTGATTTATTGTTACCCCTATCCCATCCCGCATTGATTGTTCCACTCCTGAATACCCGAAACCCCCACTCATCTCCGATAAGTCTCAATGTATCATTGGCACTGACTTTCTGAATAGACCTGACCAATTGGAATCCCAATAAAACCTTCCAGTCTTCAATCTGAAATACCAGGGCACTAGAAATCCAAGAGGGTGCAACCCATAAGTTGAAGCCAACACCCGTATAGATCAGTCTTCAGATCTCTGACTTCCGAGTCATCCAATATTCTGCGCATTTCCGAATATTGCGACTACTGATCTCGGTCAAGGAGAGTTCCAACCAAATCCGACCCCCACGTCAAATCTGGCATTTCAACAGTATATACAAGCTAACACTCTTGATTTCTATAATGTCTTTTGACACCCGAATTCAAACACTCGATTTTGACGACACCAACAGATCTACCGAAAATGTCATCAACCCATCAAACGTTCATGAGTACCCCAGTTTTTTCAACAAGTGCCTCACAGATGAAGACTTCAAACCCGAGCAAATCTGGAGCGGCATCAACAATGCGACTTCCAACCATCCCTGTGATGACTCACAACACATGGCAGCAATTTCCGACCAAACCCCGATTTCCCTGACACCGAAACTTTCTGACATCCTTGGACAAGATGGCAAGTTAATACTACAGGAGAGACAACGACACATCGATCAAAAGCTATGCCTCTACTGTGGACAACCTGGTCATAAAGTCAAAAAATGCCCAAGATCATCATCCTTCGCCAGGAAAGCAAAATCCCAAACCACAACTGTCATGCTAAGTGATTCCGACATCAAGGTCCCTTTAAAGGACCTTCCGAATCCCCAAAACTGACAGCTCAAAGACTCTCAAGCACGAATCCGCGTTCATACCTTACTGTGCCTTACCGAGAACATCATAGATGCTTTCCGAAAACAACCTTCATACTTCCGACAATTCTCCCAAAAACCCTGAATATCATCCTTCCGAACATTTTTGACCGATCATTACGTTTAAACACCATCCTTTCGGATTCCCACTTTCCACCGGTCTCTGTCTCCTGTTACTTAGGACATATTATGTTGCACCATCCAGCATGCTGTTCATGCCAATCATGTCCTCCCATCGAGCGAAAAATCCAGTCGCTATTACATTTGCGTATAACGACACTTGTTTCTAATTGTTCCAATGTGCTGGGAATGCCACTAACCCACCCACTACAATCTGTTGATTGACAGGGTATTGGGTAGTACCCAGTTCCGCACTCCTCAATTCTATGACATGTCTTCAGGAAACCTGCAAATCCTGCGTTTTTCTGAATCTCCAAAAATCCGACTTCGCTGTGACATCCTCCGACCTGCCATAACATCCAATGTTAATGCTTGATGAAACATCAACTCACAATGACAATGTGGAAACCTTGGCGCATTTCCGATAGGAGAATCCGTTACATCAATTCTTCCAATTCCCGACAAGTGATCATCAATATTCTGCTACGTACTCCAACAAGATCACATCTATCAGATGGAGAGAATCTCACTTTGGGAAATCATTTTCCTTACATCTAGTTATGCCAGAACCACCTCAAGAACATGTTAACGAGGCTCTAGCTATAGGATTTCATCCAATACATTCCGCACAGTATGTCTGTACTTCCTCGAGAACACCCCAGGACGATCTCCAAGTCTGAACGCTGAATCTTCCTCAAAGACATCCTTCCACTTCTGAGATTTAGTTTTCCGACCTCTGACTTCCAGATTTCCTAATCCAACTATTCAAGATACAATGCAGTTACTCCAACTCCAAGCCTAGTCATCAATACCAAATTCTGCGTTATGGGACACTAACAAACCGCCTTTGTAATCAATAACGATCTCCCTCAAACGGCACTGTTAAACCCCTCGTATCCATGAATACACCATCCGTACATTCTCCGACCCACATTTCCGATATGATTCTGACCCTTCAACCATTAGGACAATATTCCAGGCCAAATATCAAGCACCTTACCAATGTTTCAGAAACAAAAAACCACAATTCCACCAAAACTTTCCAATTCTTATCTTTCTCGACACCCTTGTCTTCCCTACATGTCTTCTTTACTCTGTTTTCCCTTTCAAACACTTCTCTGAATATCCCAAAATTTCCGATTCACTCTCTTGTTCCCTTTCAAGTCCAAAAACTTCTGATATTCTCTGAATTCTCAGGTAATCCGTGATTACAATGATTTCAACTAGACAACAACAAGACCACTATGGAGAGATTTCCAAGAAAACACCATTCATCTCCTAGAAAAGCCAATATGTTTCCAATGAGTCCTCCAGTCCTCCGACACTCCAACTCCTTTACCTACCTTCCAATGCCTGAGGTAGACAATGGGACGTCTACCTTAAAGGGGGAGTAGCCACTATGTTGATAACAATCTATTCCAATCCCCCACTCCTATTCCAACCCAACAACTTCCAACCCAACACTTCAATTCTCGCTCCTACTGAGCTTCTATTTACATCCCACAATCCCGAAACTCCTTCGACATCTATGACCTTTCACATCCCGATATTCCAACCCTCTCAAACTTCTTCATGATTTCTTACAAGTCCAATCCTGATCCCGAGTCAATCCCAACATTCCTTCGATTCTAACTTACCCCGACTCTCTGACACCTTGAACTTCACAAAAAACATCCTTGATCTACCATTTCCCGTCTTTCTGAGTTTTCCGTTTTTCTGATCATTTCCGTTTTTCTGATCATTTCCGTTTTTCTGATCATTTCATTTTTGTCCGATCTTAAATTTGTCTGATAAACATTCTATATTACTTCACTGAAAACTTTTCCGATTTATTTACTTTTCTCCTTCCGACTCCTATTTACTGCATTGTTTCCTCTTCCGGTCCATTGACCTCCAGTCCAAGCCCCGCCATTTTCTCCAATTCCTCTTCAACTTGTTTGTCCGAATCCACATCTTCCAGATTCACTGCCTCCTGGCTGATTTCCGCATCCGGTTTCTGGCCAACTCCCACCTCTGGTTCCTTGGCAATTTCTACCTCCTCCGGAACCTCCTTCTCCTGAACCCCCGGAACAACATCGATGTCCATTCCAACATTGTCCACTTCCCTCACCTTTCCTTTTCCCTTCTCCGACACCTTCTCCAGTTCAGGTTGCAGCCCAACGTTTGCCCCCTCATTCTCCGACCCAGCTTCTGACCCCAACTCCGGTTGCGGCACCAATGCTCCATGGTATGTCTCCCACCACTTCTTCCAGAACTTATCTCTGCGATCCTGTGCGACTTCTTCAACGTATCATTGAAGGCCGCCATCCCCTCCACGTTGTAGCGGAGCCACTTTGTGAGGGAATGATTTGTCTTGCAGAGCCTGCGGATTTCACCCATGAGCCCCACATCCTCCGCTTCGTCCTCCACATCGTCCTCTGTCGCCCGCTCCTTGCCTTTACCCTTTCCCAACGACGCCACCCCTTCCCAATCTGCAACTGCTTCCACCCAAGGTTTTTTTGTCGCCAGTCCTGGTCCGGCCTCCATGTTCTCTGCCCGAACCTGCCTGGACGCCGGCAGCGACGATTTCCCCACCATTTCCACCGCGAAATCCGCGTCGCCTGGCCTCGTGCACTTCTTCCGATTGTTTTGACACCGAATGCATGCCTGCTTCCACGATTTTCCGGTTTTCCATTTCTCCTCAATGCACTCCAGCCCCCGCATCTGACAGAGCATGCATCAATCGTCATATTCGTTGGCCTCTGACCATACGTCCTCAAGACGCCATTTTTGGCCTCCGATGAATTCCGAACCGTCTTTCGGATTCTGGTTGACCTTCCGTTCTCGATTGGTCTTTTCCGGCTAGTCCAATTCTTCTGTCAATCTATCAATTAACAGACACAAAATTCTGACTTACCAAAGCATTTTTGAGTTGGGCTTCCTCCCATTTCAACTCCTCCCACACCACTCATGTCGGTTCGGCTTTCTGCCGATCTGCCTCCTCCTTCTGCTTCCTTCAGTCAGCATCTCCTTCTCCTTCGCCTTCCGATCCCGTTCTTCTTGCTCCTTCCACTCCCATTCCTCCTTCTCCTTCCGATCTTGCTCCCGCTGTTCCACCGCCTCTCTCTCCCACTTCGCCTTTGCCCTTTTCCGCATCTTAGTCTCCAGTTCTGCCCTTTTCCGCTTGTACTCCCTCACTTCAGCAGCAAGCTCTTCACTGGAGCTGATCTCAATAACGGAACGTGTAGGCGATGATGACCTGGAGTGCAATGGCATTTTTTTAGGTGGTGGTGGTAGGGGATCAAAAGGTGATTTGCATTTTCACAAAGTGTTTCTCCTATATATATGTCTGATCCAAGATCTCAGCCTTTACAGATAACCGACACCCAAAACTTCCCACGATATTCAATAGCGTAATCAGCCTCGAGGGCTCAGCTGTAAAAGGGAGATACTGTTAGATCTCAGATCTGACTCGCGTTACTCCGACATCTTGTGTATTCCAAATGAGCCCTTTTTCCGCTTATCTCCGACATATCCCCATTTATTATTCTTAGCCGATTCTAATTCGATATTATCCCCATACGTCTTATCTTCATCTCCGTATTTGCTCTGACTTCGGAACTCCATATCACGCACCCTTATCTTCTGTTTCTGATTTTGGAATCCCGCATGTTCTTAAATACATTTTCTCTTGATCAAGCTTCTTTAGCTTGTATATCTCTTATATTGTATATCTTATACCCTTTTCACATATCTCACATCCTTCATATCTCGTTACCTCAACTTGTTATTCCAAATAACTTGCAAAACTCCATACACCTGATATCCCACTCATCCTATATCATTAAACCTTTATTACACTTCATCGCTCCAAAACCTCTACCTGCAATAAGGCTTTCAAACCTTGTTCAGTATTCCATTTATTCTGATTATCCAATATCCCGATTATTCTGATTATTCCGATCCTACCTCATCTGACATTCTGAAATCCTCCTTGATTACACTCGCTTTCCAGTAAAGCTAACCCTTACTCGATATTGATTTATTGTTACCCCTATCCCATCCCGCATTGATTGTTCCACTCCTGAATACCCGAAACCCCCACTCATCTCCGATAAGTCTCAACGTATCATTGGCACTGACTTTCTGAATAGACCTGACCAATCAGAATCCCGATAAAACCTTCCAGTCTTCAATCTGAAATACCAGGGCACTAGAAATCCAAGAGGGCGCAACCCATAAGTTGAAGCCAACGCCCATATAGATCAGTCTTCAGATCTCCGACTTCTGAGTCATCCAATATTCCACGCATTTCCGAATATTGTGACTACCGATCTTGGTCAAGGAGTGTTCCGACCAAATCCGACCTCTACGTTGAATCCGGCACTTTAACAGCTCTTGGGAATTCAAATATACATACAAGACTAGAAGACTAAGTACAAGGGAATGGCAGGAAATTGTATCTAACAGATGGGAATACAAAAATAAAAGCCTAAGGATGCCACTCCCAACTTAATTAAATACTTTCCAGGGTACATAGTGCCAAAGATAATAGCAGGTGATATTCCTCTCATCCCAGAGGTTGCCATGTGTTAATGCATTTTGGTGCCCATCTATCTGGAGTCCATATGTATGCAAACCTATTTACATTATGTAAGGCAGGTGCTCCATTGGAGCTTACATATTTGTGAACATAATATCTCCATAGTTTACTATAGATTGGTTTGATACTTGGGCAGCAAAATCCCATATAAATTATATTTTGCTGCTCTCTAATGTGGTTGATGTATAAAACTGTGTTTTTTTTTGTCTTTTCAGTGCTCCATAGACATGTGAAATGTGTTTCAGGTGCTAAGTGACCACTACTGCACTCAGGAGTAGTGACTAAGTGTATGAAACACATATCAATTGATACAACAATTGATGTACTGTAACATTTAACAGTCACAAGGGAAGTACACCCATATATATTGTGCTATGATATTCACACCAAGGGACAAAATTGGAAGAAACATTAGACATACTTAGAAGGATGATACCATCCTTATTCATGAGATAGTTTGATGGTGCCATATTTTCTGGTCACCCAACAGCACTATTAATAAGTAGACCCTTGTGTATAGGGTGGAAACATTTTGATGGCTGCATAGCAGCTTTGCACATTCTGATGAATGTGATAGGAATATAAAGGGCTGTAACAACTTAGTGAGTTCTTTTCACACTTCAAATTCCCCAAAGATGATTTTAGGTTAGGATCCCTCTTTTGAAATAATTCATTATCATTGCAGAGCAAAGCATCTCATTGTTTCTTGTATATCAGTAAAGTGGCAGTTATTTCCATTTGTTCTTTGTATATTCAAAGCTGTGTACTGTCAAGTGTAGACACATTTCCTTCATATACACATTGATTTCCTGTATTTATTCCATCATGATACCATATGTCCCCTTGCTTGTCTATGACTCTCGCAACAAAGTGCTGCCTCATTGCATCATAGTATATAATGCCAGCCAAAGATAGACTCTTATGGTGGTTATGTGTAATTGCTTGCTAATGGTATATAAATCCCTTGCACCTAACATGGACACTTCATCCAACAAAATATAATTGGTACCTTTAAGCCTTGCTTTCACTTCACTAAGTGCTGTCATGTTTATTTTAGCTGATCTTGATCTTTTGGGATGAATTCCTAGCAATGAATGATATGTGGTGCCTCCAATCAATGCTGAAGCTGCACCTGTTGGGGCAACTAACTGGAACCAATGTGGTTCATTATGTTCTTCAAAGAAATAAGCCAAAGCTTTAATCACTTGTGATTTTCCTGTTCCAGCCATCCCTCCCAAGTACATTTTCAATTGTTCACCTGAAGGTTGTACAGCATGATTAGCTACAATTCTGAAGGCATGCTCTTGGTCTGGTTTCAGACCATACACTTTGACAGTGTCATCCACTTGCTGTTTGTGTACAGCTTGTTTAGCATTGAAGTCATTGAGTAAATAACTGGCATCGAGGATTTTGACTTGGTCTGGTAAAAAAGCAGTGGGATCAAATGGCCCAAGTAGCTTATCCTGTGCATCTGCTTGACTTACTATATGATCTAGGTGGGCATCCTGACGCCTTTCTTTCTCAGGGTCTAACATAACATGCCATTCTGGTGGAGATTTTCCCTTCCCATCAACAGGTATACACTGCTCAGGTGGTGGAAGGTCATCCAAGCAATCATCTAACCAGCCAGAAGTCATTGCAATCTGCTCAGCAGCTTGCATCCCATGTTCTTTAGTAAGGCATGACATGAGTGCAGATTACCCATGGGTTTTTCACAGATTCATCTGTGGGAAACCTGTGGGTATCCCATCCGCAGATTCAGATACCTGTTTCCCATGGATAAGGCCTGGATGCGGGTCTGGCCTACGGGACTCATGGGTATACCCACAGATATCCATGTAATACATAGTTCTATTATTTTCAAACATGTTGTTGCCAAACAAATGTAGTGTCACGTCGCCGAATGTAATGTGACATCATGTCACTGAATGTAGCATCATGTGACTGCATTCCTCACATGAGTCACATCAATATTGTCAACAATGACAGGTATGCAATCACTGGTCAATGGTAAGTACAATTTCCTAGTCTTCTTTGTATTCATCCTTTTGTTCTCTAGACATCTGTCACCACTGGTGTTCAACACCTGTCTTGGGTGGCGTTTTTGACACTCAAGCTGCAAATCCCCATGCAACCATCATTGAGACATTGCAGCATGTTTAGGTATGAGTTCTGGAAATGTTAATCAGTCCAGCTAACATGGAGATCAAGGTTGATATGTATGAGGGGACTACAATCTCTCTGGAATGGTATGTACTTCAAGCTCTACAAAATATTCCGCTTGATCATGAGGCTTTCATGTGAATGAAATTCCAGGCCCCGCACTGGCCTACTTCAAGTTGCACCGCTGCAGTGAAGAAGTGAGTTGACTTACAAGATAGAAGTCAATGTGCCAGACATACCATTAACAGGACCAGAAGGGAATCATCTGAACCTCATGACTACCATCCCAGGCAACAGTGCTGGATGTTCTTTGCTCACGCTCAGCCTCCCTCCCTGTATCCCTTCATTGCCTTCTCTCTCTCTTGCTAGTCCAATGTTTGCTCTACAATGACTCCCCCTCTGCAGCCTGGTTGGCACTCTTTTTTTCCACATCCTGCAAGCACCACCCCCATTTTTCAAGCAGGAGTCTGGTTGTAGGTAGCACACCAACATCAAGCACTTTGGCATCCATGATGGAATTTCAAATGTCGCCTTCTGACTTACTTCTCTCCATGTCCATCAGCCCTGCACAAGTCCAGGAGACTTGACAGACTGTTGACAAGCCCAACACTCTGCCAACAACAAGCCTTCCCACACCCACCTTTCTCCCTGTCTGTTGGCACCATGCGCCTGGAGCTACGGACTCGAGCCCAACACCCCGCTGATGGCAAGCCTGCCCACACTCACCTCTCTCCCTGCAGGCCATCAACAAGCCCAACGCTCTGCCAATGACAAGCCAGCCCACTCCCACCTCTCTCCCTGTCTGTTGGCGCCGCATGCCAGGAGTTACTGATTCGAGCCCAACACCCTGCTGATGGAAAGCCCAATCACACCACCTCTCTCCCTGTTTGTTGGCACCACGTGAGTCCTGGAGCCACGGACTGGCTGCCGATGAGCCTAACGTCCTGCTGATGGCAAGCCCACCCACACCCCGGTGCTGCACGAGTGTAGGAGACATGGGAGAGGCTGTCGACAAGCACAACACCCTACCAACAATGAATCACTCATCATTTTTCCATGGGGACGATCTCCCTTGTTTAAGACTTCCAGGATTGGTAGTACCATAGTAGCATGTAGGAGTGTACTGTACATACTACTTAGTGTGATGTATTGCATATCCCAAGACAAGAAAACGTAAGAAAGTGCAGATATAAAACATATAAACTAGTGCAATAAATTTAATTTTTTTATTCACAAATTTCACAGGTATACCTGCAGGTACCTGTGATCCACACCCATGGATCCGGATATCCGTGCCCCGGATGCCACCCTGGATGCGAGTAGAGCTTCGGGAGATTGAAATACCCACAGGTATACCTGTGGATAATCTGCAGATTCACTCATGTCATGCCTTATTTTTTAGTCAATGTCTTGTACCCTTTGTCCAAAACATCTTCTAATTGCATCTCTAGCATATCTAGTTGTCCATAAAGGAGATCTTCAATTATTTTCATTTGGATCATTGTCATCATCAAAAAAAATATTATCTTTTGACATGGTGTGACCTTTAAGATGCTGTGCATGATGATCATCTCTAGCATCATTGCACTCAAATCTGATCTGCAAAAAATCTTATGATTTGCAATTGTTGGTCTGTGAAAGTATGAGATGTAAATGCTTCAGTCCAAGTTTCTGAGTCCTTCTTGAGATCAAATCCCATGCGCCATGGTTTGAACAATGTCAACATTGTTGCACAATAATATTCATGGTCTCCTTTATCACTTCTTGGGAGGGCACCACCTACAAAATTAGGAACCAAACCTTTATTGTCAGGTAAAAATTTGATTCTGTGTGAATCCTGCTGTGGGTGGCCATCTATGAATCTCATATCATTTAAGGTAATTTCATTGTCATCCATGGTACCATCTGAGTCCTCTTGATCTATGTTGTAGTTCTCTACATGCTTGCGTTTTCGTTCATGAATAGTCAAGGGACCAGTAGGATTGGGAGAAGCTGTACCATGTCCTTCATCTTCTGTATCATACTGTGATACCTCATGTTCTCCTTCTAGCTCCACCTGCATTTCATCATCTTTATCAGGTGGAGGAAGTTTGACTTGGCCTTTCTCTTTATGAGCCTGTTGCATCCAGTCATACACTGTTATATCCTCATAAAACTCTGGTCTTAATGTGTAGTCTGATACTGCTGAAAATGCTGCATATTTTCCTTTCACAACACCCAATACAACTTAATCTTTTTGAATAGGCAATACTGACTCAGGCTTTTGTGAGTTTATTTGAATAGGCCATGAGCTCCAAGCTTCTCTGACAAATGGCATCCAATAAAAAGTTTGAATTTATGTGAGGTATAATGGTCTGGTTGCTCAAGCAAATATGCACTGGCCATTAGGGCACCAATCTCCATCTTTGTAGTCATTGAGTTCACAATAGATGTCAACAGCTTATGGGCCTTCTCATATCTAGGTTTTTCACTATTTAACATTTCAGTATTCCTATCAAAAACATCTCTTATGGATTCAAATATACCATAGGTTTTAAGAGGACTTTTAGATACATAATCTGTCACATATGCAATCACAGCTTTAATGGCAGTTCCAGATAGTAAGCTAGTCACATCACTGTTGCATCTCAGGAGATATGTGACAATAGGTGTGAATGTATTTATCCAAGCCTCACCTTTTTTGAGGTTGATATGACCAGTCTTTGGATCAACCTCACTATGTTGATAAATTTCTCGTGGAAATTGTGCCTTGCAGGTTTTCCACTTATTTTTCATGCATGTCTTTTTACCACAGGAGTGTTGGTTGGATCTCTAAACCAAGTCATCCACATCATGATAGAATTTCTGCCACCATATGTTATCTTTCTTACAACAAGGACACTTTTTACAATTACCAACTGGACAAGGCAATGGTGGCATGTCTGGTAAGGTTGTAGTTGGGTCTACATATCCTGGCACATCTTTTTCACTGTCTATTTGTGCCTGCAAATCTTCCACTGTCCCATTTAAAAACTCACCAACATGTGAGCTCTCTAAATACTCCACAAGTGTCTTCTGAAAATCAGAGGCAGGGTTCATAACACAATCCCTGATTTCCAGTGGAGACAGGCTGTTCTGAATCCACAGGAGCATGTGCAGATGCAAAGTGAGGCGACCCTGCTGTTCTACAGTGCCATAGTACCCTGAACTCCTACCATATAATCCGGCATCTTTCTCATTAGCACCTATTACATGCTTTAGAAAAGCTTGGACAATAATGTGAAAGAATATGGCACTAGCAACAGGGTTGTCAGCTATTAACTTGTAGTTTGCATCATTTACATTCAATACAGGTCTGATTTTTTCTTTGTGTGCAGCAAGATACAAGGCAATTGGATGTCTGACATCTGCAGGGGAAAATATAATGTACCATGTTGAGGCACCGAGGTAGGCTAGCAATGACCAACATTCATTTCGCATAAATTTTCTCATTGTACCTGAACCATCTACATGACTGGAAACATGATCCAAGTCATTAAGAAGTCAGTAACAAGCTTTCTCATCCTCTGTCACAGCCATCACCATCTCATCATTTTTCATCTGATTGGTCATACTTGTCAGCACTGGAATACTAATAGAGAGCAGATGTCCCACTATGTCATCAAAATGGACTCTGTCTGCTAGTAAAAAACTCCATTGAAGAATCTTTGATTTGTCAATGATTAAATGCAACCAAGGGAAGTCTGGGTCAGTCTGAAATCTCTTATCATGGTAAAGCATAAGATGTTTCTGGTGAACCTTTTCAGGGACCTTCATGACACCATTCATATTTCCCACTCCTCCAAGACCATATGGAAACAACCAAGGAAAGGCTTGAGGATAAAGCTGGGGGTTGTCATATATAGAAGCAGGCTGACTGGCTTGACCTACACCTAACAGGATATTTTAAAATATAATTATCAAAGTGAAAGATCCGGACATACGTTTAAAAGTATCTCCCATTGTTTTGCAAATGCTCCATGGCAATTGCTATTAACTTCTTTGTATTGTGAATGGGAAGTTCATCACCTGTGATACCATCAACCACAAAAGGACATTCACCTTCAGCTGTCCCTTCCTCAGGTTCACAATCATGAATACTTGTAGACTGTGCATGTTTATTAGAATGAGACTGATGGTATTCAATGGTCACTGGAATCTCATTATCCTTGTAAGAGTTACGATTCCCTACGTAGCGTTAGCAGAGTTAGAATCGTTCGTGTGCAACTTTACCACAAATTTTTGAACATTTCCAAAATTTCTTACCTTTCTGGTGCTGAATTCCCACGGTCGTTTTAGAGGTCAGTTGGGTACTTAAAGTTACTTTTAGTTATGGATTGTATTCCGATAGTAGTTATTAGTTACAGTTATTTTTTGTAGTATTTTTATATGTGATAATGTGGTGGTTTTTTGGATTTTAAAATCAACCTTTGGCTATTTCATGTGGCACCAAATTTTGCAGCCCATATGCACCCATAATATACACTTTTCAGTCGACGATTTGTTTTTTATGATTGTGTAGGAGGCAGTAAACCAAAGTAGCTTTAACTATTTGATATATTGGCATTTATTCACCTTTGGTCTAATCTTTGGGATAGTCAGTGTAGTGACTTCAGTCAAGTAATTGTCCTTTATGCCCCCTTTTCTTGTATAGGACTGAAAGTTTTGTCAAAGCCAACTTCTTCATTCTTTAACTTGCCTGGATTATACTTATTTCTTTGATAGTTTTAAACATGGTTTATATATATATATATACTATGTTTCCAATATCATCCTAAACCTCTTCATCCTCAATACTGTATTATTATTGAGAGCATCCACCATATGAATGTGGTATGTAGGCTCATATTTCACATGCAGGATGAGTGTTGTGGAACACAAGTAAAGATGGAGGGGACAACAGACAGTGTGGAAGACTGGAAGTGCACCCTGTGCATGTCAGCTGGGAATGGCTATTGAAAGTCGAGCCATAGTCCTTCCTGATCATGATGGAGGATTGGTTCACTGGATGTAGGTCATTTCACTCAGTCACCCAACATGTTCAGTGTGACCATGAGCACTCACCACAGCAATGTTCTGACTAACATGTTTATTTCATTTTGTTAAGATTTTCCTTCTCATGATTTGATTTCATTACCTTACAATAAAATGAGAAATGAGTCAGGGACTAGCGTGAACTGTGGCCTACTGTAGCACCACTAACGGATAAAGAGTAGCAGGGGACTTAGAGCAGTAGCGAGGTTGATAAGATCAAGCCTTTGGCCAGTATGCTGAGTGGTAACAATCAACTGTGAACTCCCAGGGATGTGGGTGCAGAAGAGCAGAGCAGATGTGTGGGAAAGAGAGTGGCAAAGTTGGATGGTGCCTTGTGACATAGTGAGGTGCAACATTTCTGTGGGAAGTCGCACCTCACTATGTCATACCTAGGCTATGGCTGCAGTGGCATCAGCAATGGTAGCAGCGACATCGTGGCACGTGCACTGGCACAGTGCAAGTGGGCCTGCGCCAGAGCAAGTGGGCCTGCACCGGGGCACCTTGCAGTGACGTCAGGTGAGAGCAGCGACATTGTGGCTCGTGCACCTGTGCCTCTGTGCTGGCGCACCTTGTGCCACCCACTGGAGGTGCTGGAGGTGTTGCTGTCAAGGTGAGGTGGGGTCCCATCTTGCATCGTCACTGTGAGAGTGGCGACATCATGGCACGTGCACCGGCGCAGTGCAAGTGGGCCTGCCCCAGTGCAAGTGGGCCTACACCGGGGCACCTTGCAGCGACATCAGGGCTGGTTGGAGGTGCTGTGAGTGTGACAGTTGAAGCAAGGGGGGGGGGTGTCGTTGTGGCTGTGAGAGCAGTGCTCTCAAGTTGGCACCTGAAGCCCATGCCTTTCCTTTTGCCCACTTTGGAAACATTTGTGTCCTGCGTGTTTGAAGTGTCCTTATAAAGATTGGAAACAAATGAGGGTGGTGCAGGAGTGAATACCAGGTCTTGCGTGACGCTGGGCAACATGGACTTTGCACTTTCTTTCCAAGAGGTAAACAAACACTTGTACCTTCATTGGCCATGGAAAATACGACCCTGTCATAAATGGTGGATGGAGAGCATTACCAAAATTTAGATAGGAGTTTACTATGAGGATCTTGAGGCAACCAATTGAGAAGAGGAAAAATGCTGAGACCATGGCAAAAGCTCCAATCCTACTGTACAGTGAGCTCCGAAAGGGAGTTCATATTGCAACTTACAAGCACTCAAAGATACCTAACACACCCAGACCGACGTCTTTACCGAGGACTGGGAAGTAGAAAGTAAGATAAACGTCCACCAGTAGAGTGACGAAAAAAAAATTCACTAGCCACGGGGAGGCAACATTCTAAATGGATTGTACATTCCATAAGATGATAAAGAGGAATGTTTCTTGAATGAGGTGGAAACGTAGACGTGTCGCAGACACAGATGGTGAATCAGAAAGATCGGATGAGATAGTCGACCTGTCTGCATCGTGGCCCGCACGCAGAAGTCCACCGGTGATCTGAACCTTGCATGTGCTGCTGGGGTCATTCAACCTAGCTGGAGTCAAGTCTACACCAAATGCAGCAACACCTGACAACACCGCAAATGTCATCTGTTCATTTGTCATTTGAGCTTGAACTAACCGTCGTAACTATAGTTTCAGCATAGCTGTGTGCACGTACCCACGTTGAAGTGCTATTGTGCACTGGGTTGAGAGCATGTAATAAGTGTTTTCACTGGTGCCAGTGATGTCAAAGTAAGTTGCAGGCTTCATTTCAAGGACGAACTCGTGCTCACCAACTTCATTCATGTTCTAGCCTCACCCTAATACCCCTTCCTGTCTCGATACAGCCAAGCTACTCTTCTGCACCCAATGCAAGCTCTTCGATTCTGCCTACCACCCAGGTTTGTTCAACAACGGAATTATTCTTCCATTTCAAAGAAGCCATAGCTGGCAGAGAAACGTGATGGTGATGCAGCAGTGGTTCTTGAACAGTGCTGTCCAGGATAATGTTGAGATGTGGGCGTTGTGCGTCCTACATTGTACTGTAACGATGTTCTAGTGCTGTGTAATGGGGCACTAGGACAAAGAGCAAAGTTAAGTCAGTGTTGGACTAGAAAAGGCTGTCCTAGCATACCTGAGTCCATTGCTATTGCCAGCACTGAGCAATGTGGATGAACATTCATTATGGTGGGCTTGGAATGGCTCCGCAATGCACCTGAGCAATAAAGGGGACTTGGAGTGTTATTGCTGCTTTGCATGATCGAGTCTGCGACTTGGAGATGCCATCAATGAAAGATAACAGAGACATTCAGAAAGCGAATGCTTACCAGATGTACTTAGTTGCGTGGTTTCTCTCACTGCTCTGTTGACAAAGTCAAACCGAGTATGTGAATGTGAAACATCAACTGTTGACATAGTCAAACAGTCGGACAAAACACTTTACGGGAGGCAAGGGTAGATGAGTCACATGACCACTCAGCGCAGCTAGACTCAACTTCAACTTGCGGGAATATTCCAAAATAATTTATATAGTTCACAGACACATAGTTGTAAGTGATGTTGATCTCTCAATTCAGCCGACAGATGCTGACCATGTTCAGCTCGTTTTTCAGCATCATTCCAACCATCTGGCCACAATGTTCAACCTACTGTCGTTCGCTCAACTCAAGACAGGTGGTGGATATGACTGATGTTCTTGGTAAGTCTTATGCCTTCATTTGTTTGTTGAGCTTCAACTTACCTTCATGGATTTCGTGTGGGTTATCCAATCCCTCTGTTGAGCGTGCAGCATCTTATGATTGACATGTAAGTCATGTGAATACTGTAACTGATTTCAGACTAATAGTAGTAGTAACCTACATTCATTTCCCAGCATTTTGCCATCTTGGTACAACAATATTCAGCCACAGCAGGAGCTCAATGCCTGCATTCAGCCTAGAGTCTTTTGGTCTCGATCCAACACCAGAGGCGGAACACTACTGTTCTTCGTGAGTCTTCTATTTTCGTACGTTTTTTGAGCTTTAGCTCACCTTCAAACATTTGATTCTAGTTCTTGTACATGCCTGCTTCGTGCACGGTTGTTCTCTGTGGTATGCACACAGATAACAAGTTAAGATGCTACAGGTTACAGTAAGTTGTTGTTCTCTTCATTCAAAACAATGGATGCTAACCTCTTTTCCAGTGTTTTCTAACATGATCCCAACACTCGTGTCTGTCTGTCTCAAACCCTAGGCCATAGTGTTTGAATGTTCACCACTATGCCAGACTTGCTCACCATCCCTGGAGCTTGGACCATACATCTACAACATTTTGGTCTCAATTCGACATCAGCAGTGGAATGCTAGTGTTCTTCATTAGTCTTTTATTTTCATTCCTTTTTTGAGCTGTAGCTTACCTTTACACTATGGTTCCAGTTCGCGTGCAGTGTCTGTGCAGCAACAATTCCATTGAGCGAACAGAAGACACGTTCGAGCTCCTAGGTTTAAAAGTAAGTCACACTGTTCTTCCAATTCATAATTCAGAATGAACAAAGCTAACCTTGTTTCGTTTGTTTCTAGCATTCCCAAACATGTCTTCCAAGTCAACACGTCCCATCCACGCAACAATACCACTTCGAACTTGTCTGCGCTGTCAAGCCATTTCCAAACCCAATCTTCTGTTGGGCTATCCACGGACTTCACGTGCATGCATCTTTTTCAATCAATATGTCCCTTGGCTTCATTTTGTTTGCATGGCTTGCAAAAGTCAGTGTAGGTTTCACTGCTTTGCATAGTTAGCAGTTGGGTCATAGCGCAGATACCAGCACATACCAGGTGAGTCCATTTCTCATTCCATTGCACTTGTATTTGTACTGACAAGGCTGATTCATAGAAGACATGTCTTGGTCATAGATTGCTGAAAGAGATGGGTGAGCATGCAGGTGTGTCAGCATTTGGCTACCTTTGGGCGGGACACAGTCCCGGTTTGCACTGCTTGGAAAAGGGGGGCTGGACGAATGATGAGAAAGAGAAATTATCGCATTTTTTCTGAATTAGCGCCTGCAAAAGGACTTGTATATTCATCTCTATGTACATCTCCATGTAAGCAAAACCCCTTGGTACCAACAAGGTGCACCAGGTCTCAAGGCTGGAACAGTCCTTGAAGATAAGGATGAAGGACTTGAGGTGCTCATCCGAGTCTTCCATGTTGATGGTGAGGCTGAGCTCGTGGACACTCATTGACTGGCACACTCAACACTGAGAGTTCGGAACTGCGGCGAGCATCAGAAAACAAGCTGAGTCTGAGGCATTGGCAATATACCTCATGTTTGGTGGTTGGCTACCGTGTTTTGATAAAGGTAGATTTTGGAATAACATAATTTTAAGTGTAAGAAACTGTACAGACTCATGTGTATTCAATCCGAGCTTCTAGTCACTACATGGAAGTGCCCGGGCATCTTGGGCAGCTGTTGCTCCAAATAAAACACCATGAGTTACTTTTTTTGGATGAGAAAAAGGTAATTTCACTAATGGTTTTGCAAAATTTTGGGCAGCCGTCAGCCTACCCCCCATCTTCAAGTTGAGTCTGCATACAATTTCCTCCTGTGAACAAATTTCAAATATTTAATTTCCACCTTAGTCACATAGAACATAGAACATGCCATAAGGACAGTGCATCAGGAAAATGAACCAAAGGCTAGGTCAGCTATGGCAAGTAGCCAATGCTAGCTAATGCTAGCTGCAATAGTATATTGGAGTTCACATGGCTATTTGCTAAGTGAAGTGGTTCATTTTCCTGATGTGATATCACATCAGTGAGTAAAGAGATGGGTCTTTCTTGATGTTGAGCCTTCCCATCACCTGGAGACTATTATACATGTATTGTTCAAGCCTCAAAACATTGGGTGGGGATTATACTTATGGCAGTTTGCTAAGTCTTAATATATAATCCAAGTCATGGTGGCTGTTACATAGCCATGGGGACACTCCCAGAGCTGAAAATGTTGCAAATATCCCCTCAGATAGATGGGGCCTACCCAATGTCTGTATTTTGCATTGGTCTCTTTTCGAAACCATTGCAACTGAGTTCCTGAGTGGCTCCAGCTCCATGGCTATGGGTGAATTAAGAACAGTTAAAAAGTTACATGAAGGGAATCATCCACTGCCGTGCACATGCATTGGCCCACAATCCGTTAATTTAAATTGTGAATAAATATATCCAGGTCAAAGTAATCTTTATGGTTGCATTTAAGCCAGTTCAGTGCTTCATGTACTTTATTTGAGTGGACCAGCAAGGGGATCCAACAAAGCTCTTTTTCAGTTGGTTTAGTTGGACCTGTGAATATAAAGGCCAATACTTCATCCGACTCATTGCGGTGGGGTGGAAGAGCCTGGTATATTTTAGGGGTTGGGTTTGGGAATAGTACTGCATTAGCCTGCATCTTAAAAAAACCAGACTCTACCCTGACCACACAATAGTTCTTTCTCACTCTGGCAATGAGCAGTTTTTCAGTATAGCTCAGCCCCTGAAGTTGGATTGGTACTTGCCCAATCCAATTGCCATTAGCAAGTGACATCAGTGGGACAGTTCTTTTCTTCAGCTTTGACAAACAATCAGGGCAAACATGAGCACAAGATTTGTCGAGCACAGGTCCTTTCCACTCGTAGCATTCATCTGTTGCTTGTTTTCTTTCTTTTACAGTTATTCCCTGCCCCTTTTGGTCAAGGATACTCCAGTCTACTTGTGCATCAGTGGCCAGTATGGCATTATTCAACTTGGTCAATGTACCACACATGCGACAGCCAACTTCATGAACTTGAGATTTCATATCAGTAGCCTCAACAAAGCCACAGATAATGTGATTATAACTGTCTCTTGTTTTTGGCAGAGGTGGGAAAGGCTCATCATGGTGCAGAGTTTCAGCGTTAAGTTGTGGAATCTGTTTATCACAGAATCTTTGTTTTTGTAGTCTGACTGTTTTATTTTTAGAGTGTGTCATGGGAATTTTCTCACCCTTTTTTTCAGCTCCTGCAGTGGGAATTTTGCCAACCTTCATGGCACCCAGATGGACTTTGAACACAGATATATATAAATTGCAGGATGTACAAATCTCATGGTTGTTGAACAGGGCTTGCAATTCTTTCAATGTTGCATATTTGGTCACAGTAATATAATGTTTCTTTGCAATGTAAAGCAGATGCTTTTGGGGAAGCCTACAAGCCAGTTGTTTTATGGGAATAACCACACTCTGCAGCAGTGGGTCCTCCATATTTTTTAATATTGCATCAGTTAGACTAAGATACTCAAGATATGTATATCTAACAGTGCCTTGAAACAGCAACAATTGCTTAGATGTTGCAAAATGGGACAATTCTAGTCCCATGAAGTTTACTGATGATTTTGGACCATCATTCAAAGCAGGTATTTGCACTTCCAAAGGCCCTTATGGTACAACTCCGTGGTGTTTAATGGTTCAGTATCATCTTCTATGTTATGATCATGTTTAAGAGAAATAGTCCACCAGTCTTGTACATATAAGCTGACATTGTGAATAGCCATGCTTGTACTATGCACAGTTTCAAAGGTATACCTACATGTGGTCTGCAATAATGCCAGTAGGGTGTAATGATGGAAAGGGAACATAATCTGACTCATTGAAATCCCATATATCCTGCAATCCATATCTCTTTGGTTATTGGCTCTAGAATGGAATACCAATATTTGAAATTGCTGTTGGCTCATAAAATTCTGCATAGCTTTGATTGCAATGTGACATGAAAGCATTGTGCAATCCACACTGAAATCAGTATATATTTCAGTTATAAGGTGAATCCACTTGGTCCATACCCCATTGTGAAATAAATGTGATGGCATCTGTGGCAGGACACAGGTTCTCAGAGCTGACATTAGCAGGTTTGACAAATAGGTAGCCTCAACCAGAGGCTCAACAAATTGACGATAACAAGTCAAATTAGTGTTTGGATTGTCCAATTGAGGGGAACATGTGGTTCAATACAATATATCACATTGCATACACCCATACATAACAGGTTATTTTGGTGTTGCATTATATCAAATGAATACTCAGATGTTGAGTTAATTTCCTGAAATGTTTCAGGCCCTGTGACAAAGGGTCATTATTACATACAGGTATGGGCATCAAAGCTGTCATGTTTGGATTAGCAAATTGAAAAGTGTCAATAGCACTGACCATTTTAGTTGTTTGGGGTAAGAGGACAAACAGGGCATAGCACAGGTATAGTACAGGTAAACCCATGAAGGATTTAGGTTTGGTGATATGTGGTGAAAAATCAAGTACCAATGGTTTGGCAATGGTGGGTTCAATATTGGGTTGACTGTCTTCTTTGATTAGGTGTAGTGGCTGAGGGAATAGTGAAGTGTGTTTGGTTGGAGCTAGGGCTCTCACCCATGATTGCTCCATGGCAATAATGTGCATATTTTTACGAGCCACAGGCCATTCTGCATGCTCGGGGGCAATGTCATGCATTATGTGATGAACTAGGAGCCACCTGACCCATGATTGCACATCAACTTTGAGAGAGGAGATTGCTCTGAAGCATAAGAAAGTTTGTTTTGACATGATGGTTATCTTCAAGTCTTGATCAATGTCAAAACTCAAAATCCCAATGGGGATGGGTTTTCCTTATAAATGTGGCTGACCAAGCATCACCAACGATACATAGATATGCAAAAGATACAGTGGGAAGGGACATCCAATAGTTTATTTTACTAAGAAACCTCACTTTGCATGTTAACCTGTCAACACAATGATACAATTGACATTTCAGAGCTGGACCAGTAAATATTATATAATCTCACAACCATACCATTTCAGGCTGATTGCATGCCTAATGACACAACCCATAGGTGCTTCATGTGCATCCTCACATACTTCAGTGATAGAAGGAGTGTCTCCCATGACCATAGACCAATTGCTCAAATATTATTTGTTGATTTCTTGAGGGGTTTCAATACACATAATTAGACATCTCTAATACCACACTCTGGGTACAATGTGGACAACTGAGGATGATTTTCACAGGCATTCACCATCACACTTGTCTTGAGATAGATTGTAAAATTTGGGAGTATCTGGGTACTTAGAGAGTAATGGTGATTATATTATAAACAAAACAAACCAATGAGAAGAAGACCATATAATGAATTACAGACAGGTTTGTTTCACATGTATTTGTGTTGCTTAATGGAGAAGTGAGTGCTGTGAGCGAAGAAGCATGCAACTGATCTGTCATGGTTTGGTTGGGTGCCTATTAACAAAAATGCAATAGTAGCCTTATGGAATTGTATATGATGGCTTGTTCCTATGCACTTTGACAATAAGTTATAATAGCTATAAAATAGTTAAATTGGCCATCAGCTGTAATGACGGTGCCATTTGCAAGGCCATAGGGTGTTTGAGTGATTTTGGAGCTATCAACACTATCCCACTGTTACAGAACTGTGAGGACAAAATTCAACATTGATGTTATAAGATGACTGCAAAAGAAATGGAATGATTCAAGGAAAAACCATTGTACAAATGGCCAATACATGATTTTTTTTTGAAAATTGGTAAGCACTGTGATTCATAGGCTATGCATGGGATCATTCTATAGGGAGAATTTTTATCAGTGTTTAATGCATTCAAGAATGAATTTAAACACCCAAACACCCCACTGCTGGGTGGTTGGGTGCTTCTTTACATCCTAGGTCAATTTATTGCATTTGGAAAAGTTGTATTAACCATGTTCAATTTGTTGCTTAATGTATTTTTGATTGTATTGGAACGAAAATATAATATAAGTCACCACTCTGCCCCCTGGCACAAGGTTACGCAATGCAAATAAAGGATAGTAGTTGTTTATATATGTAAGATGGTATGAGGAGAGATATTGAAGGAAGGGAAAGTACTGGAAAATCACTATAAGAACAATGAGTGTGGTGAGTCCTGGTGATTGAAGAGTCAAAAAGAGGTTGCATAAATGGGGTGTTGCCCTCCAGGCCTTCTCTCCCTGTATTCAATTGTTTCATCTGATGTGAGAATAGGATGAGAAATCTCAAATTGATACAGTAAGGGTTGAACACTGTAATTGAATCATACTATGAGCAATGTTCTGTGTTCAGTGTTCTTCACATGGACCATTAAAACTGAAGACTCACTTAAAAATAGAGGATGATTTGTGATGGCAGAAGATCCCTTGAGAGGTATTGAACTGCATAGTGCCTTGATATAAGTATAAATGTGTGTTTACTATTTATTTATATGTTTCAGAACAAAAGACACTGGGTGGTCTTCACATCAGGACAGACACTACCTTGGATGATGAATTATGTTGTGGCTCGCCTGGTGCCCCTTGTGGTCAATGCATGAACACCATTACCCACTGAGTTGTGGACGCACAGCTGCTGCAGCATAGTCACATGACTACAATCCCAGCGGGATTGTTTTGAGATACCATGATCACAAAAATATCAAACATTTCTAAAATAAAGTAATAGTACCTAGGAAGTTGTGTAATTAGATTACAGAAGAGTCTCAACATGAATCCTATGTTTAGGGTCCCAGCTGCACCCAGAGGAAGCAGAATGAAAGTGCCAAAAATATGGTCATTCCCAGTAGAATCTCATTGAGACCCCAAAACCATCCTGAAATCCAAAAGGAGATGTGTTTCATGGTCCACTTGTAGGGTTTTATTACATAAACTGTGGACCAAAACACATAATCCCAGATTACTGTGGGAAAAAGGTGATGATCTTGTGAAAGGCCAAACCATCCCACTAATAAAAGCTGATTCTTTCCTTTGTAAACTCAGGGAATCAGAACTACAAAAATTTTTTGATACTTGCTGCCACTTGAACCTCATCTACAAAGTTGCAAAACACTGTGACTAGAACATTGATTTTTCTTCCCACAACTTTTTCACTACACTCTTTTTGCACTTCATTCACATCACATACCCAACATGCCACCAATGGTTTTTGAGCTCCTTCAAACATTTGATAAACAGAACAAATTCAACAGCAATAACTACACTTCATGGGTCACCAAATTCAATATGACCTTTGGAGAAAATACTGATTTCATGTCACACATCAACAGCATGTCAACCATGTCATTATTGACGACTGTTAAAGACTGAATTTCTCCTTGGTTGGGATTATCAGATATCAGAAGACTCAGAGAACCAAAAAGATTAGAGGTGGGACTACACAGGTGCTGGCTTCAACTTATGGGTTGCACTCCCTTGGATTTCTGGTGCCCTGGTATTTCAGATTTCTTGACAAGTCAGAATTTGGAGGGTCATTCACATGTATTGAGGTTTCAAACAAGCAGACTAAATGTACATTATCCCAATCACACATCAGAATTAATAGCTTTACATCGATTTTAATGTTTACACTAACCATTGATACATATGTACAATTTAAAAGTTTTTAAAAAAATTATGCAATATCTTTCTTTTACTAATGATACACATTTTATTCAATGGCCTTATTTCAATGGAGCCATAACTTTTATTGTATGTCTAATATACTATGGAACACATCACGTGTTAGGAACATGTGCCGGGTTCGACGTTGGACTGTTAGGGTTTGCCAGATTTGACATCGGGGTCGGATTTGGTCGGAACTCTCCTTGACTGAGATTGATGGTTGCAATATTCAGAAATGCGCGGAATACTGGATGACTCAGAAGTTGGAGATCCGAAGACTGATCTATACAGGCATTGGCTTCAACTTATGGGTTGCGCCCTCTTGGATTTCTAGTGCCCTGGTATTTCGGACTGAAGACTGTTATCGGGGTTCCAATTGGTCGAATCTGTTCAGAGGTCAGTGCCAATGATGCATTGAGACTTATCAGAGATGAGCAGGAGCTTCAAAGACTCGGGGATGTGGAGTCAATGTGGATGGAATAGGGGTAACAATAAATCAATATCGAGTAAGGGTTAGCTTTACTGGAAAGCGAGTGTAATCAAGGAGGACTTGGAATGTCGGATGAGGTAGGGTCGGAATAATCGAAAAGATTGGAATGATCGGGATGATCAGGGTGATTGGAATAGTTGGAATACTGAACAATTTTTGAAGGAATTTGATACGATATGATATGATACAATACAATACGATATGATGCAATACAATACGATATACAAGCTAAGGAAGCTTGATCAAGAGAGAACATATTTAAGACATGCGGGATTCTGAAATCGGGAATGGAAGATAAGGGTGCGTGATACGGAGTTCCAAAGTTGGAGCGAATATGGAAATCAAGATGTGTGTGATATGGAGTTCCGGAGTCAGAGCGAATACGGAAATCAAGATAAGACGTACAGGGATAATGTCGAAAATAAAATTGTGACTAAGAATAATAAATGGGGACATGTCGGAAGTAAGTGGAAAAGAGCTTATTGGAATATGTGAAACATTGGAGTAACATGGGTCGGATCTGGGATCTAACAGTATCTCCCTTTTACAGCTGAGCCCTCGAGGCTGATTACGCTATTGAATACCATGGGAAGTTTTGGGTGTCGGTTATCCGTAAAGGCTGAGATCTTGGATCGGACATATATATAGGAGAAAACACTTTGTGAAAACACAAATCGCTTTTGATCCCTTACCACCACCACCCAAGCCAAAAATGCCATCGCGTTCCAAGTCGTCGTCGCCCACACGCTCCATCATCAAAATCAGCTCTGGCGAGGAACTCGCCACCAAAGTGAGGGAGTACGAGCAGAGGAGGGTGGAATTGGAGGCCAAGATGTGGAAAAGGGCAAAGGCAAAGCAGGAAAAGCGGGAGAGGGAGGTGGCGGAACAGTGGGAGTGGGAGCGGAAGGAGAAGGAGGAACGGGAGTGGAAGGAGCAGGAAGAAAGGGATCGGAAGGCAAAGGAGAAGGAGGAGGCGGATCGGAGGAAGCGGAAGGAGGAGGTGGATCGGCGGAAAGCCGAGTCGACGCAGGCGGTGCGGGAGGAGTTGAAGTGGGAGGAGGCCCAACTCAAAATTGTTTGGTAAGTCGGATTTTTGTGTGCTGATTGACAGATTGACAGGAGATTGGACTAGCCAGAGAAGGTCAACCGGTATCCAAAAGGCGGTTCGGAATTTGTCGGAGGCCGCAAATGGCGTCTTGAGGATGTGTGGTCGGAGGCTGATGACTTCAATGATAGGTGCATGCTTTGTCGGACACGGGGTTTAGAGTGCATTGACAAGGAGCGGAGGACCGGAAAATCGCGGAAGCAGGCCTGCATTCGGTGTCAGAACAACCGGAAGAAATGTACAAGGCCAGGCGACATGGATTTCGTGGTGGAGATGGGGGGGAAGTTGTCATTACCAGCATCCAGGCAGGTTTGGGCAGAGAACGCGGAGGCCGGACCAGGACCGGCAACAAAAAGGCGTCAGGTGGAAGTGGTTGCAGATCGGGAAGGGGTGGCGTTGTCGGGGAAGGGGTGGCATCGTCGGGGAAGGGTAAAGGAAAAGAGCGGACAATGCAGGACAATGCAGAGGACAAGGTGGAGGATGCGGGGCTCGCGGTGGAAGTCCGCAGGCTCCAAAAAACCATCCATTCCCTCACGAAATGGCTCCATTACAATGTGGAGGGGATGGCAACTTTCAATGATACATTGAAGAAGTTGCACCGGATAGCGGAGATCAAGTTAAAATTCTGGAAGAAGCGGTGGGAGACATACCACGGGGCATCGGCGCCGCAACCGGAGTTGGGCTTGGAAGCCAGGTCAGAGAATGAGGGGGGAAACATTGGGCCGCAACCGGAATCGGAGAAGGTGGCAGATAAGGGGAAAGGGAAGGCGAAGGAAGCGGACGACATCAAGATGGACGTCGATGTCGTTCCAGAGATACCAGAAAAGGAGGTTCTGGAGGAGGAGGTTCTGGAGGAGGAGGTTCTGGAGGAGGTGGAAATTGGCCAGGAACCGGACGCAGAAATTGGCCAGGAGGCAGTGAATCCGGAAGATGCAGATTTGAAGAAACAAGCGGAGGAGGAATCAGGGAAAACAGTGGGGCTTGACCTGGAGGTCAATGGGCTGGAAGAGGAAACGATGCAGTGAGTAGGAGTCGGAAGGGGAAAAAGTAATATAAATAAATCAGAGGAATTTCGGTGAAGTAATGTAGAATGGTATAGACAATGAAGTTGTTGTTTTAAGATCAGAAACAGTGAAATGATTGAAAAAAAAAAATGGAAATGATCGGAAGAACGGAAAACTTGGAAAGACGAGAAACAGTGAATCAAAGATGTTTGAAGTTCAAGGGTGTCGGAGAAATCGGAATAAGTCGAAATCAGATGAATGTTGGGATTGACTTGGGATTGAGATTGGACTTGTAAGAAGTCATGAAGAAGTTTGAGAGGGTCAGAATATCGGGATGTGAACGGTCATGGATGTCAAAGGAGTTTCGGAATTGCGGGATGTAAATAGAAGCTCAATAGGA
This sequence comes from Ramaria rubella, assembly GCA_015039355.1. Classification (NCBI taxonomy): domain Eukaryota; kingdom Fungi; phylum Basidiomycota; class Agaricomycetes; order Gomphales; family Gomphaceae; genus Ramaria; species Ramaria rubella. Next base: position 486,438 of record MU134303.1, on the reverse strand, counting down.
GCAAAAAAATTGAAGCGTTGGTTGGAAGTGTCGGAAAAGATCAGAGTTGGAGTGGGGGATTGGGAATGGATAAGGTGTCAACATAGTGGCTACTCCTCCTTTAAGGTAGATGTCCCATCGTCTACCTCAAATGTCGGAAGGTAGGTAAGGAGTTGGAGTGTCAGAGGACTGAAGGATTCGTTGGGAACATATTGGCTTTTCTAAGGAGATGAACAGTGTCTTCTTGGAAAATTTCTCGATGGTGGTCTTGATGTTGTCTGGTTGAAATCATTGTAATCATGGATTACCTGAGAATTCAGAGAATATCAGAAGTTTGGACTTAAAAAGGGATAAGAGGAGTGAATTGGACATTTCGGGATTTTGGAGAACTGTTTGCAAGGAAAACAGAGTAAGGAAGAACATGTAGGAAAGAAAAGGGTGTAGGAAAAATAGGAATTGAAATGTTTTGGTGGAGTTGTGGGTTTGTTTTCGGAAACATTGGTAAGGTACTTGATATTCAGCCTGGAATATTGTCCTAATGGTTGAAGGGTCGGAATCGGAAACATGAGTCGGTGGATGTACAGATGGTGCTTTCATGGATATGAGGGGTTTAACAGTGCCTTTTGAGGGGGATCGTTATTGATTCCGAAGGCGGTTTGTCGGTTATTGTCCCATAATGCAGAAATCGGTATTGATGACTAGACTTAGAGTCAGAGTAACTGCATTGTATCTTGAATAGTCAGATTCAGAAGTCTGGAAGTCAGAGGTCAGAAAAACTAAATCTTGGACATAGAAGGATGTCTTTGAGGAAGATTCGGCATTCGGACTTGGAGATCATCCTGGGGTGTTCTCGAGGAAGTACAGACGTACTGTGCGGAATGTATTGGATGAAATCCTATAGCTAGAGTCTCATTAATGTTCTCGAGGTGGTCCTGGCGTAACTAGATGTAAGGAAAATGATTTCCCAAGTGAGATTCTCTCCCTCCGATAGATGTGATCTTGTCGGAGTACGTTGCGGAATATTGATGATTGCTTGTCGGGAAATGGAAGAATCGATGTAACGGATTTTCTTCTCAGAAATGTGCCGAGGTTTCCACATCGTTGTTGTGAGTTGAGGTTTCATCAAGCATTGATGTTGGAGGGTCAGGGGATGTCGCAGTGGAGTTGGATTTTCGGAGATTCGGAAAAACGCAGATTGCAGGTTTCCTAAGACATGTCATAGAATTGAATCTTCTTGTTGAGGAGTGTGGAACTAGGTACTACCCAATACCCTGTCAATCAACAGATTGTAGTGGGTGGGTTAGTGGTGTTCCCAGCACATCAGAACAATTAGAAGCAAGTGTCGTTATATGTAATGTAATAGCGACCCGATTTTTCACTCAATGGGAGGACGTGATTGGCGTGGAGCACCTACTGGGTGTTGTGACATAATGTTGTTGGTGACGGAAGGGCGGAGACCAGCGGAAAGTGGGAATCCAAAAGGATGGTGTTTCAACATAATGATTGGTCGAAACTGTTCGGAAGGGTGATTTTTGGGGTTTAGGCGGAATTGTTGGAAGTACAAAGGGTGTTTTCAGAAAGTGTCTGTGATGTTCTTGGTAAGGCACAAATAAGATGTGAATGCGGATTTGTGCTCAAGAGTCTTTGAGCTGTCAGTTTTGGGGATTCGGAAGGTCCTCTAAAGGGACCTTGATGTTGGAATCACTTATTGTGACAGTTGTGGTTCGGGATTTTGCTTTCCTGGCAAAGGATGATGACCTCAGGCATTCTTTCACCTTATGACCAGGTCTTCCATAGTAGGGGCATAACTTGTAATTGATATGTCATTGTCTCTCCTGTAGTATTAACTCGCCGTCTTGTCTGAGGATGTCAGAAAGTTTCGGTGTCGGAAAGGTCAGGGTTTGGTCAGAAATTGCTGCCATGTATTGTGAGTCATCACAAGGATGGTTGGAAGTCGCATTGTCGATGCCGCTCGGGATCGGGTCGGGTTTGAAGTCTTCGTTTGTGAGGCACTTGTTGAGAAAACTGGGGTACTCGTGAACGTTTGATGGGTTGACGATATCTTCGGTAGATCTGTCAGTATCGTCCAGATCGAGTGTTTGAATTCAGGTGTCGGAAGACATTTATAGAAATCAAGAGTGTTAGCTTGTATATACTGTTAGGAACGTGTGCCGGGTTCGATGTCGGACTGTTAGGGTTCGCCAGATTTGACGTCAGGGTCAAATTTGGTCAGAACTCTCCTTGACTGAGATTGATGGTCGCAATATTCAGAAATGCGTGGAATACTGGATGACTCAGAAGTCGGAGATCCGAAGACTGATCTATACAGGCGTTGGCTTCAACTTATGGGTTGCGCCCTCTTGGATTTCTAGTGCCCTGGTATTTCGGACTGAAGACCGGAAATGTTATCGGGGTTCCGATTGGTCAGGTCTGTTCGGAGGTCAGTGCCAATGCTGCATTGAGACTTATTGGAGATAAGCGGGAGCTTCAAAGACTCGGGGATGTGGAGTCAATGCAGATGGAATAGAGGTAATGATAAATCAATATCGAGTAAGGGTTAGCTTTACTGGAAAGCGAGTGTAATCAAGGAGGACTTGGAATGTCGGATGAGGTAGGGTCGGAATAATCAAAAAGATTGGAATGATCGGGATGATTGGGGTGATTGGAATAGTCAGAATACCGAACAATTTTTGAAGGAATTTGATACAATATGATATGATACAATACGATACAATATGATGCGATACAATATGATATACAAGCTAAGGAAGCTTGATCAAGAGAGAACATATTTAAGACATGCAGGATTCTGAAATCGGGAATGGAAGATAAGGGTGCGTGATACAGAGTTCCAAAGTTAGAGCAAATACGGAAATCAAGATAAGACGTACAGGGATAATGTCGAAAATAAAATTGTGACTAAGAATAATAAATGGGGACATGTCGGAAGTAAGCGGAAAAGAGCTTATCGGAATATGTGAAACATTGGAGTAACACAGGTCAGATCTGGGATCTAACATCACGTCTAGTTGCACTCTATATCATCATTGTTGATTTATACTTGTAAAACATTGTTGTATGGCTTCTATATTCTAACATATCTGAGCTGAGATGACATGTATTTCTTATATACATTTGTCCAAAAAATCCTGAATGTACATAACAGATATTTAAATACAACATAAACATAGAAATTTTAAAAGGTTCTACTTCATTCAGAGTGTCCATGTATATTCAGAAACATAGCTTTTATGTGTGTTGGTTATAATACATTGTAAATTAAATGCACATTTGGATAATGTTATGAACAACCTTCTGACCCAGAACAACCCTCTTGGGATGTTGGTTTAGTCATATCTGTACAAAGATCAATGACAAGCTTAACTGAGTATGTGGAAGAATGCAGAATTCAGAATTGTGAAATTGGTTAATGCAAAAAAAGAAGAGGTGTAATGATAAATGAATATCAAGTAAGGATGATGCTTTTCAGAAAGTGGAGTTTAACCAAGGATCAGAATTGGGAATTGAAAATAGGATAGGAATAGTTGGAGTGTATTTGATTGAGATGTTAAGATAATAATCAATTGTATGTGTATATACATTTGAGACATTATGTCTAGAGCAGTATCAAGACTCCTAATGACCTAAGAAATGTCAATATACAAGCTAAGGAAAAGCTTGAATGAAAAGCATATTTAAAGGTGTATGCAGAATTCTGAATCAGAAACAGAAAGGGTAAAGATGTGTGATATGGAATACCAAAATGGCCTGAACATAGAACCAGGGTAAAGCATATGAGTACAAGATCAAAGATAGATCTTGACTAAGAATGTTCAAATGGGGATATATCAGAATAAGCAGAAAAAGGGCTTATTGGAAATACAGAATATTGGAAGATTGGAAAACAGATCTGGGTTCTAAATTCAGCATGGCTTACTGCAGACCATCATGCAAGATCAGCACTGTACAAGACCATTTTGTCCAATGCAATTCATTCCATGCACTTCAAGCATATGTCACCACCACAAACAGCAAATGCAGTCTGGCTGAGTCTTAAATTTGATTCATATGAATCTTTCCAGTATTTGACTAAGTTGAATACTGGAAAGATTCACACATGACCAACTTTGAACTTAAAAATGCCTCTACAACCCAACACACTGTATTGATTTACATTCAAGATATTGTTACTACAGCTAAAGCACTCCACTTGGCCATGAACCTGCTGCTACAGGTGTCATCCTCTCAATTCTTCTGAATAATGAATCTCAATCCATCCTCTGCTATTGTTCACACCCTCCTCACCACACAAACATCTGAGCTGTCACTTAGGTGGTCAAGAAAACTCTGACTAAGGATGAGAATGAGTGCTGGGTGTATCTGAAACCCTACGCAGGTAACCCACATCTGAACCTGTGAGTATAAAAACTCAAGAGTCTAAGTATCACTTTTGAGAATAAATGCAGGTAACTCACATCAAAACTCATGAATAACCCATGAGTAATACCTGTACATTTGGCAATACCCAGAGAATACAAGTATCACTTTTGACCAGGGTACCCACAAGTGAGTCACCCAAACTCAAGAGTCCATACTCATCCTTAACTCTGACTGATCAAGAAGATACAAGGTCAGCACTTACTGGAGAGCTGGATGACAAACCATCCAAAAATGCCATGCATGTGAATTTCATCATAAAACATGGTAGCAAATGGTCAAAATAGAAAACATCAAAAAAGAAAATGGATTTGAGCTCAGACACAGACAATGATTTGGATGACCTATATTTGTACAATTGGCTCAATCTAAACAATAAAGATGTTTGTCATTGATGTGGTAGGCCAGGCCACCATTTCTCATGTTGTATTGCCGATATACCTCAAAACATCAAGGATAAATCTATCAGGATGGCAAAAAAAACAATGAAAAACCTGACCTTCATCCAAAAGTCATGCCACTGTTGAATGATACAACAATGATTCAACATCTGACACCAATATGTCTAGTAGCAGTGACTACACAAAAATTGTCAGTCTCATTTTCATTTGCTTTGAATATTTTCATTAGTGGGGGATGTTTTATATTTCATCTCATTTCTTTCTGTACCTGTGCTGCACCCCTTCTCTAAGTGAGGGTGTCAAGAGCTAGTGTGGCACAGGGATTATAGTTGCTTAGATAATAATCTAGATAGTCAGTTTGGTTGTCCTAATCCACTGAACACACACATCCTTGGTCAACCTTTTGTCCCCAGTCAGCTCTTGCATCATCTTCCGTCTTGACAATATTCTTGATAGCACCTCCACAATTATTCAAACTGTTTTACTCTTGCTAAACAAGAGCTCTGGTAAGACTGGTGAGAATATACAATACTAAGGAACACCATGATGCACCATATATATTATATATCCATTGCATCCCAAATTTCAGGAGATAGAATGTACTCATTCCCTCAGAAACTTGGTCATGAGACCTCTGAAAGGCTATTTTTTATTTATGCATATTATCACAGATATTATATATGGAAGCACTAGTATACATCTATGATAATCATCTCAAAGAAACTACACTATTACATGCAGAAATGAATGAATTATTGCACTCCGGAGTCTAGGCACCCAGATGTAACGGAGGTCGCAGTCAACGGGGTCCTACCTTCACCGCCGACATGCCTAACCCGGCCCGACTGCTTACATAACGATCAAAAATACTCGGAACAGAGCGTGATGGTTAGGCTTCCATATTGGCCGTGCGGCAAAACAAAAATTTCACATGTAAATATACAATGCCGGTTCTATTGTAATACTGCCGGTAGGGCTTCGTGTATTGTGGATCTGGGTTAGAATAAAAGGTAAGGATTGGGTAAATTGAGGAAAAGAACTCTCGAGTAAGAATAAAAGGAATAGAAACATTCCAGACATGACTCCAAGATTATCAACGGCTATGGGCACGTGTTCGAAAGAAAACATCATCCTCCCAAGAGTCAGGGAGCCTCAGGGTCGTAGGTTTACGCACCCGCTCTTACAATTCCTGTCTCTCTCCAGCCTTCACCATATCTGATTGTTGCACACATGAAGCCGAAACCGATCAACCCAATTGCAGCAGCAATAGCATTAGTTGGTGCGACACCAATGGTTTGGATGAGAGGTAAGACTGCGGCTGAAGCGCAAGCCGAAGCAACATAACGTAGGCAGCTGGCAAGGTAGAGCACGTCTAACATCAGGGGGTAGGTAGTCTCGTATGGAACCGTACATACTTGTTCGTTGCAATAACTTCAGCCGATCTATCTTGCATCACATCGACAAGGTAGGTATTGCAGACTGCGATCACGCCTATGAGCTTTTTACCGGTAATTAGTTCAGTTTAGGGTAATGTTTTCAAAAAATACGCTCACACCCATACCGCCTGTGAATAAGAAGACCAGACTCATGGCTAAGCCACCTGCGTTTGTCCAGAATTGCATAGTCAGGCCGGCACCAATCAAGGAGATAGGTGTGACAATTCCCCCTGCGACCAGACTAGCTCGAAGACGATCTTCTGGGACACGCAACGAGGAACGGCGCTTGATCCAGCGAGCTACGGTAGCGTCAGACAGATATCCTGACAACCGGGATCCAACTACAGGTCGAATGTCAGCTCAGGTGATACAGCAATCGCTCTGCCTGGGCGTGCGTAGAGCACTAGCAGACCTTCACCTATATTTCCGACTCCTGGGGCCAGGTAGAAGGTTCCCAATATGGCCTCGTTAGTGATCCCGAAACGAGGACCCTAGTTAGATATAATGTGAGCCTGGATGCTACAGATAAATTACAGTGCAAAACATTACTTGCCAATGTATAGGTTAAAGGTATTAAAATAGCTGCATTTCGTAAATCATTACATGATCCGAGTTATTCGCTTTACATGTCTTACCGTAGGTTGAGAGGAGGATGAAGGAGGAAGTTAAACTCTGATCAAAAGGTTTGCGATTTCAAAACACTTGGATCTATAGTTATTACTTACAATAGCCAGCACATTACGATATCTTAATAATTTCAGGGGCTTCAGTGGATTCAGCCATTCGAACATCCACCGGGGTTTCTTTCCGTGCCGTACGTTCGCTGATTTTAGCGCGTCTATTCCAAGGTGATGGCTTGTTTCGGGAAGAAATACGACTGTCAATATGAAACAAAAAAGGCCCATGGCTGCAAGAAGGTACTGAAAGGCTCGCCAGCTGCCACGAGAGCCATGAACGTATCTGCAACAAGGGGGCTTAGCATGACCGATTAGCCAGAATATATTATAACGCACTCAGTCATAACCCCCGCGAGAACAGGAGAAATGGCAGGTCCTAGTAAGGCACCCTGATGGTGGCATAATCCAACCGCAGCATTTGAGGTATTATAAAAACGACAAACCGCATAAAAAATCCCCATTGCTCTTCCGCGCTCTGTAGGCCGATAAATGTCGCCAATTGATCCTGCACCTACAGCCAGCACACTACTGGACCCCACACCCTGTGGTCAAGTGAGTCGGCGGAAAGAAATTGATTAACTTCGGCTTACTTGTATTATTCTCGTCATGATCAGCACAACCAATGATCTTGATTCTGCAACTCCAATGGATCCTGCAATAAATACGGGGAAAGAGATCAAGTAGATTTTTTGCCTGCCATCTTCATTTCATGAGCATCCCGTCAGACTTCATGGCCTTCGTGCCTTCAATGATGACGTACACATGGTAGAGTAGGGCGACCACGCCAAAGGAGCCACGCCTAGGACGACCAGGTAAACAGCGACAGTGTAGCTTGAGATCCACCTTTTAGAGACAGCGCAAATTCTGACGTTATGCCACTCACTTGATAACTGACTGGCTCACGTCGAGATCTGTAGATATTTGGGGAATAGAAGGAAAGAACGACGAAGAAGCAAAGGCTGTTGATTGGAGCAAGCCGGACAAAACATTCAGTTATGAGGAATCCGAAGGTGAACAAAACTACGCACGTGCCAACAGGGCAGCGAAAGACACGACGGCCACTATTGCACGCTTCCTCTGTTTAGAGAAGCGATCATAAACGTCGTCCCGTTCGACGGGAGTCTTTAGAGAGCCTTTCTCATAGTCCACTGGCACTCCACTCACAAGTGTCGTTGGCTCCGAGGTGGAGGATGCGTTTTGCTGATATCCTGTGGATTCCAGTTCTGTGGCAGTGAGCTTGGATGAAAGATGCTCCGTGGAGGGTAATGGGGGTTCGAGAGTAATATTATAAGCGGCCTCACCGGCTCTATGAGCCATCTCTTTGATAGGACGTTGCCAAATTACAAGGAGGATACAATACTTGACCGAGAATCATTTGCGTACATAGATAGCCTTATAGTTCTACGTGTCAAGAGTCAGATTTCCACAGTGAAGATCACCATAGCCTTTTTGATGCGTGAGTCGCTGTGATTCGTTCTGCTGATGCTTCGATCATGGTACTGTGATGGTAGTGCGGTTAAAGTAGCCACTCGCCAGTGTCAAGTCAGTGCGAACGTCACTGACGATAATACCGAGGTGAGATTTGATGGGATCCAACATTGCGCAGTGCGCACTGCTCCAGGAAACATATATTACAATCTAGTTCCTAAGTCGACCGTTGACTTGGACCCGGAGGCCAGTCTGAGTAACGATGTCCGTCGTTTGCATGTTACTTTATCATTGGTTTTTATGATAAGCTGTTTTGAAACTTCAGGCTTTCCGTTTCACAGAAGTAATTGGCAAATTGATCTATGCCAGCTGCTGCCTCAGCTTAAGTAAGCGGCCCAAAATGCCGAGTGCAACGTTGCAGTTCCCACGGTTAAGGTTCATAGATTAACCTTCCGTCTCAACATATCCCGACCAGGCAAACTTCCCCATGGTGTGGTGTGCATTGTCTCTGACAAGGACTTTGTCTCATTGTAATTCGCACAGGCAAAAGAACTCCGCGACATCAAAGCCTTTATTGAAGTTGCTTCACGGAAAGATGCCCGCTGTGAGTCTTCACATTTCTTCATAAGTAATAACTTTGCTCAATGGACTTTCCCTTCTCCCCCATTTGCATATGGAAACCCTATACATGTTTCAGCTGCGCGCATCAAGAAGACAAACTCTCGTCTACCTTCAGGAGCTTTAAAGCAAAAAACGAAGTTCAAGGTCCGGTGCTCACGTTATCTCTATACCTTGGTTGTAGACGATGCAGAGAAGGCGGCAAAACTGGAGCAGAGCCTACCTCCGGGTGCGTGCGGCGACCCTCACACGCAACGTATGTTTCATACTAAGGCACACCCCTAAACAGGTCTCAACGTAGTTGAGGTGCAAAAAGCAACAAAAGCCAAGAAGTAAGCCGCCTGTCACTGTCATCTAGTTACAGTGGTGGATGCGGAGTGGTGATTCGGGAGTGGAAGCATACTTATATTCTTAGTGAGCGTCCTACGCTTACCCCTTCATGTTGTATGCATTACATAAATCATCTGCATGCTCTAAGCTATGAAGCTGTAATGTTGTTGGGGATGGAGTTCATCCGAGTGTTTGATACACAATCACCGTCTACCTCCGCATGCCTCGAGTGATTTACCACGAATCTACGACGTTCGACGTTCTTTGTCTTAGTACAAAAATGTAGCCTGTAGGAGACTCCTCTAATTAATTAGGTAACAAATCATTTTGAGTCTCCGACACAGATGCCTCTGAAAGGATGCTGCGTCGAGACGTAGCTACAGTGCATAATAATGTCTCTCAGCATACTCATTATTGTGATTATGTTGGCTTGGGTATTTATACACCTTCGACGCCGACATACCCTCTCCAACGTGGCTAGATTTCCCCTCCCTATCACTACGCCAGGATCTTCGCAACAAGTCTCGGAATCCCTATGGAAAATAGGCCAGTATGCTGATATTGACCTTTTGTCATTTTTCATACTTCGTGGACGAACAAAGTTATTTGTGGACAGCCACGCTCGGTTGGTCCACTTCCTTGCAGGGGCTGCTACATCTCATCCAATGGTGGGAAGGCAGCGCGCGAAACAAATTCGTTGGAGTTTCGGTGGAGCCATCAAATTTATTTACAACCTAGGTACTGTAACCGCAATTGTAGGCCAAACCCTTGCTGTTGGTGTGCTTTGGTGGTCCTTATTCCAACTGGGCATCCATCTCATACATCACTCTACTTCAAGCCACGCAATACAAAATGGGGCGAAGAGGAGCCTCCCACCTATATCTCAGTCACACATTTCATCCAATGAATTTTTTCTTCGGCCGCTTGTAAGCTCATTGTGAGAATCTATCAGTCCTGTGCTTAATCGTCGCCTGTGGGATAGATTCCAGGCCTTACCTTGCCGCTTTCCCACATATTTCCTATTATAGTGTCTTTGATAGCCTGCACATCCATACACGAGCTCGGCCATGCTCTTGCTGCAGCTGCGTAAGTCTTGCTTATTACTGTTTCAACATATGTGAAACTGCTGTCATTTCGCATTTGATTTTCCGTGTTCTAACTCTGCATTCATTCCCAGCGACGGCATTCCATTGATTTCGTGGGGGTATTCCCTCATAGTTGTTATTCCTGCGGCATTCGTAGAGCTTGCGTCGCCCATCACAAACAAGAAACGCCCTCCTTCCCTCCGCCTGCGACTATCCGCTGCGGGAGCATACCACAATCTGATCACTATCTTAGTTCTATTCTTGCTATCGAGCCTCTCTCTCGACAAAATCATGTGGCCTTTACTTGGATACCGAGATATCGATGAAGGGGTGGTTGTGGTCGACGTGGACGAGGTGCGAAAATTAATTTGTAGGCCTTATCAACATTCTAAACGTCCTACAACGTTGCGTTATGTCCTGCGTTGCATGCTAACTGCTTGAAGGAATCTGCTTTACGTTCACATTTAAGCTCTGGATCAATAATTACCAGAATCGACGACGCAGCGCTTGTCACAACTTTAAATTATTCCGCGCAGTATATGTGGTCAGCCTTACTTCTCGACAGTGTGCAAGATGATGCAATACGGGAAGGCTGGTGTGTCAACCGAGGCTGGTTTGAGAGTGAGCATCACGTTTCGTGACCTATGCTTCAATTTCCCATCTGACCTGTGTTCTTCCTTGATCTCACTACGCCGCAACCCAGGTCACTCAGAAGGGTGTTGTCCTGGATCTTTGTCTGATGATGTCGTACATCGAAATGGTTCATGTTTCATCCGTCTCCCCTCCAGTCTAACGGCTCGGGGCAAGGGTAGGTGTATAGACAGTGTATCACTATTCGAAACCAAGGCCACACAGAGATGCGAATCCAATGTGAACTGTGACTCCTCGAATGGTCAATCGAATATTGCTGCAGATATGGCGGAAGAAGACCCATCGCAGATCTGTATCTCCCCGCACATCTCAGCAAGACTACTTCGCATCTCGTTTACCGAGAGCCCTGTAGACAAAACAGAGAAACTCATTGTATGGCATGGGCCCACCAGGGAAGTATGGGAACAAGGTATGTATGTATATTGTGCGAGGAGGTACATGATGTCTCAATTGAACCTGACCGGAAATCTATAGTAACAATTGGAAAGTATTATCCGCGGATGCGGATTCTGCCATTGACGTTCCCTAGCACGGTAGAACTCCTTTTCGAGTGAGCACTACATTTCAATCCTCCATCGATACAAAGAAAAATATCAATTTTCAAACAGGTATTTAAAAACCGTGTCGTTGTCGCTCTTCTTCTTCAATCTGCTGCCAATACGATTCTTGGACGGTGGGGAGATTCTGAATGCATTTTTAGAACTCTCTTTTGGGTTTTTAGCCCCTGTGGAGGATGGTTACGTGGATCTTGAAATGGGTCGTAGAGAGTGGGTCGAACAATTTCCATCAAGGCGACGATGGGCCGCAAAACTTGAACGCATGGTGGAGACGATGACTATAATATTGGCAGGATTAGTATTTACAGGCGGTCTCTTTCTAGTTGGAGTTGGGTAATGGACAATGGGACCCATTTGAATGCTCACACCATGCCGAAGTATTTCCTTCAAACGAGTGATGATACCCTGAAGTCTTAAATACAATTATGGCAATCAGTAATCATACAAGACAATTGTGATGATATCAATGGGTAGTTATCATGACGGTAGGAAATAGTGAAAAGGCACGAGTGGCCGACAATGCTGAATTAGACATGACATCGTCACCATAGAGCATGAAGGGCAACATGCGCAACACGTGAGGTTGTGGGATTCAAGTAAGGTAGAAGCACTATGCGATGACGCAACACGAATTTTGCTTCAAACAAAGGGTGAGATCACTCGGAGACAATGAATTGAATAATCAAGTACCTTCTTCGCTGTCTTGTAGAACATCTTACTCTGAGCACTCAAGGCGTTCGAGCGATCAACTAGATTGTCTAGTTTCTCGCCACGTTCTAGAACCGATTCGATCGTTTTGTGCTGCAAAAGTAAATCGTCAGCCACGTTCGGAGGTATGAGCACTGCTCATGCAGAAAGCAAAAAATTGCCCGAACGCGCTACGCACCAAAACAATCTTAGTCTCGTCCAGCTCCTGCTGCACCCGCATAATCGTATCCGCCTGACGCGGGTCCTGATATTTGGATACGTATGTCTGGAGCTAATACATAACCGTCAACACGCTGGTATCGCAACAGGTATCGCAACAGGTGATTGAGGTGCTTACTTGAGGAAATGAGATAGATGACGGGTTTGAGTAGGAGGTTTGCGGAACAGATGTACTGAACTCGTCCAGAATTTTCGTCAAAAGTGAGAACGCTGGCCGCACGGGATACTCCTGATCGGTAATGATCACACCTATACGTTGCAATTCTCAGCTCTGGGACGTGTACTTCTTCACGACAATAGCTCACCAGCGAGCTGCTCTGCACCACCGCGATTATAGACATGCGCTGTGTAGTTATTCTCCTGCACACTCTGCCTCTGTCCTTGCGGTGTGCGCTCGGCAACGGTCTTGGAGAAGAAGGTCATGAATTCTCCCACACTGCCTCTCTGGTAGAAAGAAAATGACGACAGATCGGACGCTGAGGCCAGCGATGTGGCTGTTCCATGAGGTGGTGCAGAGAGGACAGCGAGGGAGTAGACCTTCATGTTAGGTATGGCAACGTGGAGAGATACCTTAATGCCCTGCTTTTGGTTACATAAGCCACATCAACACACTTCATTAAACACTCAGTTTTTATCTTGGTTTATTGGTCGAGGACGAATCGCAGAGTCAACTACAGGTTGTACAAGTTATACTTACAAAGGATCGGCGGAGATACAAAGAGCGTCAGTCTGACCCATATATTATGGCTCACCAGAAACGAGTCGTCTGCGCAGGTGCGCCATTTGCTAGTCGAAGCATCAAAATGTTCGCTGTCATAGTTGAAAACTGTGTTTCTGTTAGTATACCAGCCAAAAAAAAAATGCAGAATGTGCACGTACTCCGTTCCCGACAAACAGCGCAGCCCGCCTCGCGATCTCCATGTCCACTGCCTGGCTCGCCAATTTTTCCGGCTCACTGTTAAGCTTTAAATCGCGGCTGCTCGTCACATGCTCCCATCCCATCCCACTCGTCAGTAGGCTCTCCTTGAGATCACCGATCCACGGTTGCTTTCCATTTGTCAACACATAGATTGCCCTCAGATTTTCCCGGCCTTGCTCTTCGTAGTCACGTTTTACTTCTCGAACACGCTGCACGACGTCGTCCACACTCGGCCAACAATGGCGCATGAATTCATCCAAATCGTTGCCCTCTTTGGTTTCGATTGGAGGATTGTATGCATCTGGTAAAGATGGAAGAAGGTTCCAGCTGTTGTACCCTGAGCCATAACTAGCCATGTGCTTGCAATGTGAGAGGTAATCCCCTCGTCGAATATGAATCGCGAGCACGTTTGAGAGTTCTTGCGTAATTCGGGCCGAAGAGACAGCTGTTTGGGAAACATCTGTCGCAAAGCCATTTGATGCTAAGGACGAAACGTGCGTTGATAAAGTGACGTAGGCCGAGTGGTTATGTGCAATGAGTGGGATATTGTGCGCAACTGCATGTAGGACGACATCGGACCAGCGAAAGTGGGAGATCATGGGTGAATCTAGAAGGGAGAGAAGTAATGATAGGCTTTTGCGCGATCCGAAGAAGCTGTAGAAAATTAGCGCCATCTATCTGTAAATAATTAGAATATTACAGACTGGAAATCAATTATATGTTCGGACATGTATGATATCTCAACGCAGGTATCTGGTATGGCTCTTAGTTTTTCAGCCCATCGTTCTAGCAGTAGAGCACCGTCAACTTGACCGAGGGAATCCAGTTCTTTATTGATAGCATCGACCTCCAGAACATTGCGTCGTTCTTTAGGGCATATTTGGCGCCAGTAGTCTACTGAAATTGCACGAGGTGACGAAGCTGCTGAGAGCGGAAAGGGTCCTCCCGCTGTAGGTCCAGAGATGAAGGTGTTCAAAGGATACCATATACCATCTTCCCATTCATCTCCAAACATGATGTCATGGAAAACATAAGAACGATTCGAGAGGTAGGCTAGATGCGAGAGCACTAGCCTTGTGACAGAGTGAACTAATCCTGTAAAAACCGCGACAGGTTCGACTCACCGGTTGTTCAGCTGATTATTTAGACCCAATCCCCAGACTTCGTTCGAAAACGTTAGGGTTCGCCCATTAACACCTTCGGGGGACTGCAAGGAAGTATTGTGTTGCGGAAGACGTTGCTCATAGTCTCGAATTCTGTCGAATGTGAATGGATACACGTCAGCGGTTGACGATATTACTGGCCTTGAAAGCCAGTGAGATGCACGAGAGATTGGAGCATATCCAGTGCACATCCAGTATAACAGTAAGAAGGCTGAGACTAATGGCACATACGCAAAGCGCATTCTGCCCAGAGAGGGTCGTCGACGCATAGCGTAGCGGTACGGAAGATATTCTTTGAAGGAAGACGAAGAAAGTAAAGGAAACATACTTCGAGAGGAGGAAGTGGTTGGTGTCCCCTGTCAATGTCTTCAGCCCCAGTGCCCCAGTCATGACCGTTGAGCGCCGGCATCCTAATGTACATCTTGCATCCCCTAAATTCTGGTGTAAAAGGCATAGGGAACGGGGGTCGCGTCGAATGGAGCGCGAGCGCGCGTAAGTAACATTCCTATCCCCTTTATATAGCACCCCCGGTCATCAAAGCTACCCTCGCTTCTCTAGGCGGTTAACCTAATCTCGCTCTGTCCGCAGGCGTCCACAAGTGAACGGAAAATCCGGGCAAGGCCGAGATGGATTGATGTCGTAAGCAGACGCGTACCACACTTTTTCAGATTCTCAAAATTGTGCAAGTGAGATTTTTCTTATTTATGTGTGGTGTATGTTGAGCTTTGATTGGATCGCAGCGATTGTATATTGGAAGAATTTGGGATTTGGATTGAGCTTGATACTTGATCTGAGCCGACCTGACACGAACATATATAACGTTGTCAACGTGTCTTGACTCTTGAGCAGGTGAGTTATCGGGCACTCACAACAGCCCTCTCATCTTTGAGATGCAGAGATTCTAAAAGGTCCCATCCCACATTGTATCCAGGCATAAAGGTAGTGTGCTCGTGAAATCACAGCAACTGGACCATGTAGGCATTTAACCTCTTATCTCAAATTCTATTTTGAATTTATCTATAGGACGGTCGTTTCCGTGCGTTCGTCCGATATACAGAGTGCCAGCTTGCACATATCGTTGCCCTGGTACACATATCTATACACCATCCCCTTCCTCTCTCTCTATCCACTCTTTGCCTACGCCTATTATATCCGGTATGATGATTGGATCAAGAGTGAAGAATGGACTTTTCTTGGCTGCGTCACTATCGGGGCCGGACATGCGCTAAGTTTCTTGGTCACTAGATGGAGCACAGGAGCCAAAGCCTTCATCACTACCCGCCCGGTAAGCGCCTCTCATCTTACTTATATGACGGACCTCATACTTGCTTCGAGGAAGGCTGGTACTCTATCTGACGCAGATTCTATACGGATAATTCCTGCTAAACATCGCGGACAAGGAGAAATTGTTCCTATCCTGAAGAAGGATGTAAGTAACGCAACACTGTTCACTCTGCTGCCACTAACCTTTTTAGGTGTCGGACGTTGGGTCATACACTTTCAACTATCAACGAGACACGTACATCTGTGACAAGACTACCTCACCTCCATCTTTCTTGTTGTTGCCGTACCCTGCCTCTTCTAAGCCTGAAATCGGGACGTACTCTTCACCCCAGGGTTTGAAAGGGTCCGAACTGGAGAATCTAAAGTCACTGTACGGAAAGAACGAGTTTAATATTCCCATCCCGTCCTTTACCGCCCTCTTCGCCGAACACGCTACAGCCCCATTCTTCGTATTTCAGATATTCTGCGTCGCTCTATGGTGCCTCGATGAATACTGGTATTTCAGCTTATTTACGCTGTTCATGTTAGTCGTGTTTGAGTGCACTGTAGTCTTCCAGGTGTGTTGAGCTCCATCCTGGGTATTATATGATGTTGATATCAGACCTAGCGAGTGAGAACGTTGACAGAATTCCGAACCATGGCCGTTGCGCCGTTTCCTATCCAATGCCGCCGTGACGGTAAGTGGTCAATGGTTCAAACAGATGAGCTACTTCCCGGAGACCTCGTATCCATTGGTGTGTCCGGTTTTTGCCATTCATCTGGTCTCATTCTTCATGTGCTGTTACAGTTCGCGCGCAGTCAGAAACATCTATCCCCGGAGATCTCTTGCTCCTGAAAGGTACATGTATAGTCAACGAAGCCATGTTGAGCGGAGAGTCGACTCCCTTGCTCAAAGAGTCTATTGAACTGCGAGAGAAAGACGAAAGATTGGACATTGATGGTACGACCAAAGGGTCGATACTATTCAGTGGGACAAAGGTCTTGCAAGCTGGTGGTGGTGGTACGCAACGACTTCTCTGTTATTTACCACTTCTCTGACATCCGAGGTACAATAGGTGAAGCACCGGATGGTGGTTGTCTGGCTGTCGTCTTGCGGACCGGGTTTGGAACTTCCCAGGGCCAACTTGTGCGCACCATGATCTTCTCCACTGATCGGGTCTCCGCGAACAACTTCGAGTCGTTCCTCTTTATCGGCTTCTTACTCATCTTTGCTATTGCCGCCAGTTGGTACGTGTGGACGAGAGGTATGTTTTACCGTCTATGATCGAAGGATGACTTGCAGATTAGCGCCCGTAGGTATCGAACGCGGTCTTAAGAAAAGCAAGCTGTTACTAGATTGCGTGCTCATTGTGACCAGCGTGGTGCCACCAGAACTTCCCATGGAGCTCTCGCTTGCCGTCAACGCGTCTCTAGTTGCACTGTCAAAATTCGGTGGGTACTAATCGACTATTTCCCGTCACTCTAACTTACATTTTCTCCAGCAATCTTTTGCACAGAACCGTTCCGCATTCCTTTTGCAGGTCGTGTTGACGTCTGTTGCTTCGATAAGACCGGAACCATTACCGCGGAGTCTTTGGTTGTAGAAGGTGTTGCCGGGATTGAGTAAGTAATTTAATTTCGTTCTACTAAGCTCATTCATTGAGACTGTATTCTTGTGCAGTCCTAAGGATCCCTTACGCCTTGTCAATGTCAAGGAATCAGGTCGCGAGACGACCCTCTGTCTGGCTGCAGCTCATGCCCTTGTCTTGCTGGATGACGGAACAGTGGTAGGTGACCCGATGGAAAAAACAACACTTGAAGCTCTTGAGTGGATATTGTCCAAAGGTGACTATTGCCTCTGAAACTACGCAATTGCTTAGCTTCATCACAAACACTTTCACCCACAGGAGACCAAATTACACCTGCTGCACCCTCTGCTCCGCATCGCACACAACTACATATTAGACGTCGCTTTCAATTCTCATCTGCGCTCAAGCGCATGTCGACTATCTCCAGCACCCCGAACGGCTCTCTTGTTGCCGCCGCCAAAGGCGCACCCGAGACTATCAAGGGCATGCTGGCAAATGTGCCGGCCGGCTACGATGATACTTACAAGTGGTTCACTCGTCGAGGTAGCCGCGTATTGGCGCTTGGGTTCAAGACAATGGAGCCCTTGGCTGGAGACAAGGTAAGATCGTGGCTTGAGCGGAGGAGGTTTTACACTAATTATATTGTCTGCTATTTAGGTTAATAAGCTACCGAGGGAAAGAATTGAGAGCGGTTTGACCTTTGCTGGCTTTTTGGTGTTCCACTGCCCCTTGAAAAAAGACGCGATCGAAACACTTAAGATGTTGGCCGACTCTTCGCACAGGGTAAGCAACAATCATCGTTAGCTAATTCTCGCTCATGAGATACTGTAGTGCATCATGATTACTGGCGACAACCCCCTCACTGCAGTGCATGTAGCCAAGGATGTTGAAATTATAGACCGCGAGGCCCTCATATTGGACTTGAAAGAAAACGCAACTCATGACGGAGGTATGACTTCACATCCGGCTCTCGTTCTTAGTTACATGAAACCGATTTTTTTTTTGCGCCTGCAGACTTAGTGTGGCGAAATGTTGACGAAACTATCGTTATTCCTGTGGATCCTTCAGCGCCCTTTGACCAAGCTATCTTTGACGAATATGACATTTGTGTCACAGGAGCTGCCCTTAAACAATACGAATCTCGCCCGAGCTGGCATGACCTCGTGCAACATACATGGGTCTACGCACGTGTATCGCCCTCGCAGAAGGAATTCATCCTCACGACCTTAAAATCACTCGGGTATACGACTCTTATGGCAGGAGACGGAACCAATGACGTGGGTGCTCTCAAGCAGGCTGACATAGGCGTCGCGCTCCTCGACGGCACGCCCGAGGACCTGCAGAAAATTGCGGAACATCAGAAGAACGAAAGGGTCAAAAAGGTATATGAGAGTCAGTTGAAGATATCTGCACGCTTCGGGCAACCACCTCCACCTGTACCCCCGGCCATCGCTCACCTGTATCCTGATGCTGTTGATGCTCAGAAAAAGGCACTCGAGGCTCAGAAAACAGCAAGACAGAAGAATCCGATGGAAAAGGTATGACTGTGAACGTCATAATGAATTATACGTCTAAATGATAGTCGTAACTTCAGTTTGACCTGGCGAGCATCACGGACAAGATGGCCGCCTTGGGAGAAGATGACGAACCGCCCCAAATCAAGCTTGGAGATGCTTCTTGTGCTGCACCTTTCACATCCAAACTTTCTAATGTTTCAGCCAGTGAGTGACCAGCTGCAATGATATATGATTACTAAGGAAAAATCCATAGTTACAAGCATCATCCGTCAAGGGAGGTGTACCTTGGTTGCAACGATCCAGATGTACAAGATTTTAGCGCTCAACTGTCTCATCACTGCGTATAGTTTAAGCGTGCAGTACCTCGATGGTATCAAGTTTGGAGACTATCAGGTCACTATCACTGGAATGTTAATGTCAGTGTGCTTCTTGTGCATCTCTCGCGCGAAGGTAAGGTGTCACTGCACTGCTACATGCCTTGTTCTCACATTCTTCGAATTGTGTAGCCCGTCGAGAAGTTGTCCCGTGAACGACCTCTTGGCAATATTTTCAACCTCTACGTCCTCCTGTCCGTCCTCATTCAGTTCGCCATTCACATTGTGTCCCTGCTCTACATCACGAATCTATCCCATCTTTACGAGCCGTATGTGCTATCGCGAGATGTGTAGTCCCATTTCTGATGTTTCCGCTGCAGAACTGGCGAAATAGATTTAGAGGCGAAGTTCGAGCCCAGTCTTCTAAACACGGCTATTTATCTCTTAGGACTTTCACAGCAAGTATCAACGTTCGCGATAAATTTCCAGGTATGATTAACGACACAGTTTTAAACAATAACTTACGGGAATGTTACAGGGACGTCCTTTCCGCGAGGGTATCCGCGAAAATTCGGCTTTGTATTATGGTCTCCTGGGCGCTGGCGCTGTCGCATTTGGAGGGGCAATAGACTTCCTGCCCGAAATGAACCGGTGGTTACAAATCGTCGAGATGAAGAAAGCAGTAAGCGTGTCTTTTTGAAACCACGGTCATACTTGATACGAACACGAACACTCGTAGTTTCAATTCCGGTTGACAGCGACCATGGTAGCTGACTTCGTGGGCTGTTGGGTCGTAGAAGTGACGTGCAAATATCTCTTCGCCGATCTTGCGCCGAAGCCACTTGTCACCCGTGGGCGCGAACGTCGCGAGAAGCGTAGAGCTGAGGAGGAGCGATTGAAACTCGAAGAAGAGTCACAAAAGGTGGTAGAGGAGGCAGAGAAGAAGAAGCAATGAGCCGGGCTAATATTGGATGGGAACTATATATGTATTGATGCACTATAGTAGGACTCTCAGCCCACAAGTTATTTGTAAACCGACCTTTGAGATTCTTGACGGGGTTCAGTTTCACGAAACGCGTTCTGTCACACTGTGACACAACGCTTCGTCTTGTTCTGGTGACATGCCTGCTCAGACCGAACTCAAACTTCCTGTTATAGCTGGTGAGTCAACAGATACCAACTCTTAAATGTTCTTATAATATTATCCATGGTCTAAGGCTTCCATATAAAGGAACAAATCGGGGGTGGGGGCTTCTCAACGTATGTCCATTGTCGTAGTGTGTAGGAGTTGGGAGGACAATAATATTATAACTTAGGGTCTATCGCGCCACAAATTCTAAGTTGGACATGGTGGCAGCATGCAAAGTCGTTGTCTTGACGCCCAGCACTACGAAGCATGAGCGGAAGGAACTGAACAAGGAAATTCAAGTCCACTCTTCGCTTAAGCATTTGAATATTCTGGAGTTCATCAATGCGGTCATCGTCGAGCCCGATGGAAAGTTTCCCTGGTATCCTGGTGTTTACATGTTGCTGGAAATAGCAGCCGGCGGTGATCTATTCGACAAAATCGGTAAGTATTTATTCAACCGTGTATCAATTATCTCATATGTGTGGTAGCTCCTGATGTTGGTGTCGACGAAGAGATGGCGCATCTATATTTCAACCAATTAGTCGCAGGTATAGTGAGTCAAGTCTGAAACCCAGCTTTATAGCCTCGTTTACACAGCCTTAGCAATACATTCATGGAAATGGCGTGGTCCACCGGGATTTAAAGCCTGAAAACCTCTTGTTGGATGTTACTGGTCAGATCAAGATCTCAGATTTTGGTCTTTGCTCTGTTTTTCGATACAAGGGCCAAACGCGTCAACTGTCGGAACAGTGTGGAAGCCTACCATACGTAGCACCAGAGGTACAGTACTTTTGATCTCCCGCTTCGGTCTCTCCCTATTAATGATTGTCTCTGATCTAGTTGGTTTATGCCCCAAGTCAGACATACGAAGCAGAGCCTGTAGACATATGGGGCATGGGTGTTATTTTGTTCACGCTTCTATGTGGAAGTACGTTAAGTAAGATTGCTTTGACATTCTTATACTGCTTATGGCCAGTTAGACACACCGTGGGATCAGCCTACAGCAGAAGTTAGCTCCGAGTATGCCCGGTTTCTTACGGGCGATATCTTATCCGACGCTCCCTGGAACCGTATACCAGAGGATGCACTATGTTTGTCTCAGTATAATGACATTGCTGGGTAGGACGCTGACATCGGGACCAGCTCTTTTATTAGGACTTTTGTCCGTGGATGTCCGGGCACGGATGACATTGCCAGAAATCCTTCAGCATCCGTGGTGCCGCAAGTATGTCTCATTTCCCTTTCAAGTACAATCCTAGGGCATGTCTGACATATTCAGGTCTAACGAGCTCACAGATCAGTCCGGCATGGAGCTCGCGGAGCACCTGACTCGCGCTCTCCGAGTAAATGGAGATCTGGAGCTGGCAGAGCCAAACCTGAACATGTAAGTTCAATTGTCAATCAATTCCTGCAGTTCTCAATACATATGCACCGTGCATAGCAATACAACACGAGATGCCGACGGCGATGACATGATGTTCTCCGTGCATGCAGCTTCTCAATTTACACAAACTCTTCAACTCTTCGTATGTTTATTTTCCTTTTCTCCGGGGAAATCTGGCTCAGGTCGAGCAAAAATAGTCGCAGACCCAATCTGGTAAACGCTATTGTCCTCACTTGACGCGTTTCTATGCCTCTGCTTCTCCTGTAGAGCTCATGGATCACCTGTTGGTCGCGCTTCAAACGCTAGGCGTTAAGTATCAAATCCGTGACACTGAAGAAGTTGAGGACGGGGCGAAGCAGTGGAAGAAGGCCAAAATAGGAGGATACGATAAGCGGAAGGAAAGGTTTACAGGATACGTAGAGATAGAAAATTTCAGCTGGTCCGGAGGCGAATGTCACGGCAGCTTCTGCGTCATGCGAAGGGAAAAGGTAGGAAATGTCATTGTAAACTGACATAACGCCATGCCTAACGTCTTTTGCACAGGGCAATCCCATCTCGTGGAGACAGTTATGGAAAGCGCTAATAACGTCTTCAGAAGTCGAACCTTACGTGTTAAAGCGCCGATAATGACGAACAAGGACAACATGCGATACTAGTACTAATACAAGAAGTCTTGATTATTAATGGCTAACATGTCAAACCAGGATCTAAACAACAATCTTCACCAAGCATACACTGTAACAATAGTTTCAATCGTCTACAACAATAATGTCGTCGTCTTGATCGTCGTCCACAATAAGCACACCATCAATCTCCTTGTACCCTTTCGATGGGCTTGAAAAGCCTTTTGAAGGACTAAAAATCCCTTTCAACGGACTGACGCTTAGAACACCATTGCCTTGGGTTTTTGGCCGCTTCGCAGGGGGCTCGCCTCCGTTCTCTGGAAGAGGGCGTTTGGTCCCCAGGGGTGGTGGTGGCGTCTTGGGCCTCGCTCTACGTGGAGGAACTGGCATGGGCGAGGGAAGCACAAGCACTGGTCCGCTGGGTGGATGGCCTTCACTGTATAAGTAAAAAATAGGTCACCAGATGAATAAATAGGGGTAGCAGTGCATACGATAAGAGACTAATAGCCACAGAAAGCGTCTCCCATTCACTGTCTTCATCGACAATAGTGACAAATTTTCCCCGACCGCAGTTGAGAGCTTCCAAAGTACGGTCCATATTATCGTCAAAGTCCGGATCGGCGAGGATCCGCTTATCTTCGTAAACACTTATTTCAGGTATTGCACCTTCACCACAAGCCCCTTGGAGCACGGTTTTCACTAATTGGCCTAGTGTGACCTTACTTGGATCGCACCGTACATCGACAAACGTGTCCCGACAGGTGCCGCACTTAGGGTTCGGAGGCTCTGGTCGTGACGGCAGCAAGGGAATTGCAGGCTTGTGCTGCAGGTGCACCGCCCGTAGTGGCGAAGAGGAGTTCTTGGATGGCGACGCAGTCGACGTAGATGGCTGGTTTGTACGCAGAAGGTGCAATGCCTGTAGCACGATGAGACCTGCGATCACGGCATTGGTCGTTGCAATAGCAGGAATGATATTTCCGGCCATTTCTGGATGGAGCACACATCAGCGCTGGAGAAAAAAGAGGCGTAAAAGAATGAAGAACCGCGTCCACAACCATTACCTTTTACTTCCCAACGTGTCTTCCCTGGGATCCCATAAACAACACTCCTTAGATTCGCTGACGCACAGACAAAATCAAGAGCGTCATCGTCATCCTTATCAAATGCGATTGTCTTCTCGCCACCCTGAGACTTAGGAAGTGATAATCGCGTAGCAAGGCGGTTGGTGCTGCAGACAAACATAAGCAATGGAAGTAATGAAAAGCTGTATAACAAACCTGGAAACAAACATATCTAACGTTTCCTTTAGCGTTAGAGTCTTCTGGTCTCGTAGTCCATTCGCAACAGACGTATGTCCATTCGATGCCGAGGTTGTGGGCAGCTCGGAAGCCGAATTAGAGATTGGAGTAGAGAATATGGTATCATAGTCGAGGGGAACGGGCGGCGCCCTTGAACGCCACATATCTTCCATGGAGAGGAGATTATGCACATCGCTGGTGAAAACCTATAAGTGGTGAGCCTTGGACAGAAACTAGAAACTTCGTAGTGGGATCATACCTTATTGAATACACGTTGTGCAGCATCTGCTTCGGCACTCTGACCAACAGAACGAAGCAGAGTTCTCACGGCCTTGAAGGCCTGTGCTTCACGCCGTAAGTTTGAGATTTCTATCGCTGTAGTTACATGCTATGTTAGCACAGCAGAAGTAGAAAGTGAGGAAGTAAATAGTAACAAATATTCTGACCAATAGTAGAGAAATCATAGACCAGGACAATAAGCAGATGACGCACCATTTTCGCCTTGTTTCTCGGCCTCGTCCAGCTCTCCTTGATCGTCTTCATCTTCTCCAAATAGTTGGCTAAATCAGGGTGAATATCGATGAGATATCAGTCACCAGACGCAGCTACACAAAATGAAGAAAGTAGGCCTCGGCAGGAAGAGAAAGCTTCACAAAACTGGTCTTTCCGGATGCATCAATCAAGATAAAAACACATGCTTACGGGAAAAGGTAGCTCTTAGCCCAAACTATGCAATGAATTGGCTGAGATGGAGTTGATCGTATGGTACAGACAGGGAAAGTCTTCGGAGTGGGCTTAGGCAGGCAGTCGAAACACTCGGTTTGATCCTGCATCCCCAATTTAAGGAGAAAGTCTTTCAGTCATCAGAAGAGAACGTACCTTAACTATTGGTTGCACCTGTCCAAAATATCCAGCAGTACCGCTCTCGACAAGTGGGACGTTTGCTGCCATGCACATTTTGTTCACGTGACTGTAGGACAGGAGAACTTGAGGAAATAAAGATCACTCAATCAAAATTTATGTTCACCGTCGAGCATCGAGATTATCCAATGCGTTGAGAACAATATCGAAGCACTTATACCAAGCAATATCGAACTGTGGCTCCTTAATATTGGCGTGAAGGGCCTTAATGCGTACGCCTGGATTAAAAGGCGCAGCCGTCCGAGCGGCCACCTAGCGGTTTATAAGACTTTTCTAACATACGAAAATACTAGATGTGTACACACGAGACTCTTGGGCTGCTTTACATCTTTTTTCTTAAAGAGAAACTGTCGGTTCAAGTTGGAGAGGTCGATGGTGTCTAGATCCAGAAGAGTTACATTTCCAAAGCCAGAAAGCACTACATTTTTTACTAGATGAAAAGGGGTGAGCTACAACACGGAATTGAGTTTAACGCCACTCCCACTTACACAGTTCACATCCTATACCACCGCTGCCGACGATGAGAACGTTGAGAGTTGCCAGACGAGAGTGTAACGTAGGGCCAAGGATTGCCAGCGCGTGCTTGTCGCGATTCATCGCGTTCCTTGAGATGTGTGGCCTAACGCTGGCCAGGTCTTCTTCAAAACTGCACTGCCCGGAGTTTATTTATGTAATCACGTGACAAAGGTAGGAAGGGGCTTGGAGCAAACTACTGGGTTTAGAGGGTACCTTTTTCAAGTCTCCCATCTGCCACTCTCATTTGGCCACCTCACCAATTAGAGCTGTTTGCATTATGTGAGGCATGTGACAATTGAGTTTGAAATAAACTCCCAGCTTGTGAGCATGATAATTTGTTCATTTCTCAACCAATTCCTTTACAGCTCTTTGACTTACGTAAGGCGGAAGCAGATTTTTTAGCTCCGACTTCGCACCTACGAATAAAACTGCTGTAACTCAACGAATACAGCATAATAAGCTTTGGAATTTGGTAACCTGGCTTTTAAAAATAGACCCTAAATTTATGTGTAGTCATCTTGTGGTAAAACTATCTCCTTGTACTTTGTGTTTGTGACACTCTTCTCAAGGTCTGTTGCCAATTCCCAACTCACCAGTAGACAGAATTGCCTGAAATGCTGAAGTATTGTACCTGTCAATGGTGTATTTTCTCCTCGCTCCGGGCTCTTTGTAGTAGGTACATGATGCTCAAAAAAGACCCAACATGTCAGACAGTTCCTCAAATTACTTGTTTTCTTTGTGGTTCACTGTTAGCAAAAGAAGTCAGGTATCATTGTCAGACATTACAAGTTACAAATGCTTGTATAACAATGAAACAAATAAAAGAAAACAGGTCTCTCATATGTAGCCAGAATGACACATCCAACCGTGAGCCTTCTCTGGTGTGATAGAGCTGAGAGCGCTGTCAAACCAGTGTTCAACTAGGGAAATATCTTTGCTGTCCATAGCCATCCGCACCTCCTCCCCATAGCGGCGAAGGTAAGCTTTGACATATGAAAATGCTTCTTTGATTGGATTTAAATCCGGCAAGTATGGTGGGAGATAGTATAGACGTACTCCTCTAAAAAGCAATGGAAAGTGTGAGTGATGCTACAAAATCGAAGCTTTGGTACATACTCACCATTGGTTACATAGTGCCGCTACCTCTGCACTGTGGTGGATATCACAATTATCCATGACTAGCACACTGCATGGTGCTGGCCATGGCTGCATGTGAGTCATCAACTCCTTGATGTATGCAGCAAATGTGGTGCTGTTGTAAGAGCCTAACCGAACCTCAGAATAGATGACACCTTCGGTGGTAAGAGCAGGCAATAGGGAGAACCTAACGGCATGTTAGCTTAAACCATCAGACAAAGTGTGTAATTACCATTGTCCACAAACAAGGCGTGCATTGATCTGAGAACGCTGGCCTTTATGCGCCCAGCCATATGTTCTATACGTGCTACAGGCATCGACCCTGCTCTCATCTACAAACACCAAGCATTCTGCAGTCTCTGCGCCAATTGCAAATTCGTAGTGAGCACGGCAGCTGGATCATGTTCTGCTGTGGCCTTAGACAACTAGGTACTCATCACGATGAGTTGTGAAAATGATTATAGAAATCCTCACCTTCTTACGTGTTAGGCCTTGAGGGATCAACATGTTTGAAATCCCTGATCAGCTTACGACAATCCCACAGGTCATGAGGAGAGAGTTCTGCAACTCATCTAAATACATGCCCGGATTTCTTTCCAAGAGGTCCATTACATACTACAAGGGCATTAGTAGCATGCAGCCATCACAACATTGCAGACTCACTGTGACATGCTCCTATTTCTGTTTCCAGATCTACCAGGACCGGAATTGCTGACCTCTCCTGTATTGCGCCAGAGTTGAAGAATCCGTTCTACTCCACAATGCGACATGTTCAGAAGCCTAGATATTTCGCCAACAGGTATCTCCAATTTATACCTCTGGTAGATGACATGTTCACGTAAATCAGTAGAATACGTTTGATGCAATTGCAAGGTATAATTCTGCTGTGCATGAGGCATCCAGTGAGCCAGGGCATCCGATGATGGTGGTGGTAAGAGATGTGAAACAAAGATCCGAGTCACACGTGACTTGTAAGCAAGACTTTTTTTTTGCACGGAACATATCTAATCTGAATCTCATTTCAATGTAAATAGGACAGGATGATATGTGGCTGGATATTTCATATTCTAAAGTACTCAAGAAACTAGAAATCTAAGAGTGACCTTCCTCAGCAATCAAGCACCCATCCTCTGCAAGAAAACTTGCTTGATTTTCTTCATTGACGCACCAATCTTCTCATGCATGAAGGCTGCAGTTTCAATGTCTATGTCAAAAGTCTGAGAAATCCGGCTAGGCGCCATATTGTATACCGTATTGATGTGCTTGTTGCTGTATGCCTGTGCCGTGAAACATTCACAGATTCCATCCCAATCCCTCACTATGGACGTCACTTTTGCTTTCTGCGAATCCTCAAGCATTCTGAGCCATACTTCAATAGTGGGGAAAGGACTCGGGAGATCAGATGGGTTGATGGATGGTGCAGAAACATCTCCTGGCTCATCTGCAGTCACAGCTGGTGCAGGGGCAGGATGGGCAGCAGGGTGGGCCATGGTGATGTTTGGGAGATACTGTGGAGGGTAACCATATCCCATACCGAATGGGTATGGGAATGTGGTGTTAGGCTGCTGCCCATACAATGGTGGCAGCATATACATGTGGGGTATACTCTGTGGTGCAGTTGGTGCAGGGGGTATGGGTGATGTGGGAGTGCCAAGGGGATTGGTGCTGGTGTCATTGGGTGGGCCATCTGGAATACGTGCACATGCAGGGTCTCTGGGTGGACTGTACACAGTAACACCAGGTGCGGCCATTTCCTATTGAAACAGGTTAGTCTATGCTTTGTTGAATCATAACAGACTTACCAATGCCTTGATCCAGATACGTCTCTGCAGGAAATTCATCGTATGATGATTCCCTTGTTTGTCCCTATGACAGTGGACACCAGGGTGATCTACACATTTGAGAGCTGCCTGTAACGCAATAGCCTGAGGCTTGACAGTCCCCATGAATCCTACAGCTGCATCTGTGATGTCGTTTGTTGTTTCCACACCACCGTCAGGGTTGTCAAGGTTTGTCAGCAGTTCATTACCTTTCTTACCACTGTTTTGTATGGCACCTGTTGGCTTGGAGGGCTTGCGTTGCTTTAGTGTGAACTGCAAGTCCCGAAGAAACTAAATAATTCATCAGTATAGATAGAAACATGACAAAGTGTGTAAAATGTACCTGGGGTGTAAGATAGATTGTGGCATGTGCCAACACACCTTTGCGTTTGTATTCTTCGAAATATTCATCTTTGAGCTTGCTCCACAATGCATTGCTGTCAAGTGGATATTGTGTCTTGACTTTATCTGCTGTTGTTCTATGCAAGAGGTTCTGCGGCCAAGAATTTGGATTGAGGTTTGGGCATTGGATGTGGCTGAGCATCACAGTGATGAACTCGTCAAGTGCTGTGATATTGACACTGATGCCAAATCATGTCGTGATCTCAATGCCTGCTCCATTAAGGTATGGGACTTCAATAAAAATCTCTGTGACATAGTGGTGAGGACCAGATAACACAGAGCATGATACTACATCACCTTTTAGAGGAATGGACTCATTAGCTTTCCTTGAAACCTTCATATTTTTCTTGCTTTTCATAATCGTTGTGGCCTTCACAACTGCCATGGCCTTTGCAGCCTTGGTAGACTTCAAGATAGGAGAGGAGGGGAGTGAAGACCTGTCTGAAATCTAGAGGACTCTATATAATCGAGGTCAAAAATTATTCTCCCCTTCTTAGTGACTTCAGCATCACCCTCCTCTTCTACAGGACTGTGGTCTTCAAGACTCTTCATTTTCTTCTTGGAGGCAAGGCGTTCTCTTTTCGTTTCTAGGATATTTGTTGCATCTATCCCTTCGCGATCACGTCGTTTTGGCTTTGAGGGAGCCTCAGTGTCCTTGTCTCTAAGAATGGGGTTGAGCTTGGGTGGTCGTCCCCTTCCCCTTCCACGAGCAGTAGGCATATTGTAATGAGGTTGTGGAAGGAAGAAAATTGTCGGATAAGCACCACACTAACATAGCCTTGAGTTTAGCAAACAGTCACATGCATCCACTGCATGAAGCTTGAGATCACTTATGTGGAAATTTTGAGGGCCAGGAAGGTTATAATTGCAGGAAGGGAGTGGAGTCATGTTGAGATATGGTGGTGGCGATGATATGGTGGAATACAACCCAGTGAGCTTGAGAAGTCAGCACTTTAGCACCCAAGTGTCTTGTCGCAAACACAAAATACAAGGAGACAGTTTTATTATTAGATGACTACATGTAAATTTAGGGTTTATTTTTAAAAGCCAGACTACCAAATTTCAAAGCTTAATATGTTGTATTCGTTGAGTTACAACAGTTTTATTCGTAGGTGTGAAGTCGGAGCTAAAAAATCTGCTTCCACCTTACGTAAGTCAAAGAGCTGTAATTGTTTTTGTAATTAACTTAAATCAATTTATTCTAGTGCTTCTATGTATTATTCTCCTTCTAATTGTCAAGATATAGCAACTCTTGCAGGCAGCAATCGCATCACATTATATAATACACCCATTGCCAGAGTCCCATAAACTTATGGTGCTAGAATTTTTCTCTCTTTCCTCAGCTCTTTGCACAAAGGCTGAGGTATGTCTTCAATTAGATATACATATAGAATTCTTTATTCTAATCTGCTTGTAGTTATTTTTTGCCTAGGTACATATTATGTACTAGCTCTTCACGAAGGCTGAGTTATTGTCTGCCTAGTTGCTTGACAGGTTATGGGCCCCAAGTAGCATACTAATAACTCAGCAGAGTAACTACAAGAACCACTCAAACATGGCATCAGAATCTTTCAGATATGGAAGGTTCATGTCATGGCAGAACTACATGATAAAAAAGTTTGGGGACTGGTTGATGGCAGTGAAGTCAATCCTGGACCCAACCTAACTATATACCCATCCTATTACCAAGGCATGGAACCATGGGAAATACAAGATGGGAAAGCACATAGTATCATAGTCATGCATTTGAGAAATGTGTTGATCTTCAAGCATGTTATAACACCACAAACATTGAAGGAGCTTTGGGAATCCATCACAGCTCAGTTTGAAGAACAAAACACAGGTGTATTGGCATTTTGCACATATGCCGAGATCATGAACCTGGATCATCTGATATACATGAACACATATCTAAAATTCAATCAGCTCAATGACAACTTGCAGGGATGAAAAGACAAGTTGATGAAGAATTCATGGCATTCACACTCTTGTGCTCACTTCCAAAGATGGTTCATTTTGAAACCCTCACCACAACGATTCTCAACTCTATCCCTCCAAACAAAGTGCTCAGCCTCTCAGATGTTGAATCTCATTTGATGGTCCAGGAAATCTACAACAAGGCTGAAGATGATTCTGTGACAATGTCAACACCAAACACAGCTGAGTCTTCAAATCAAGCCTCTGACTTGAAGAAAGCATCAGAACGGAAGTTCAAGCATTGCTACATACATGGGAAATGCAGTCATGACTCAACAGAATGTAACATCCTAAAAAAGGAGAAAAGGCAGGGGCATAAATACAAGGATAGGAAGGGCAAGAGCAAAGGGAAAAACTGTCAAGCAAATAGAGCTAGCAGTCCTGGAGCACCAAGTCACAGTGACAGCAGCAGTGAAGATGATACCACCAAATCCTCAAGCTCATCTGAAGAGATGAACAACACAGCTCATCTCTCTACTGCAGCTGTAAATAATAGGTTCATTAACAATAAACTCAGGGACTGTATTGTTGCTTATGCCATGTCTGAATTCCTGAAAAGTCAGCACACAATACTCATCAATACTGCATGTTCAACACACATGATTCCTCACAGCAGCTGGTTTCAAACTGATACATATTGAAAACTCAACACCCCACAAAGAATAAAATTTGGTGATGATTCCTTTGTTGAAGCTATAGGGATTGGTGACATTCATTTCCAAAGTATAGTCAGATCAAAACATCATGAAATATTACTGCAGAATGTTTTACATGTGCCAAAATTCAAGTTATCACTGGTATCGGTGGCTTGTCTAACTGATGGACACATGCTAGTGATGTTTGAATGAAAAAGCTGCTTTGTTGAACACAATGGACAAATTGTTGCAGAAGGGAAATGAAGGAGAAATCTCTGCCACCTTGCATGGAAACCAATGGCAGAATTGGAGCAGGCGAACTTAAGCGTAAATGTGAACCTAATGCACTGTCACATGGGACACATATCCATCAATCAAATCAGGTGTATGGTTCAAAAACATCAACTCAAACACATAGACAAACTCACAGGGACACCTAAATTCTGCAAGCCATGCACAATGGGAAAAATGAAGAAACCCCCATTCAAGAGAGTTAAACGACAGAGGACAAGTAGACCTTTCCAAATCATTCATTCAGATGTGATAGGTCCTATATCTCCAGCTTCACCCGAAGGCTACAAATATGCCATTACATTCACAGATGACTATTCGAGGCATCCTTTTGCTTATTTCATGAAAAGAAAGAGCAAAGCTATAATGATGTATGAATGATTCAAGGCAGACATTCACAATCAATTTCTCCAAGAAGTTGGATCATTTTTGTGGTCTGAAATTTTTGTTAGTTTCCTATGAACAGACAGAGGTGGAGAATATTGTGGAATGGAATTTGAAGACTTACTTCAAATTGATGGGGTGGTACATGAATCAACAGCCCCATACACACCTGAGCAGAACAGCTTGTCTGAGTGCATGGGTCAAACTTTAGCTGTCAGCTCAGTGGCCATGCTCATAGAATCAAAGTTGCCAAAGATTTACTGGGTTGAGGCAATGAAGACTGCTGCTTACATAGCAGCTAGGAGTCCTGCGTCTGGAAACAAAGGGAGAATACCCTATAAGGTCCTATATGGCAGGCAAGTTGATCCTACATTACTTTTATTGTTCGGCTGCCCAGCATACATGTTAATCCCAAAGGACAAATGGAGTGGGAAGTTTTCCACTCAGTTTGAAGTGCATAATGCTCAGGTACAAGGAACACAAAAAGGCATACCGACTTCTCAATCTAGAAATGAGAGAGATCATATGCAGCCGCCATGTGCAGTTCAATGAAGAAGGACTTATCTCAGAGGTTGAGCTTCCAGGAAGTAGATCATTTGGTTCAGATCTCACATATGATGATATGCTATATCACAACTCACCTCCTGTAATGATTTTTACACTTAAGTGTGGTATCCACACTTTCTCAAACAGAACCATTCCAAATGGTTCTATTAAGCAGTTGTGTGGTGGTTACAAATAAGTGGTGATGAATAACATAAGGTTATTCCCACACCACAAATACTACAGTTGTGGACATATATGTACACAATTATAGCATAGGCATAGCCTATGCTTATACAGTACTTAGTCTATAGTGGTATATGCTATTACTAATGGTATATCTATGTATTAAGGGAATTATAATTCCCTTACACCCTCCCCCTCAGGCCGAAACCTCGGGGAGGCCAACAATGTACTATACATCATGCTAAACGGATATTTTATCCGTTTCCAGCATTAGGGGATGGGGGACCCATTTCCATGTCTGGAGGGTGCCTATCCTCATATATCTCAGAGGTATCAACCCCAAGGTCTTCATTACCTGTTAAGCTAGTACTTGTACTAGCTGCAGTGAAGCTACTCCCAATGGATGGAGCAGCGGCGGTGCCTTTAGGCACCACGTCAGCGACTATGTCACTATAGTCGATTTGTGCGTGTAGCGACACAGAGGTGTTACCGACGGTAGCTTTACCTTTCCCTTTCAGGTCAGGTAAAGTGGCAAGGCTAAATGCCTTGCGTTCCGCGGCACGTTGCTGTGCCGACTGCGCTGCCTTGCTGTAGCACAGTTTAGAGCTCACTCTTTTGTAGTAGGGTTTGAGCAAGTCCATGGCATGGATGGGGTCAACTCCCCCATGACAGCCCAACCACAAGGTGATATCTTTCTCACTAGTGGATTGAGCGTCACCGCTCCAATCGAACTTGTTCGGTGCTGAGGATCTAAGATCCCCATTTCCTTGTGGCATATGCCACTGAGCTCCAACAAGGCTCTCCCATTTCCCCTTCTGGGAAAATATGGCCTCTAGCATCGTCCAGAAGACGAGGCTATCAGTTTGGGGGGTGATCTTATTCACCCACACCCAAATGTCAACGTCGCTTAGATTTAGCAACGCGTCGGCTTCCTCCCTGATGGCTGCAGGGAGTCCCTCTGGGTTATAAATCCAGAGAATTAGTGCTGATTTTAAGTCAGCAGGGGTGTCAGGGTGGACTGCAAAGCATTCCACCTGGGTGCTCTCCTTGTGGCTCCTTTTTATATGAGCCACAGCTCTCTTCTGAGCCACAGCTCTCTTCTGAGCGGGAGTACGTTCAGGGTACGGGATTAGGACTCCCATGTTGTACTTGTGCACCAGCAGAGGACTGTCAATGGTGCAGGTATCATACCATGCGCTTCTAGTGCGCGCACGAGGCGCGGGCGCTTTGCCTAAGGGACAGGGAATCATCCCCATCTGGGAGTATGGTGAATCGCCTATGGCAGGGGCAATTTCATTCTGTAGCTTGCGCTTTTTAAGCACACGCTTGGACAGCTCCTTTGAAGGAGTCATGCAGACAATGTTCTCGTCATTGTCTGTGGATGCGTCATCCCATGGCTTATATGGCGGTACCTTATACAGTACCGGTGCACCTGTAGTGAGGTCATGGGTGTACGCATGACCTGGTGGGGGCGGGGGCATACCTGGCTTAGTGATAGGCCAGATAGGGATTTCTGTCCCTGTTATGTAGTGCGCCCGTGATGGCAACATGGGGCCAGGTGATTGAGATGGCTCACCGCTGTCTCCAGGTGACTGTACGTCTACAGTCAATTGAGGTACGGTAGACAGCTGCGCCGTTGTCTGTGGAAGGGTTGGAGGACCCTTCTTGTGCAGCTCTGCGAGCTGCACAGCCTGTTTATCGAGCTGCGCTTGCATTTCATCTAAACGCGACTTGCGTTCGCGTATTTTTTCTTGCGCCGCATCCAGCTCATGGTGCACGTCATTATACTGCTTTTCACGGTATACAAGCTTTTCCCTTAGCTCGTCGATTTCATCAGTGAATCGACGTGATAATTTCGGATATGCCTCATACACAGCATTCTGTACTTCATCTTTACTGAAGTTTATCTCGCCAGCTTGTATGGCGGTGAGTACGTGAGTTATGTGGGCCTCGCATGGCCCACAGTCGTGCTTATGCGACAGGATGATTATGTGTGGCAGACTATGTATCTGCCACTCGGTCTTACACCAATAGTCAGCGAGCAATTGGGCTGCGCCTGATAGTTGTTCTGCAGGGTGCTTTTCAGCAGGCTCGGTCTGTGCATTGCTCATGTGTGCGTTGGGGTTCATCCCAATATTGTCCCACTGTGGTAGTGGGACAGGTGAAGAAAAAGAGACACCCATGGCGTTATTCCTTTTTGGCCGCGTGCGGGACTCAAATTGAGTCACGTTGTTGGTTTACTTTCGGAAATAGATCCAAAAGACAGTGGGTAGCGGTGTCGTCGTTGCACGGCTACTTACACTGGTGTTCGGCTCAGTGCGCTTTGCTATCAGCAGCAATAAAGGTAGAATGAAGACGAAGATGAGGACGTAGCAGTGACGATGATGATGATGTAATCTGCTGACGTAAGCGTAGACGAGATACAACAGCAAATGTCACATGATTGACAAAGCTGGCCTTGACGTAGATGTAGTAGTAGTAGTAGACTTAGAAGACTTAGACTTGAGACTTAGATGAGTGAATCCAACTGAAAGAGGTGAATTGGGTACACTAAGGCGAAACAGGCCTTATATACATGAGCAGAACAACAAACGATGCGAGTATGCCATACAACGATGTCGTCGACAGCAGACAGGAGAAATGACTAACGGTGAGAGGCAGAAAACCAAAATAGGAAGATGGTTTGTAAGGAAATGGAAAAATGAGTCAGGTGGTCGAAGAAATGAATAGAAATGTGGCAGCGAATTTGAAATAGAAGCCAGAAATAGAATAGAAGTGAGTCATAGACAATAGACCATGTGGAACAATTGGAAATAGAAGTACAGCCAAGAAGCGAGTGAGTCAGGTGATGAAAATGAGTCATAGCCGTCCAATAGGATTCCAGTTGCTTGTCAAATATCTCCGAAGATGAGTAAGTGAGTCATGTGACTTGATGACAACTCAGAAACATGTGAACCAATCATGACACTTGGATACGAATTTCCTCCAGAGACGGAACGAAGACGAGCCCTTCTTGATGAAGTCCTTAGGCACATAACCGTAGCAAATCTCTGTTCCTGGTCTGTGCTCTTTGATGTACCAGTTATTCCTGAGGACGATATGATGCCAACCATTCACTGGTTCGAAGTTTGGGTCAAAACCGATGATGTAGAAGGGAGCATGGAAGGTTTGATCGAATACCCATATGCAATCGTGAATGCGATAAGGAGGATATGAGGGGAATACTCGGAATGGGCAACATATAGAGGATAGTACCGATGATGTGCAACTTGTGGAGGAGGACTGGACAAATGAACATCAAGGGGAGAACGTCGACTAGGAAGTTCAACGCGTGGTCCAACGTGTATGTCTGGCTTGGCGGTCATCTGAAACGAATCATGGGACGTGGTGGCGGCAATGCTGAATGGCATATTGAAAATAGAATTGATGAAAAATAGAATGAGTGTGGAGATGATGTGTCTGGCAGACTGGAGGTAGCACAGCAGATGATGGTCTGGCGAAAGCTGATGATGATAGGCGCGTGTGCAGTGAGCGTCTTTTGTAGTGTAGTAGGTGCTGTCGAGTATCATGCTTGTCAACGTGTTGATTCTCATGGAGCGCGTTGTGCACCATCATTGCTATCCTGTCTGTATGGTTGGGGCAGTCGTTGAAGTGAGTCAGCTGGCGACTGGCTTCCGTGAGTGGTACCGATTGGTACCTCTCTGGTATGCCCCGTATACTCAGGGCTCGTTGGGGGGCATCGACATCAGATCCCACTGGGGCCTGACGTATTCCTCTGGCTACAGTTGGAATTTCACGTGTATCACCAGCCAGTCTGGCATTTGAGACTCATTCATATGAGCTGTATTTGTTACGCGCTATCCTAGCCGCGCGCACTGCTTCTTTCATCTCAGGTCCATTGCCCTGAGGATACTGTGCAGCCACTGCCTTTTCCACTAGCTTTACACTCAGTTCTAGAGCATGGCGATGCCTTCTGGCAGCCTTTCATTCGGCTTCAGCCCAATGGTCTGCTTGCTCTGCAAGCACGTCTTGCATGTCCACAATGCTAATTTCGGTGATGTCATCATCCAACTGAATTTGTCCAGTGACAATTTCAAAGAGGGATTGTCTATCCCTCAATCTATCTCATGGTGCTTTGCACGTCACTTCCCTGTCAGACTGGTCGTCTTCCAGTTGAGTTCGTTTCCAAGCTCTAGGCATTTCTCCAGGGGGTTCCATTCCCTTTTGAGGGTGTGGTTTGCCTTCTTCATCTGTATGATCCCTATTGGGATTGTTTTCATGAAAGGCTTTTTTTCCTTTCATTCGCATGTGTTGTTTCGCGCGCAGTTCTTCTATAATTTTTCTCAGGCGTTCATCATGTCTGACCAATATTTCTGTAGCTTTTGTAGCTGCTTGTTCGCTCTGTTCACAGGCGAACATTATTTGTTGACAGGTATCATCTGTCTCTCACAGGATTTCCTGCATGAGTTCATCCTGGAGGAATTCTTCCTCTGTTGAATAGTCTCGTTCTGAGACTTGTCTTTCAGGGCTTATGCGCCAATTTTCTATTGTTTTGCTAGAGTGGCTTGCATCACTCTGCTGCCTGGGTTGTACCCCAGGCATTCCTCCTTTAGTATCTCGTGCGGGTGTCATACTCGCACATCTGTGGATTTCTCCTTCATGTATGGGGCCTTGGTCCCTTGCTTGTCGTGCATTGGTGCGTGATGGTGTGGAGGGTTTTAAACCCTCCCTCTCCATTCTATCGGAACCAGTTGATTGGTTCCAATTGGCACTGCCTGGGTGTGTCCCTGGCGCGCTGGATGTTGACGTTGCTGATGCTTCTTTCGAAGCATCGCTCGGATCGCTGTCTGCGATCTCATTCACGTCGGCTTCGCTCAATGGATGACTCGTCTGACTCCTGGTTCTGACCTGGAGTCTTGCAGACATTCTTTTAAGAAGCACTCTCTGCTTCTTTCTCTAGCAAACCGTCTGGTTTGCTTTTTTCTGTGCTCTCTTTTTTAGATCTAGCCTAGGCTAGTTCTTGGGGTTCAAAAAAAGTGTAATGATTTTTACACTTAAGTGTGGTATCCACACTTGCTCAAACAGAACCATTCCAAATGGTTCTATTAAGCAGTTGTGTGGTGGTTACAAATAAGTGGTGATGAATAACATAAGGTTATTCCCACACTACAAATACTACAGTTGTGGACATATATGTACACAATTATAGCATAGGCATAGCCTATGCTTATACAGTACTTAGTCTATAGTGGTATATGCTACTACTAATGGTATATCTATGCATTAAGAGAATTCTAATTCCCTTACACCTCCAAAGGTCCACATTGAAAGCAAACCTGCTCTCCCTCCAGTGTCAGCAGCAATCAA
Source organism: Ramaria rubella (assembly GCA_015039355.1). Classification (NCBI taxonomy): domain Eukaryota; kingdom Fungi; phylum Basidiomycota; class Agaricomycetes; order Gomphales; family Gomphaceae; genus Ramaria; species Ramaria rubella. Next base: position 448,534 of record MU134303.1, on the reverse strand, counting down.
ACAACCAAGAAACATTGAGAGCAATGCCAAATGTCAACCTATGCATCCAGCATCAGTGGGAGTCAAGGAAGAACAGAAACACAACTTACTGAGCATGCAAAATGGTAGCTCAAGAATACCCAAGCTGAGACAAAAGACGATTGTGATATGACCGAATATCCCAGCCCAGTCATTAGTGCATGATGACACATGTATGAATGAGTTGGCTAGCATACCTAATCTAGCCAGTCATAGTGGTGGAATTCAGTCACATATTCCAAGGTTTCCTATGACTCCTCCTGCACCATGTCCGATACAGGAACAACCAATTTGTGAATGCCACCCTTACAATTGGAATGCCAATTACCTCAAGAAAGTTCAGGAACACACTGATAACTACAGAAAGAACAAAGGTGCAGGCAATGACCCAACACTTACTCTTACAAGCTCCAACAAACTGTTGTCCAAGGAAATGGAAACCACTGATCTTGTGGGACTTGAAGCACTCTTCTGTGGACTTGCTGATGAGGGTCAAATGACTGAAGAATTACCCAAAGACATATCTGAAGCTGTCAATGAGAGGAATACTGATAAATGGAAGCCATCCATAAAGAGAGTGTTAAGGGGATTTGTTGATAACAATGTCTACGACATAGTCCCAGTGCCAATACCAAGCTGTGCTGTCTTCAAAATAAAAGAAATCAACATGGCAAAGTCAGTGATTACAAGACAAGAATTGTCATTCAAGGAAGTCTTTGCACTGGTTGCAAACATAGAATCAATCTGAATAATGCTTGCATTAGCAGCAAAGTATGACCTTGAGCTTGAAAGTTGCAACATTACCCAAGCGTATCTGAATGGTGAGCTACAAAAAGATATTTACATATCACCTCCAGTAGGGGTCAACATCAGACCAGGACATTGTTGGAAACTGAAGAAGTCAGTCTATGGCCTTAAATGGCCAGACGTACTTGGAACAGGACATTAGACCGGAAACTCACAAGTATCAGCTTCACGAGACTCAATGCAGAAACTTGTCTTTATGTCATTAAAGACAGTCTGAAAATGTGTTTCCTGGTGGTATACATTGGTGACATAATCCTTGCCACAAACTCAAAGTCATACACTAGAGACATCAAACTCATATTGTCAGGAGCATTCAGGATGCATGATTTGGGACTTCTTTTGTGGATCCTTGGAATGGAGGTCAAACAAGACAGGAAGCACAGACTGATATCATTATCTCAATGGCAATACCTACAGAAGGTACTTGAGCACTGCGGAATGTCAGATCTGAATGTCAGTCCTGTGAGCACCCCCATGGATAGTCACACACACAGTACCACAGATGATCCCAACAACAATGAGTGAATACCTGAAATGTCCATCAATGAGACAGTAGTTGCATTCACAACAGTGGTCAGGTCAATAATGTATGCAGCAATTTGCACACAGCTGGACTTATCATTCACAGTGGGAGTACTTGGAAGATACATGTTGAACCCCAAGAGATGTCATTGGGAAGTAGAGAAGCAGGCACTGAGGTACATAAAGGGAACATTAGACTTGGAGCTATTCTTTGACGGGTCAGACATATCACCTGACATGGATTTCCATGGCTATTCTGACTCAGATTGGGGCAGTGACTCAGACACATTGTGTTCAACTTCAGGATTCATATTCATTGTGTCAAAGGGAGCAATCTCGTGGTCCAGCAAATGGCAATCCTTAGTGGCCCTGTCCTTGACTGAATCAAAATATATAGGACTCAGTAATGCAGGGCAACACCTATCTTGGCTATGCCTATTCTTCAAGGACATAGGGCATGTTCAAGCGAAATCAACCATTGTCAATTGCAATAACCAAGCCGCTATCATATTGTCAAGAGACCCTCAGTTTCATGCATGAACCAAGCACATCCAATGGAAGTACCATTATATTCGCAACAATGTTGTGGCTTCCAGTAAGGTGACTGTAAGATTCATATCAACAAATGAAATAGTTGCTGACATATTCACCAAAGCTTTGCCTAAGGACAAACATTGGAGATTTGTGAGCACCATGGGCCTTTGCCAACATTCAAGTGGGAGTGTCAAGATATAGTGACTCTTGCAGGCAGTAATCATGTCACATTACATAATACACCCATTGCCAGAGTCCCATAAACTTACAGTGCTAGAAGTTTTCTCTCTTTCCTCAGCTCTTTGCACAAAGGCTGAGGTACATCTTTGTAAGGGAATTATAATTCCCTTAATAGATATACATCATTAATATTAGTATATACAAGTATATAGAAATACTGTACATGCATAGGCTATGTCTATACTATAAGTTGTGTACATACGTGTCCACAACTGTAATAGTTGTAGTGTGGGAAGAACCTTAGGTTCATCATCACTTATCTGTAACCATCACACAACTGTTTAATAGAACCATTTGGAACAGTTCTGTTCGAGCAAGTGTGGATACCACACTTAAGTGTAAAACCCTTACAATCTTCAATTAGATATACATATAGAATTATTTATTCTAATCTGCTTGTAGTTATTTTCTGCCTAGTTGCTTAACACTAATGTGTCTAAATGAAAAATAACAAGTCTCATGGGGCACATATATACTCATGACCACAATTCTGGTGGCAAAATGGCCTCTAGCTTATTGAAATGTTTATGTGTTCTGGTTATAAAGTCAATTTAGTGCATGGTAGTCATTCTCAAGCTCTATTATTCATTCTGGCTTCTCTATACCCTCTAAAGATAGGAAGCTATTTTTGCCTTTGAATCTTGATAGACAAGTGGTCTAGAGAAGTTTGTGATGATCAATCTTATCATAAAAAATTTTAAAGCACTATATATACTGTACAGCAAACTATATCATTATTTCAATGAATTCCAGGTCATTTTGCCACCAGAATTGTGGTCATAAGCATATATGTGCCCCATGAGACCTATTTTTTATTTAGACACATTAGAAGGAGAATAATACATAGAAGCACTATGTAGTATAAAATTAACTTAAGTTAATCACAAAAAGAATTAGAGGAATTGGCCCAGAAATGAACAAATTATCATGCTCACAAGCTGGGAGTTTATTTCAAACTCAATTGTCACATGCCTTACATAATGCAAACAGCTGTAATGCATAGCATCAAGGGCCGCCGACCGGGAATGCGGCGTTTCCAGCTGAAGATCAAACGAGTCCTTTCGAGCCATTTCCACCAAGCACTGCCCCAGTCCGCGGCAACCATTACGTTGCGCCTATCATTGGCCCTGAATCTGGCATGCTGATCGACGTTCCTCTGTGATCAAGAAAGTCATCGTCAAATCACTGTTTCGCACTTAGATCATACGATTGACGCGAAACTTGATAGTTGAGCGTTATGATAGCTTGTGTAAAAAATAGACTGACTCTTCATATATATCATAGTTGATTCACAAATGGAACAGGAGAAACACTCGGTAACGTTAGGTATATTGTACTACATATGTAGATGATCGCATGTCCGTCCCTGCCAGGCACTGCTCCCAAGATACACGTCGCCCTTACTGTTCGATGGCTGTTCAATGTTTGATGGCTCCGTCAAACTTATATCCTTTTCTGCTCAAATTAAACTTGTGCGAGTTTACTGCTTACTTGTTCTGTAGAATAATCGAGTCGCTGCCGAGCGCTATGTTGCCGGCTCAGAACGGGGATACATAGCCGCATTGTACATAAGCTACTACTTGCTTGTTTTAAGTATTAACACCAACCACCGACACTCATTTGAGCTCTTGCCAATTCCGCAACCTCTCGTTTATTGCGTAACAACTATTAGCACCCATATGGAAGCCCCACTAATTGTTCTCAATCTCTTTTTCCCCTCAATTCACCTCTCTCTAATTCACTTGCTAAAATCACTTTACTTTGCACTATTCTCGTGGATACAGCAGAATGTCGCCCAGTTCGCCTTCTTTACGCAGCATCCCACCGTTTCTTCTTTCACAAAAATCATACATGGACTCAACACCGCCAACGTCTCCCTAGACTCCGGAGAGGTGACGATGATACACACCATAGTCCGGGATCAAGTACCATCATTGTCAAGCGAATACAGACCTCCCTGGTGGCTTGCACTGTGAGTTTTTCCTCACTAACCCTAGAAGCGAATGCTCATGTCACCGTCCTAATATAGCGGCGATCTGCAAACAATTTGGAGCAGCGTCTTCCATCATAAATATGTAGCCTGTATTAATTATGAAAGGTGTGATTGGAGCTTCCATTTACTTCTAATCGACTAATCCGTTTGACGACAGGAAATACATAATCGTACCTGACGGAGGGTGCATCAGCTTGGATATTACACCACCAGTATCTACAGCGTTGCCTCCAAATGTTCCAGTTGTCGTTGTGCTCCACGGTTTATTGGGAGGGTCGCATGCATCCTATGTGCGATCTGCAGTCTCCCATATCACTCGCAAGACCGCTCAAGGAGGACTTGGCCTACGGGTTGTGGTATTTAATTTACGAGGGTGTGGGTTGTAGTCGACTCGTTTCATTCATTCAAATACTAATAGCTGCTCTCCATGAAGGCTCCCGGACACCAGTCACCTCTTCTCTCCTATATCATCCTGGTATGACAGACGACTTGCGGAGTGTGATTCTCTATGTCTCTTCGCAATTCCCTCATTCTAAGCTGTTCGGATTAGGTAAACATATTCGTCCATTGCCAGGACCACTACTTATGCAGGAGGTCTAGGTTTCTCACTTGGTGCAGGTTACCTGACGAACTATCTGTCTGAAGAAGGAGATGCATCGCCTCTGAGCGCAGCTTTTGTTGTTTCAAACGTTTGGGATTATGCTGGTTGTTCTTTGGAACTATCTCATGGGAGATTGATCAGCCGAATTTTGTATAACCCTGTTCTAGGGCTAGGACATCAGAAAGTCATCGCACGAAACCGCGAAGCGTTCAAGTCCCACCCTCGTATAGCACAAATTCTGGAGAAGCGCATCATGACCATGAGTTGGATCTCAGCGCACTTCACGGCACATCTGGAGGGGATTGACCCTTTGCAATTCCTACATAATACGAGTTGCGCAAAGTCTATTGCCGGTGTTAGGATTCCACTTATATGTCTCAATGCACGGGACGATCCGCTCCTCCCTGAGAGCTATCTACCCGTCAATCAGGTTAAAGCTAGTAAACATGTGGTCATGGTCGTCACTGATCGCGGGGGCCATCTTGGCTGGGTTACTGCCAACACAGAGCGAAAGAGGGAGATGGACGTGTGGTACACGCCTGCCATCATCGAATATTTCAGGGCAATGCTTCGGGTTTGTACAATAGAATTATATTTCTCGGTGAGTTAAGCCACTAATTCAATGTCAAGATTCGAGAAGACACCCCTCGTATTACCCCTCGAGCGACAGTTTCTGATAAATTGGGTATGGTTCGTCAAGTGGGCCGCCCGAACGTTGGATTCTTAGAGGTCCTAGAGAAGGATATATGATATAACGACAAGGAGAAATTTGATACTTGTCATTGAGACGTCTGGGATGTAAAAGTAAGAAAATGTGCTGAGCATGAGCATCTCGGTTGTCTCGGTTATTTTGAAGGAGATCGTAGCTCGGGGTATCGTTGCAGAATGCACTAAAGATCATGCATTTGTGCTGCTGCTCCCACACCGACTGTAAAAAAGCTCGTTGACTACATATCAACTTGAAATTGACATCTGCACAATCATCTGCCTATGTTCGTCACACCCAGTTATTAACGCCACGAGTCATTGAGAGTTTGCGACCCCGATGATGGCACAGTATCATTTCTATTGGGATCAGACTCCCAGACAATCTATTACATAAACCAAATACATTGGTTATGGGGCAATCGAGGGATAAATCGACGTCGCTCACATCGCCGGCAGCAGTCTTCCTGATGTATTTGTATTGAAACTCAGTGCTCTCCGGGATCGAGACCGTTACTGTCCATACCGGATAAAAAGCTGAAGACATCGCGATCTTTATGGGAAAAGAAATTAAATTCAAAGTTAATTCAAAGCATGAACTCACACATACCGATGAATCCGGATCCCAGTTACCGAGCTGTGGAACACTTCCTACCACAAAGATGTTCTAAAAGAGAAGAACAGAGTGAGTGATGTGAAATAACTTAAGCAGGTGTGACCCCACATCGCCAAATACTGTCGTTGCCGTTTCCGCGAAATTGACTGTGGCTGTCCCCGGGCCTCCTGTACTGGTCGGTGCAGATGAGCTGCTGGAGGGCGTTGCCGTTGAGGACTTAGCCCCAATATGAATTGCCAGGGCATTGCGAGATGATATTGTCGCAGAGAAGATCCCAGTGGAAGACACAGCGTAGCTAGCACAATGTTATTAGGTCTCCGAAATCCGCAAATGAGAACAGCCTTACGATGAACCAGCACAAACTCCGTTTTGAGCAGGACCAGCGACAACGTCGCAATACGTTCCCGCCGAGAGGGAGGTCGTGAACGTAGCAGTCCATGACGTGTCCTCGTTATTGATCGCTACAAAGCCACTTGATCCTGTAAAACCCATGAGAAAATAATTAACATTTGTTTTAAATTAATCATAATACAAACCTCTCCCAAAAGCGATTTGCTGTGAGGTCCCAGACACAAAATTGGTCAGGTTGCCAGATACAATGTTATGAAACGTGACCATTCCTGCGAATGCAGGCCATCTTTGTTGACACAGCCTTCATGCAGGATTATTCACAACAGGTTTGAGGTCATCCATGAAAGTGTTTTACCATCCGTTTTCACCCCCCGTTGTTGAACATGTTCCAGTGCCTATCAAAAGAAAATTAAATTAAAATCAAATCGACCCTTACAGAGTTACCCGTCACCTCCATTGGGGGCGCCATCGTCGGTGGTTGCGAATGTGTAACTAGAAAGAACCGTTGGAGTCCCGTAGGAATGTGCGCTGTTTCAAGTTGTAAAAGTGTTAGTCTTTAACTGTGGATTTGTATGATGATCTACTAGTACTAACAGAGAAAATATCGTCGCAAGGACGTAGGTGTTTGAAGGGGAGTTGGAGTTGAGCGAGTTGCCATTCTAAATTTCCATAATCAATAACCAAAAACAGGCATGTAAAAGACTGACACGCTCGGTATCGTGATTTGCCTAAAATTGGGAGTTATGGCTATAGATATCTCGGAGGGGAGGGGACATACCACGAAAACATTTGCCACCGCTCCAGGGACCCATCCTATCATAACAAAAGTGAATCCAGAGCGACATTCTGGGGCATGAAACACTAACCTTGGTTATCGAGGTTCTGCAAACTCAACAGAGCAGCACTCCCTGAGAATGCATTTTTCACGGCAGTAGCAAATCTGAACCTGTGCCGTTGAAGATAGTAAATGGCCAACCAATGGTCATCCCTGCAAAGAAAACTTGAACTTACTCTTGAACATCTCCTATCGCCAATTCATGATTTAACTCGATGTATAGAAGCGTGACAGAGACGACCACGGACCTATCCCAATGTATTCGTTGGGGGTGATGGGCTCTCCGGCACCGAAGATAACCTAAACACAAGTAGGTGAACCAAGCAATGATGAATTCTAAGCGAATTCCCAAACCTCTTGCGTGATGTAAGGCGTCGACGTAAACCTAGAGGTTATATTGGCAACGTCCGTGGCTGCCATATCTAGTAAATATCGCGAATGGATCAGTGTCATAATTTTCCAAACTCGGAAAGAGAGGTCATTTCACGTTTAGCTGCATCTAATCGCAGGCCATCAACTCCTAGCGAGAAGAGATCGTTCGCGTACTCCGCGAGTCGACCACGGACGTATTCAGTACCTGTGCCTAGGCTGATTGAAAGAATACCAATGGTCCCGAGTTACGACTAAGGGGAAAGATAGAACTTACTCGGCGAGACCGTCCAATTCGCATGTCTGCACTTCCAATCTGTTATCATAGTTAACTAGACGCATCTTAAGTCACTTTACGTTATATGGATGGTTAGGAAAACATACCTATAATATTGTCGGGCTCGAGACCGCAATAATGGAAATCCTAGAGTCAGTGCAGAGTTTTGAGTGTCGATTGAGCGTTGGAATAACAGAGCATGCGAACTTGAGCTTCATAGATCCCAGGATACACGAACTGAGTGAAAGCTGGTAACCCAATGCGAAAAGTGTAAATTAATCAATCTGATCGATTGGATGATCATAACTATCCACGCACAGCTTCCAGCTATGCCAGTTCCTATAAAAGGATAAATGGACAATGTGTTGCTGATGAATAGGGGAACACCTCACCTGACGCTTGTGCGGTCTATACGCATATCAGTATCCTATAAGAATCAATTTGGAAAGACTTACCATATGGTTGAATATGGTGTCTAACCACGGCAGTTATTAATGTTTAAGCAAGCTCTTCACTAACAGAAAGTGGAGCAAACCTGTGATAACTTTCACGCCAGCGGTGTGGCAAGTGTTAACCATGCTTGAAAATTGTGTACGATTTCCACGCTTAGATGTCAGGGTATACGAAACTGGTTGATAGTCGGTCCACCACTGAGTCCCAGTGATGTGTTCTTGCGGCGGACTAACTATCAATTAATGGCCCGGGATAAAAAATTCCGTCTTTGGCGAAAAGATCGGAATGCACCTTGAACAAAGCCATACCCTCCTGGCCCTAGAAAATCCATACACTCAGAGGCGACGCTGTCCCAGGTCCACTCGAACATCTGTACAATAACGTCTATAGAATATTATCACTGAGAAACAGAAATATTTGACAACCGCCAAAGAACGCACTCTTAGCACTATTAGGAGCACGAGAAACCAGATTATCATGATGGCCGATGGTTCGTCCATGTACCAAGACACCAACCACAAGCACAGCGATCAGAACTTTGAGGATCATCTCACTACAACGTAGAGACTCGAGATGGAACCATTAGGCTTGCAAGCAGCGACTCAAATACGTTCTGGAAAGGGCAGCTCGGTCGCCAGGGAATCTAGAAGACCAGAAGACCCCAGATCAAAGCGTGAATTCCTTTAAAACGGACGAAGGGTCTGTATACATACACGCTAGAGCTGTTCTGAAATTTCCCATTGGGTTCGAGGAAAAAAGGGAAAAAAGGCTAACGCACCTGCGGGTGCCAGGTGGCAAGAAGGTGTATATTAATTTGAAATGAGAGTTCTTCCGGTACCTTGGTTATACTCCATGTTGAATAAACCATCATAAGCCTAATTAACACTGTAGGAAAAGTCGCGCAGGTCTGACAGCTGCCAGCTAGCAATTGATTCTTGAATGTAGCTACCGGAGACTTTCCCGGTATTGGCCGGCACTAAGAGTATAGTATAGTATACACTATATACTGGGAGACTGCTATATATCTCTGTGAACTCTGCGTCTTTTCCCGATGTTATTCGGCTGGCTTCTTACATAGGAGCTGATATATGTCGTGTTCTCTTTGGACAGTGCTAATATCGATGCGACACATCTGCGCCAAAGCACGCCGTTTCACCGCAGGGAGACCATGCATGTGGTACCTATACAAAGCTAACTTTGGCAAATCACATGCCAGAAAGAATGGTGACTAAGGTTATTATGTAATACTGACTAAAGCTGCATGGTAAGCACATGTTGGAAGTGCTCCAGAGGCCCACTGAACATCCAGATCATCTGGACGACTCGGACTAGTTCTCTCTCCGTGTCAGTCCGTGATAGATAGTCACTAGTCACAGGTCAAACTCCTTCGCGTGAGTTTGTAATCTGTGCACAATTATCTTTCACTGTAAAGATTACTGTTGGCTTCCCTGGCAGTAGTAAGTTCGTCTGATCGGCATCTGCCCTTGTCAAATGGTTTATTTCTATATCGGTAGCACGCTTGAGAAGAAAGATAGTATGGGACAGCTGCAATGGGGCACTGCCTCCGTGGATAATTCGCAGATGACCTCTCCATATGGCCGTGGTCTCATGCTACCGAGATACCACTTGGATGATAGTCTCGAGTTGCGGTGGCTATATCACGAGCTCTCCCATTCGTTGGAAGGGGGCACACTGGAGCGTCCTGGACTTCCAGTGGAGCTAATTATCTATATCCTTCGTCTTGCCGATTGTGTTCTCCCCTCTCCACGATTCAACATTGAAATCGGGGATCCATGCCATGTTCGCGCTCGGTCCGGAGACACTGTTTTCCAAACATGGTTTTCCACGCCCCCCCTCGATCGTGGCCTCCTTTCTAAAATTGCGAGAATGCAATTAAAAACGGTTTCCCGTGACCAGGGTTGGTGTAGCAACCCAGGTGCAGGGAGCTGGAGTTGGTTTGAACTCGCCATTATATCCGCGGGAGATCGGGGAAAACCAGCTGTGAAGAGAAGAGAAGGCTATGGAGAGGACTTCGTATGGCTCAGCCACCGCAATCTCGTCGCAATGAGGGAAAATCAACATCTCGAAGGAATGGTATTTGACCACGATCATGAAATCTGGCAACATCTAGAGGAGGGGGATAGAATTGAAATCAGAGTATGTGCGAGGTTTGCTGGATGGGAAAATAATGCTTTGAAAGGTGTCCTGAAAGTAGATGAATGGTTCGAACCCACATTACCCCCTCGCAATTCGTAATGCATTGATGTATGATACTTAGAATTGAATAACTTTGTAACGACCATTGCCTAATCTAGCCTTCGGGAGTAGACTGAGAACCATGCAACCGCCTTATAATCATTGGCAATCTGAGAGTTCCCTGCTGAATCATCAACTTATCGACTCGTCATTGACTAAGCCTCCGCTTGTTGGTACATAAACATTGAAATTTGCAAGGAAATACACCCAAGCCTTGAGATCTTGAGACATGTCCTCACAATCCGTAGCATTCGATCTTTACGGGACGTTGTTGGATACATCCTCCGTTTCAAAGAGTTTATCAGCGCATCTGCCTCAGCACATCGACGCGGATGATGTTTCTAGGGAATGGAGAAAGTATCAACTCGAGTTTGTACCACATATTAACTTTAAAAAAAAAAGGATATAAGACAAGGCTGACCCGACGTATATAGGTATACATGGCGTTTGACGTCAATGGGTAAGTCTGTTAAAGAGGAAGGTCTGATATGTGGAAGCTGTGATGCGAGCATACTTGACAGGCGTATACGAAAACTTTGAAGCAGTCACCCGCAGGAGTCTTGTTCATGCAGTTACCGAGGTTGGCGGTCACTTGAGCGATGATGCGATTGAAGACGTGATCAGGTCGTACGATAGGCTAAACGTGTGCGTACGTTTTCAGGCGTCAGCTTCTCCAAGCCTGAAGTCATGCAGTTTTGAAGATGTCCCTGAAGCGTTGGAGAAGCTCAAACAAATAAATGTGCCTACCGTGGTTTTTAGTAACGGTATGGTGTGCTTCATTTCAGGTTACTTACTTTTTTATAAACATTGGCTCAGGAACCAAGAAGGTACACTTTCCCCGGACAGTTCCTTGGCATGAATACTAAAACAGACACTTGCTGGACAGATGGTGGACAATTCGATTCAGAACTCACCCGACTTAAAGCATTTTTCCAATACGACGCTCCCGTTCGTTGTTGTAGATGAAGTGAAGGCCTACAAACCTTCCCCCGCGGTGTATCACCACCTTGCTCGAAAAGTGGGTAAAGAGAATCGTCTGCATGAGTTGTGGTTAGTCAGTGGGTGAGTAAAACCAACGGCTCGAAATGCACTGAAGTGATGACGTGACTATAACGTAACACAGAAATCCCTTTGATGTTGTAGGAGCGCGTCAGGCAGGCATAAACGTGATTTGGGTTGATCGGAAGGGGAAGGGTTGGTGTGATCAGTTGGGTGAGCCCACGAGAGTTGTCAGGAGCCTCCATGAGGTTGCGGGAATTGTTTCTTTGAATTGAAGAGGTGGTTTTACTTTGGTGGATTTTTAAATATGTTTTACGAGAATGTTCCCTCACCGTACCGACAGCATTGAATTCTGTGGTCACGGCAAATTCCAGGTGCCGTTGCCTTGAGGGAAGAACTGAGAATGTGATTTGGTGATTTCGGACATCTAGTGGTAAATGGTGCAATGCATGATTTGTCTTCAGACACTTTCTTGCCTAAGAACTGTCTATAGAATTGGCACCCGAAGTGATCCACGACTTCCTAGACATCTGCGAAGCTGGGGTGAAGATGGCTCAGTAATGTATAAGCAACAAGAATCTCTGTCCGGTGCTGTTCCTTATGCAAAAGATGGCTAGCTTACAAGCATGTAGAAGATCATGTCTGTGCCTGTCTTCATTGAAGATTGAAGGAACCGAAGTTGAGTCCTGCCTCAGAAATCGTTAATCCAGAGGCATTAAAGCATTTGTCATTTGTTATGGGGTGCTCCCAATTGCTGACGTGAAGATCTACCGGAGCTCCCGCACCTCGCTCGAAGCATCACTCATGTGCTGGCCGATCATACTCAGCTTGTTTTGTAATATTATAAGCACATAAACCTGTTCTCCGGTCACCATCGGGCTATGAGCTGCATTCCACTCACACTGGCTTTCTCCTAGATTGAATAACCATGTCTTGGATCATCAATGCAACTTTCCATCATCTTCGTCACCGTGAGCAGTAAAATGACCCCTGTTCACCATCATGCACCGACAAACCCACTTATGATCCCATTTTGGGAGAGAACCAGTGCGGAGACAATTGATGTTGTGTTAGTGAACGGATTCAAGTAGTACAGTGGCTCCAAAGATCAACTCTGTCGTGAAGGTGCCGGAGTGACTGTGACGCTCTTGAAACAGTGAAGGGAAAGTCATTCTTCATATAAAGAAGGAAAGCTACGATCGTCGAAACCTTTGTAGGAGTCAGGGTTTTGTTTCTTGAACGTGACCAGGACAATAATACATATCCGATATGTCGTTGAATCATTCCCATGTATCGTTCCTTATTGTAGTTCAAAGGTTCAGACCCGATGCCGAATCCATCCCATGCAATTTAAGCATAGTATGATTAAGTAGATAGGATTTCTGTTTGAAATGTTTCGGCTGTCATGATATCCCAAGCGAGGATTTGGATAGGTTCAGATGAGGGGTCTCGTCTCTGCTAATCAGTTTTGAATAAATAAATGGAGTGTAATACAGTAGTTCGTGGTGCTGTTGAATGACGGGAAGGAGGGCGTATGACAAACATACTTTCAGTCGCCGTGGTAGACTTCTCCTGTCATTACTTGAAGCATTTAAGTCTCTTCTATCCCGGGCGGTCTGCACAGCCAATCAGAGTAGCCTTTAGTTACGTAACTTATGTAAGCTCACGTGTTTGCACTTCTGCATGTCCTCCATCGCGGCCGCCATAACATCCACCTCTGGCCTTATATCATACCCTACTCCTACTCCAACACCCCCAACACCCTCACCAGCACCGGCAGCTCCTGCTCAACTACTTAGAGATCGTCTCTATGTGGGCAACTTGCATCCAACAGTAGACGAGTGAGATTTTGAACGGTATTACGCATGCTGGTGCTGACGCACATCTGTCCATAAGATATACACTACTGCAACTATTCTCCAAACACGGCAAGGTCTCCAAGCTTGATTTTCTATTTCATAAGACGGGCCCCGCAAAGGGGAAGCCGCGTGGTTATGCTTTTGTAGAGTATGGCACAAAAGAAGTATCTCATTTCATACATATATGTATCGACTTCCTGTGATTGATGGTCTTGTGATGTTCTAGGACGCGGCGAAGGCATTAGTTGGTTTACATGATCGGTTGGTACGAGGTCGTAGGCTGGTCGTCACATTTGCTCATCAAGTATGCAATGCAAATTCGCCCTCTCGAAACCTGCATTAACATCTCACTAGGCACCGCAAACCGACATGTCCTCCAGGCCAAATCGACGGCCAGGCACTGACACTACGCGACCCACCACGCTCTCCCTGCTCAAAACCCACAATCGACCTGAGGCGTAAGATTCCAGCGTACCCAGTGTACCCAACGGCTTATCCATCTGTATTTAGGACTAAAGACAAAATCGCTGCTCTAGAAGCCAAGCTGCGGCAAATGGAGCAGAAACCACAGTCCTTTGCACCACTCACCGTCCTACCCTCTTCTTTGCCACAGAAGCCGCTACTATCCACCCTTCCAACGGTGCCCGCTGGAGGTGCACAGCGCAAGCCGGGCACGAGCTCTAGTTCGTCTTTTCCCTTGGGTCTCCGTGCATCTGGATCGAGCGCGAGCCTCAGCACGGGACTGTCACTTCCTCGTCCTAGTTCGAGTTCATCAGGGTCTTCGACACAAGGATCTCTCGCTAAAGCGCCGCGGCTTGGCGGTGCAGCCTCACTTCCGCCAAAGCCTGGTTCCATCCTTGGTCATAGGCATTCAAGCAGTTCGCTTGGGGTCGCTCTCAAGCGGTGACCACCGCGCATACGGCATGTTTCCGAGTTCTCTTTGATTAACAGTTTGAATTCCGTTCGGGTGAACAAGGATGTGTAATTCGATGTAATGTTGTACCACCTATATACAAGTGCACTACGTAATAGGATGTATAGTATTGGAAACGTCGTGCGGTCATGGCGGAAACAGGAGAGAAAATGAAATCATGAATGCTGGTCTGATACATTACAGGTGCGTGCGTATCATACAGTATACGAAACACATGTTTGTTCTTCGAGCGAGTGATGCAGAGATATATGGACAATGAGGGAGAAGCGGAGCGAACAGGGTATTAGAGACGGATTTACCCGTGTCATGCATTCGTTAGGGTCGTCAGGACTGTCATGTGTCATGAATCATACTTTCGTGGAGAACTTGCTGGAGAAATGACGGATGATGGTCGTTCCATCCGACCACGTAAACGCTCCAGTTCACGTTCCAAACTAAAAGGTGTCGGATCAGTAACAATGTTAATATCTACCAGAACCAGAGCGTACCCAAGAGAGCGTGCTTTAAAGTCGGCAGCTTCACGTTCTGCTCGACGCTTCGCGAGTTGAAGATTACTCTCCGATGTTTGCTTTATTAATGCAGATCATGAACTTCAGGATTGATATAACAACAGGTTGTTTGCTTACCAACGAATCAATAGATTGCCTGAGATCTCCCACTTTCTTCTCGTAGGCTTTGACTTCATCTTCAAGTCGTACACGCTGCCTATCACTCTCCATGAGCTGGAATTTAGTATCCCGTACGCTTTTGTCAGCTGTACGGCTCATGCGGAGTGTCTCGGTCTTCTCTTTCGATTCTTGCGTTAGCTTGCTTGTCAGCTCTTCTATACGTGTCTCGAGTCTTCGTGACTCCCGTACGGGACGAGGCGAACTCGCGTAAGACTTTGTCTCTAGATCAACAATTCGAACGTTGAGCTCTTTTACTTGCTTCTCGAGGTTAGCCTATAGAGATGTTAAAACGAAACTAAATTCTATGTTAATAGTTGCGTACATTCAACTTGTCGAGCTCTGAGTTCTCAGCTCTGATCTTGTTCAACTCAACCTGACTGTCGTTCGCGAATGACTCCACTTTCTTCAGTCTTTCGTTAGCCAGATTGACCCGATCCTCTTGTTCTTCGAGAGCACTGCGCAACTCCTGCTTCTCGAGGTGCATGGCCTGTAGAACGCGATCGGAGGACATCTTGCTTGTCTCAACATGATGTTGTGCGATGTCGTTGAGTCGACCCTCGAGCTGTCGCCGTGCTTTTTGCAGCGCCGCACGGTCCGCCTCAGCCTCGTCGAGCACAGCGCGCAGCTCCCGTACTTGAGAGAGGAGCGAGACAATTTGGGATTGTTGCTCCGAATTGGCGTTATTAGACGCCTCATACGCAGCTGTGATATCGCCTATCTTGGTTTCCAAACGCTCTTTCTCCTTCTTCCACGCACCACCGTTATAGACTTCGTCGTCAAAGCGTAACTGCAGGTCATCGCGTTCCGTTCGCATGGTGCGGTTCTCCTCGCGTAGACGACTCATACTGTCTCTTTGGAACTGGAGTTCTACGTGATAACTATAAATCTCAGGAAGCCGAGAAAAAAAAATACCAGGCGAACCTTCACTAAGCTGAGCCAATTCAGCTATGACATACATTAGACAATGTATAAGAGAGACAGTGAGGGAGCTTACTTTGGTATTTCTTTCGAGTTTGATCAATGGTGAAGTCGCGTTCCGAGAGGTCTTTTTGGTATTGATCGCGCTCATCTTCCATCTCTTCGGTCAACCTACGCTTGAAGAGCTCCATGTCACCGATCTCGCGGTTCTCATCTTCAAGCTTCGACTCCAAATCTCGAATCTGCTGTTCAGCTGCTTGAAGGCGGGTTTCTGCTGTCTTAAGTTCACCCAGTGCTTGAGTATGTGCTTTCTCCGCGTCAGTGAGTGAACGACGGGCTGAAAAAGCGGCTTGAGATCGTCATATGACTCCTGAGGATGAGAACACGTACCGAATGCCTCTGCGCGAGCAGATTTCACTTTCGCAATCTCTGCAGCTTCCAAGCGACCAAGATAAGACTCAGCCTTAGACTTGTACGTCTCAACTGCTTCACGCAGCTCTGGTAGCAACGTTACTGTTCGACTTATCTTTGAACTGTAGGTTGGACTTACCCGTTTGAACAGTCGAAGAAGTTGCGGTAGAAACCTCGAGTTCTTGGAGTTGGAGTTGGAGTTTCCTTTTAGCGCCTCGATACAAAATGAGTAAAGGCAAGGACTCAATTACATGAACTTACTCGCTTCCTCGTTCTTAGCAAGGAATTCAACCTCTAGGCGATCCTTTAGGTCAGTAACGTCCGCCTGTAATTGTTTCTTAGAATGGGATAGCTCTTGGACTTGACGTCGATGGTCTTCGAGCTCAGTCAGAGCTGCGCGTTGTTGTGCCAACTAGAAAACATGAGGGAATCAGCGTGTTATAAGACTATGAGACTGAAAGCGGAACAACATACCAGTGCCTTTCGCGAATCTTCCAACTTCGTATAGCTTTCGCGTTCGTGGGAAATTGTGCTCTGAAACTTGTCCCACATGGCTTTAACGCCGTCCATTTGAGCGGCTTCAGCGGTGCGGCGTGCCTCAGCCTCCTCTTCCAACAGCTCCCCGAGGCGTGTCTTCTCACGTGCTAACCTATCTCTGTGCGCTTGTAGGGACTGCTTAGAGCCGTCATTGGTTTCGAACTCTGATGTAATCTCGCGCAGGGATGCCTCCAGGTGCTGCCGGACTCGGTCCGAAGCCATCATTCGTAGCTCAAGGACTTGAACTTGTTGCCGTAGAGCACTAACTTGACGATCCGGAGTGCGAGGAGGCTCTGCCTGCGAATCCTTTCGCATCCGCAGCATCCCGTTTGCCTCTGCCGATGCGCGCTTGGAGGGTGTAACATTACTATACGTTCTTATTTCGGAAGCTTTCCGGGGAGTGGCCTGTCGAGAGGACATATCTCGCTCCAAACTCTCATCAATGAACTGGAGTTCCTGCAGTAAACGAGAACGAAAAGCATCATCTTTTGGACCACTGCTTGCGATTAGGCGACGCATTTCGGCGTGTTGCTGGTCGATGCGTTGCTTGATGCGTTCCGCAGTGGTTTTCGCCAGCTCCGCTTCCTCAACCTGGGATTCTAACTGGGTGATTCGGGTCTCGTATTGGCGACGTAATTTGGGAAGAGCATTGTGGCCATCTGTTTCAGCTGCGAGAGTAGCTAGTTCAGTCTCTAAATGAGTCTTGGCTCGTTGTATGACATCAACTTGATGAGCAGCGTCCACCAGTTGGCTTTGTGAATTGTTCAGATCCGACTGTAATCTTCGCGCGTATCCTTCCGCGACTTCCCTAGCTTTGCGTTCCTTATCAACCTCCACAAGGGCACGACTGGCCCGTTCTTCTTGCGCTCGGGCGGCTTTCTCCTTAGCACGAAGTTCCGCTCTTTCTCGCTCTGCATCACGAGCCAGATCCTCTGCCTCGCTTGAAAGACGTGCTTTCGTTTTTTCCAGTGAACGAATATAAGCTGTTTGACTTTGGAGCTCCAGCTGAGCCTCCACTAGTTGACGGTCTGTGACCTTCTTCGCTTCTTCTAGCACGTGCACGTGCTCGACAATCGTTTTATCTTGTTTCGAGCGTAATTGTGTCACTTCCCAATCACGAGCATGCAAATCATTGAGTGCTTTGTTGAGTTCCTTTTCAAGCTTGGCGGTCCGATCTTTGTACTTGACAATCTCGGTGTGGTGACCGCTACTCGCTTGTTCAAGTTGCGCTCGTTTACTAGACTCTCCCTCAAGTTGTTTTCGAAGAGAATCCATTTGACGTACCCAAGACGCTTTCTCGCGTTCGATTTGGAGAACTGCGTCCTCAAAATCTTGATGCTTGACTTGGGCTGATGCAAGTTGACGTTCTAAAGTCTGGTCCAAATTGTCAGATGTAATTAGAGTGGCAGTGCAATGCATCTTGCCTCTTTTGACTTAATCGCCTCTGCTAACTGCCCATCCGCATCAATCTGACGAGTGCGAATGGACTGAAGCTCGGATTCCGCTGCACGTTTGGCTTTCTCGGCTCCAATGAGGGCAACCTCTGCTTCTTGACGTTGAGCCTCGAGAGCCTTCCCTTTCCGCAATAAATCATCGTGGCTGTTCTGCAGCGACTGATGCTCTGCATGCAAAGTCTCCAACTCCACTTTGAGTTTATTCTGCTCTTCTAGAGACAGTCGTCTGGCTTCGGCAAGCTGCTCTTGAAGACGACTGGCCTGCTGTCTGAGGTCACTGATTTCTTGCTCCTTGCTGCGTTCTACTTCAGCTCGTTTGCTGTCCTCCGAAGTTTTGGCATCCATTAGCTCCCGTAGTTCATCGATCTCACTCTGAAGTTTTTCGCGCGTCTGTGAGTCCCGATCCCGATCGGTCTTCTGTGCGTCGAGTTCCATAGCAAGAGTATCCAGTTGACCTTGTACTTCAGCGGATTGTTTCTTCGCTACGTCTCGCTCACGCTTGATAGCAATGAGATCATCTGAGAGCCGAGCAATATCGGCCTCCCGCTTCTGAAGCATACTGGAGTAATCAGTAGCAGTACGTGATAACTCTGCGAGCTGTTCCTTGGCTTGTCGCGCCTCTTTCTCCAAAACTTCTGACTTGGCGTGAACTTGATCACTGTAGGAGAGATAAATAGAATGTAATATAAACAAATGTCAAGGAGGATCATACCGTGCGGCAGCTTCAGCTGTGAGTCTAGCTTCCATGTCGATGAGCGCAATATCCATCCTTTCCTTGACCCGAGCGATATCTTCCTCCCGCTCAGCGACAAGCCGCCTTAGATCCTCTCCTGATTTTTCAAGTTCCTCCTTAACGCTGAATAGTACCTCGAGTTCTTTCATGGCGCGGTTCAACTCTTCCCCCATTTCCGTCTCTCTTCCAGTCCAGTCTTCCTCTTCCTTTTCTAGCCTTACTAAGTGCTCAGCAGCTTGATCGAAGGCTTCTTTGAGTGCCTCATACTTCTCCTCTGTGGCCTTCTGGGACCTCAACGCTCGGTCGAGTTGCGAATCCAATGTATCAATGTCGGCTTGTAACGCCAGCACATCATCTTCTAGTTCTCCCTCGCGCCTCTTGCTTCGTTCTAACAATCCATCCTTGTCGATAGCCAGGTTCCGCTCAGCTTCGAGCTCCTCTTCCACTTTTCGCTTGTCCTGTTCAAGACGCATCTTGAGAGCTTCTAAGGCCTCACGCTCGCGCTGGTCACGTTCTGCGCGTTCACGAATAAGTTCTAACTCGGCGTCTTTCTTTCGGAGCTCGTCATCATTCCGCGTAGCTGCAAGGAGCGGCCGCACCTATGTAAATACAGTATATGTGAGAGAAAAAATTGTACTCAAGGACAGTGCATACCTTGGTATAGAGTTGCCACCAAGGCCACTCTCGCAACTCACCATAAATGCGTGCGTTTCGTTGAATCGTCCGTATAGCGACGGCCCTGTTCAAGATCTTCTTCATCTGCCTTCGTGCAGTCCACATCCTCGCCACCGCTTGGAGCTTCGAGAACACATCGTATAACAATCCGTCTCTACGCTCCTCCAACTCCGCAAGAACGCCTGCTTTGAAAAATATCTTCGATGTACCGATTTTAAACAGTACCCTGTCCAGTTCCAGTGCATCTATCATGCGAAGACATGCCTTCCGACCGTCCATATAGCCTTTAGGGATGATACCCGGTGTGAGCACCTCATATCGTTGGCGAAATTGAACAAAGGGTAGACGATTAGGATATCCAAGGCGCGCGATTCGAATACCTTCCAACACACCGTTACATCGCAACTGATCCAAAACAAGGGGCACATCAACACGGCCCGGTCTCTTGTTAGAGTTCGGAACGATGCAGCGCACAAAGTGTGGCTGTGTAGCATGCAGTTGAGCCATGAGGCTGGCAAGTTGCTCCTTATGCCTCTGTCCCACGGTCCTGAAAGCCCCCTTCTTCAGTATACGTTTCTTGCCCACGGATCCTGAACCCATGGCGAGAGAGTCACCGAATTCCGCGAATAAGCCTGCAACATAACGTTCTGCTGAGCCAGCGAGCACACGCGTGAGGTTATCATTGAGTGGATCCTTATTCTTTTCTAGCCATCCGTCTGTGCGGTACTCAACTTTACCAGCATAGTGCTGCACAATAAAGCCTTCGCCTTGATCGAACCGCGCACGACTATATTTGCTGCGCCCTGGGTGTAGTGTCTCGTTCTCGGAAACATCGCCGGTCCAAAGCGCATGCAGTTTGTTCGTGAAGGTGAGGTCTGTAGCTTTCGGCATAATGCATTCCTCGTCAAGACAGCTAAGAATGCCGATTACCGCACCGCCGGACTCAATGAGGTCGATTGTAGGCTGTAGATCCAGACCAAAGTTATCAAAATTCCACTCAATATTTTCGCGCTGGTACTCCTCCTGTTCAAGAACGAACATGTGATGGTTGAAGAACTGCTGCAACTTCTCGTTCGTATAGTTGATGGTGAGTTGCTCAAAGGTATTCGTTTCCTGCAAAAACAGGTTAAAACATGTCTGCTTGGAAAAAAAAAATTTATGAACAAATATTTCAAATCCTGCGATATCCAGAACGCCAATAAAGGTGGACTTTGATGTCGGTCGCTCGAGGGCGCGATTGATGCGATCCACTAACGCACCAAAACTCTTCTCATACAGGGTCTTGCAAAGCGCGGACAGCTCATCAAGAGCCTGTTGTTTTGTACGTGCTTGTGTTACCCACTCCCGCCCTGCAAGTACGCGCGGTCGTAGTACGGCCTTGGTAAACTCCTGCACTGAGACCCCCAAAAGATAACAGGCCTTCTCTGCCTGTGCCGGCGTTTTAATTTGTGCCTGATCGGAGCGGTCCGCGGTAATCTCGATATTGCCTATGTGCAGAACAGCAGCGACCACCCTAAATAAGTCCAGTTGCTCGGTCTGGGTGAGGCCTACTACATCAAGGGCCGCCTTGAGTAGCCGCCATTCTTCGCGATCATCGACTCCGTCAATAGAGGCTCGACTCTTGTTTAGATACTCATAATCGTCTACAGTACCTTCAAGAAGAAGGGTATCTATTAAAGATTAAAGTTAAGAGGAGTATGTCCTATTTTCGAGGCTAGCGTTACTAACCTTTCAAACTTCCGCCGCCTTCTAAAAGGTGATAGAACACGTGGAAACTCCTTTCCATTTCTGAACGCACGACTACTCGACTCTTCTCCAGTAGATACCAGTCGATATTCGCGCCGGCGATACTTCCGTCAGGAGCAAAACTTATCCGAATAAATTTACCCTAAGAAAGAGTAAACATAAATTTATGCAATATACACATTTTATTACGCACGAAACGACTTGAATTATTGTTTCTCTGCGTCTGAGCATTCCCAAAGGCTTCCAGAATTGGATTTGCTTGTAATATCTGTCGTTCTAGTAGTCCTAACTTGCTAGCAAATCCGCTCGTCGATGTAACTTTATTCTTGAATGATGTGTTACGAGGTAATCCAGTCGCCGGTACCATGGAAGTGAAAGAGGAGGATCCGGACATGATAGAAGGAGAGCGGGAATGCGAAGGAGAGGGCGCGTGGTGTGTATCTGAGGCAATGGCTGCCAGGTATTGGATCACCTTCTTGGTATTCTCGGTTTTGCCTGCGCCCGACTCTCCCCTGTGCGACATTTCAGAATGACGTACACGCTACACACCGCCAACGCACGTAATAAGAATGCTCTGGTTTTCTCTCTCTTCGCCCATGTTTGTCCATGCACGTTCCGCAATGGCGAATATATGTGGTGGGTTCTCGTCTCTCCGTTTACCGCGGTATTGCTGAACTATTGCATCTGAGTAAAGAGGTAAATTAGTGTAAGGATTGATGGCGACCAAGAACAGTCCCGAGTTAGTCTGTCCGAGTACGGTTAGCAATGAATACAACCAGCAGCACTGATTACGGACATAAATGGCACCCGACCCATATCGTAAACGGAGGTTGTGCACCACACTGGCTTCGTTTAGAAACGTCAGGTCAGCAATATCATCCACTCTGTCAAATTTTGGGGGGTTCATCTTCGACAGTGCGTTTAAAGGTACTCTGCGAATCTATACTTAACCTACTGAGCTAAGGGCTGAAATATTACATGGAAAGAATGACATACCTCTCCTCCTGCTGCCATAATAATTTCGCCCACATCACCCTGTTCATTGATAACCCAACCACCGAGATACCCTTCCTTGTCATCGGGAACCCACACCCACTTCTTCTCATTGAATTCCGCTTGTAGTGCCGCTGCTCTTGCAGCCTCTGCGCTTTCAGACGGACGTGGCGCAGGCATGGCGAGAGCTGATCAGCTCCTAGGTAAGCCCCTTTCTTCGTTGACGGTAGCGACGACGCGTTCTAGGTCACGCACGCGTGACCGAACGAACATGTTAGTGTCACCTCTCGCTTACCGCTAACACACTGACATTCATCCTCGATTTTTTATTCGATTCTACTTCGCGAATTGTGGGGACTCATGTTGAAGATTTATTGAATCATCACAAAATCACGATCACACTGTGCCGTACTTGTGCAGTTCTTACTAGCGAACGCCGAAACTGGAGTAGCCCACTGTACATACAGTCACTCTCTTCGGCGGACTTTCGCTATACTTTCCTTGAAACAACCAAGCGGTGAAAATGGGGTTGGAATAATGTTGTTCGACGCTGACTCCTCTTGCATGACCATGTCTTCATCAAGGACGAAATTCACTGTTTAAGGAGATGGTCGTGCTAGAGATATATACTCCTTATAATTAAACCCTGGCGTTAAGACGTTTATGACCGTTCTGCGTACTCCTATCAACCTGGAGGTCTTAACTACGCCTCCGAGCTTCCGGGCCTCTTCAAAAACCACGATCATGAAAACTTCGAACCACCCAAATATTCTCCAATCTCCGAGTCTGTTGCCAGCCATGTTTCAGCTAACGGTAACGATTGTATTCCAGTCTGGTTCACCTCAGAATATTGCTCTCATTACCTCGAAACTGATACATCTCGTCCTCCAGGTACAAAGATTATAAATATTTTTGGCGTCGGATTTCTATCATGTGGTGCATTTATGATGATCTTACGCCATCTGAAGGTCCGAGCTATGTTCATCTGAGGATCTAGTGCGGTATGCGAGAACATAGACCAGCTCAATTCACGATCTCCATGGAATTCAACTTATCGCTTACTATTTGGAAATTTTAGACTATTCTTCACACGGAAATCATTTGCTTAGACAATGAAACTTTTATTTAATGCACCTCGTGCGCAGAATCCTTACTCCTGCGATATCACCATATTTCGGATATTCAGTAAGCCTACTTTGCGCGGAATGCATTTCTGTGGAGCACCTCTGGTAAGTCTAACGTTCGAATATGAGGTCACTGATACAAATCGACTGCAACACAAAATCTATGAGCTACCCCACACGCGACGTCACAGGAATATTATCAATACATCTTCAATTGGAAAACCAAGCAACTGAATTCTCCACGATCCTGCCATGATCTTACCTGCCCTTGAACTCATGAGCAACGCAAAATCAAATTTAGGATGACCACCCACCGAAGCTTTAACTTCCTGGCTGAAGCAAGAGCCCCATGGTGCCCACCTCGACGTGCTGGCACTGGGGACACAGAATAGTACTGCCTCTGATATTGACCGTAGGGGGCAGGAGCACAAAGTGCGGCTCTTCTGTATTTCTTTCGCACCACGTCGGAGGATCCATGTTTCGGCCTGCTTCACACATGGCGTTTTCGTAAAAGGCATGCTTATTTTTCCCCTTCAAATGGCAGAATATGTGATCTTTGATAAGAGTGTAGCACATTGCGCATTGATATCAACTTTCTACCAGAAGCATTCAATAATTTGGCATATTTATCGTACTACGGCAATTATAAATGCTTACTTGGCGCAAGATATGAGACCTGAATCCAAAGTCCGGATCGAGAAATGGGGACGTGATACAATTTTTATTGTAGACCTTCCCCCACTTATTATACTGCACACCTGTGGCATACATATTAATTGCGTGAAAGATCATACAGGATAGGAAGTTTTTAATCACGGGCCAGCTTCGCGGGGACAAGGAACACACCATCGATATATGGTTGATAACATCTCAGCCGTGTAAATTTCACAAAAGAATTTGTGGAAAGATGGGTGATATTTAGATGGTACAATATATAACAACTTGACGTTCACTGAACTCGAGCGAAGTAGGTGATGTCTTTGATCAAAACTCCAGAATCCAGGCCAACCTCTCCCCCTCATCAGGAAAACGAACCAGTTCGCTTAGCAAATAGCTACGTTATATAACTCCAGTATACTACTGCGGCTAGCGCTAGCTAGCATCGGCTACTTGCCATAGCTGACCTAGCCTTTGGTTCGTTGTCCTGATGCTGCATGAACACCGTTCGAAAATCCAGCTGCCAGTGGTTACGTTTGGGAATAATATATCATATATGTGTAAGTTTGTCCTGTTGAGCAAGTTGCATCATCGGTTCTGATCCTGTACAGTGCTCATTTAAATATACTAATAGTTTAGCAATTTAAAGGAAGATGGTAGGTAACGGCTTCGAATGGCAGTGAGTTGCACATCACTACACCACAATGTTCCAAATTTGGAGCGGGGGATAAACATTCATTCCATGGCAATGGTGGTCTTCACCCTCACAGAAGCTTTGGATACTGCAGGTCCGTTGGAAGTCCAGTTGAGGAGCCATGGTCACATTTGGAAATTCCATTGACATCATTGAAGACAGAATTGGCTTTTATGGTACCTACTTCAGGAGACTGTCACACCGCACCGAGCACACTTCCGAGACCTTCTCTACCCCTTACTGTACCAGTAAGGTACAACGTCGACCTAAGTCTTCGATTCTTACTTACTCTGCGATTTTGCAACTTAAAGTCTGACGCACTCGCTGATTTGATTTACATAAATTGTCTTTGAGACACATTTTCAACGTACTTATCGCTGCTCTATGAGACAGCTTTACCTACCTTCCAGGCGAAAGCTCTGCAAAATAAACGCTGAGATATAAGTAATCGGCCCGTGGACAGGCTGTAGCCTATTAGTCATGATGCATGGGCATTCACTCGCACGGGTCACTCGCACGGGGTCAACGTTCTCAAGAAATCTGCCTAAATGTCTATATAAATTCATATGAAGCGAACGATTCAAACTAATTAGCACACGAGGGTTACTTGTCAATATTGAATGAAGTTCAAAGACTTTTTATGTTCCCAGAAGGATACAGGGTTACCAACAGTTCGGGGTTGTGACTGTCCTCTGGTTGAGAAATGCCAGCCAGACACATGACTATTGCATTAATACATAAACGATTCAGACCCTGGCACCTGCGTTACTTGTCAGTTTGAACCGCCGAGTTCCTTCAAGTTTACACTCTACGCCTCATGTCGATTCCAACTCCGTCCGGTTCATTGATTCAACACACTTCGCTCCATCTCAACCAGTGGCTTCGCCACTGATCATTCGCACCACATTTGTCTCCGACCAGTATGCTATTCGATATCATGACATAACCTCTGAAACTTCTCTTCTGCATTCTTACTGGCATGCAGTGAACTGTATGTGGTGTGTACTCTTCTAGATTGTTTTTCCATACAGAAGTCCACCTTATACACATTTGACACGTAAGGCGGATCTATCTGATACTATAAAATGAGTCGCAATCAGGCATGATTTCTCAACGAGAGCCTCTGGTAATCATGACCGCAAACATCCTCGACGTTTCCTACGCCCGTGCCAACTTCCCAGGTGTCACGAAATCAAGCTATGTCCTCGCCGACAATGCTGGTGGATCACAGGTAGCTATCCAGGCATTCGACCACTCGTGGCTAGTCTAATACGTTATTTCAGATTGCCAATTCCGTGGTACTTGCCACCGCGGATTATCTCATCAATTCCAACGTTCAACCTAAAGCGGGATATCCCACTTCGCAAGTTGCTGCCGCACGTGTCCAACTTGGCGTGGATGCCACTGCAGCCTTGTTCAATGTGGGTTCGGACGAGGTAGCCTTTGGAACGACTACCGAGCAATTGCTGGCCAACCTGGGACTAGCAATGACAGGACGGATCAAGGATGGTGACGAGGTAATTGTCACTGGGGAGCACGAATGTGAGTGACCAGTCGGATATGATAGTCTGGTTAAGGGGATTGCCACGTGCCGCGTGCTAAAGCACGGCTGTCTATTTGGGTTCTATAATTTAATTACTGAGAGAGGCATTTTTTTCTCGTTTAGCGATTGTCAGTCCCTTCACGAAAATCGCCAACTCGCGCAATCCCAAGCTCAAATGTCAAACGTGGTTTCCTAAATCGACCAACCCCAACAACCCTTACGCCGTTTCCTATGTCCCCGCGATTCCTGATCTGCTTGCCATGGTAACCGCAAAGACCCGTATTTTCGCTTTTGTAGCTTCATCCAACATTACTGGAGAAGTTCTCGACGTACAGAGCATCGTAAAACAGGTGCGGGATCGCAAGAAGGCACTGGCTAATGGCGTGGATGATATGTGGGTTGTCGTTGACGTTGTGGCATTCGTGCCTCACAAGAGTTTCGATGTGAGCAAATGGGACGTCGACTTTGCTGTCTTTTCGTACTATAAGGTATGTCTTTCCTAAGATCTAGAAGAGCTATCTTATAGGTTGCGCCTGTAGCTGTACGGTCCACATACGACCTCGGCGCTGTATACGAGGAAATCTTCGTTGCCAACTATCGATTCCGTCGTGTTTTGGTACCTCTCTCGCACCAACCAAGATTCACCCAGCAAGCTCGAGGTCGGAGGGCGAGGCTATGAAGGAACTTATTCATGCTCCTACGTCTTGCCGTATCTCTATAGTCTCGCATTTCAAAATCCTGCCGGTTGTATCCAAGATCCTGAGGAACTTTTGACTAAGATAAGCCGCGCCGACATAAGGAAAGCATTAGATCACACTTCTGAATTGTTTTCCGCGCACTTGAAAGAACTCACGACCGCGGCTCTCACTTTTTTGACGAGCGACAGGATCTACAAACTTGGTGTACGGGTTGTCGGCCCGGAGACTGCGGATATCCGAGAGCCCACTATCAGCTTCCTAGTGGTAGGCCCAAACAACTCTATTGGTATGGGTAGCAAGGATTTCGTTGACAAGGTTGATAAACTGAAGACTGTGAGTCCAACTTGAGTCTTTGATTATATTTATTAATAGCCATGATGCAGGTTGCAATTCGCTATGGAGTCATGCAGACTTACACGCTCGTTGGCAATCTACCAGATTTCACAACAAGTGACCCTCCTGAACCAGGCAAGAGAACACTCGCCGATGGCGTCATCCGCTTCAGCCTTGTCCATTATAACACTCTGGCGGAAGTACAAGTGCTCATTACGGCCCTGGACACCGTCCTGTCTGCTCCGAGGAAGTAATAGTGCGTAGGGAGGCTTGACATTTTATTCATCTGCTAATATACTCGGACAGAAATCAATTGCTGTCGCGACGGCCATGCATGTCCTCGCCCCCAAATCCAATGTACTGTCTTCCTCGTTTGCACGAGATTTTTTGTATGTATATTAGTGTGATTGAATTTTTTTTGGCAAAATCCTATAATCCGACTCCGAAGGCGTGGATAAAATTACAGGATTTGATACCAAGTTGATAATCATGTCATTGAATTTGCTTACTAAGTTACGAGTATTGTACCAATCTTACAATCAAGTTAGGAAGTCCTTTGACTGAGATATTACAGTGCTGGGGGCCCGGATAAAAGGAGGGATGTAGTTAGCTTTTTATCCATTAGACTCATACTCATACTCTCTACTACACACCGCAGCACTTTCGCAATATAACGGTTCTAAACACATCCTGGAAACAGCGAGCCGAAGGGTAGACTAATGAAAGCAAAGTACGGCGGCAGCAAAGGAATGGTGGCCCAGGGGAACCGATGTAGATGCGAGGATACAGACTCCTCCAAAACGCCGCGTTCTAAGTAGTCGTAATTCTCCCAGTCTGTAGATGACGGTAAGCGGGAGGACATTGATCTTTTTAATTATACATAGTCTAAGGAGTACGTTCCCATCAAAGCTTTGACTGTGCCGTTCAAATTTGTAGTCTTGGATGTCAGTGGTCACTAGTGTAGAAAAGCGCAATAAGTATATGCACCCCGCGACGGGGAGCAGTGGCAGTGACATATCGAGCTACCCAGTGAAGATATAGTCTGAAAAGTTGAAGACAACAGGAATCCAAGGAATCTTTTCATACTCCGATCAAAAGCCTAAGTCTTAACATCGACGGCTGTCCCGTCACGCATAGACAGGAAAAAATGTCAACTCGTCCACAGTTATGGACAGAAGCAGAAATAGACGAAGATCTAGCAGATGTTGACATCAACATGGCGCTTGGAAATTATGGACAAGGGCAAATTTACGATGTCGGTCAGTAGTCAATCCTAGAAAGTTTGTTACTATATGCTTGATTCATATTGAATGTCTGTGGGATTACACAGGTGTTCCGCCCATGCTCGACGAGTCAACGCTGGTGGCAATGCAACACCAGATGGCCCAACAAGCTGCCTTCTCCCAAATCCCCGACGTTGTAAAGCGGGTCAGTCTCTTAAACTTATCTCTTCCCATAGCACTCACGTACCCTATAGTTTATCATTCACTTTCATCAAGCCGTACTTGAGCAGAACGTGCCAGAAATTACCGTTGCATATGAGACTGGTTGGAACAGACTCACTGAGAAATATTACTCGAAGCAGGAGTGGCCGGAGGCTGAGGTCATCGCACCCCTAGTTGGCGATGGTATGTTATTGGATAACATATGAGCGTTTCTGATCCAGGCTCGATCTGATAGACCCTATATTTCTCATCTTATATCGCGAGCTGTATTACCGGTGTGTATGGCCTTTCCTGGTTTGGGACCCCATTGATTCACGCTACCTATAGCCACGTATACTCTCGCCTCTCACCAGATATCGATGATCGTTTTCACTCTTACGAAAACAGCTGCGAGTTATTCAACTATCTACTGAGCACGTAATCCCGGTCGCCTTATGAAGCTCACTTTGCTCATATCATGTTTTAACCAGATTCTGACTCGCCACCGCCGCTATCTCTCCCTGATCAATGGCTCTGGGATATCATTGACGAATTTATATACCAATTTCAATCCTTTTCCGTTTGGCGTTCCCGTGTTCGTCAAAGAACGGAAGAAGAGATTCAGTTGCTTGCAGAGGGCGGTCAAGTATGTTGACCAACCCAATGTCCTAAATTCAGAGATATCCTCTAATTGCGTTAAACAGGTATGGTCCTGTTACTCCGTACTCAACGTCCTCTATTCGTTTATCCAAAAGTCTAAAATCAATGAGCATATTGTGGCTGTGCAGCAGGGCGCAAGTCCTGAGGAGATTGCGTATGTTAGCATTCATTATGGGCCATCATCTAGCCTTACACTTCGACAGTGAGATCGTCGGCGAGTATGGCTCGAAGTCGCTCTACAAGATGCTCGGCTACTTCTCGATAATCGGCCTTCTACGCGTACACACACTTCTCGGTGATTATACTCTCGCCCTCAAAGTTATGGACAACATCGAGCTCAACCAAAAGGCAACTAGAGGGTATTTTTCGCCGTAGCAATTCTTCTAACGATTTTGAGCAGGCGTTCTTCACTCGTGTCACGGCATGTCATGTCGCGACGTACTATTACGTCGGATTTTGTTACCTTGCTCTTCGGAGATATCCTGATGCAACCCGAACCTTCGTGTCCATACTCAATTTTATTTTACGTATGCGATCGTACCACACTCGCAGCTACCAGTATGACCAGGTGTGTTACCGTACTTCCCTGGACAACCTGCTTGACCCGATTGCTCAATGCATGGCCCGAACTAGATCAATAAAACGGCAGACCGCATGTACGCCTTATTCGCGATTTGTAATGCGCTATCACCGAGCCGACTAGATGACAACATCCTCAATATCGTCAAAGAACGCTATGGTGAGCAAGTCACAAGGATGTCGCGTGGGTACGTACCTCGTCTTGGTGTCCTCTTGGTGGTGTCATCTATATGCGAGCAGGGAGGAAGGTCTGCCAGCGTTCGAAGAACTATTCCTTTACGCATGTCCCAAGTTTATCTCCGCAAATTCACCGCCATACCACAATACTCCACTTCTATCTAGCTATCTCTCCTCTCCAACACCACCTCTCGAGCCCGCTCAGCACCACCTCGAGCTCTTCCTCTCAGATGTTCGCAGCCAATTGGTTGTCCCGACGTTGCGCAGCTTCCTCAAACTATACACAAGCCTTGATGCGGAGAAACTTGCGGGATTTTTGGATAAGGATGAGGAGGATGTTGTGCAGGAGATGATGGTCATGAAGCAGGCGAGCCGGAGTGTGAGCCGGGTTACTGGCGGAGAGAAGGGAGACATTGCTTCTGCGAATGGAGGTGGAGGTGGAACTGGCGGGCTACTAGATGGACAGACCATCTCTACTAGCGATCTTGATTTTGTCATCAATGAGGTAAGCCCGCTTGGCTAAATAATAAACCAATTGCTAAGTTCTTTATTTTCAAGAACATGGTACACATCGCTGAATCCACAGTCGGTCGACGCTATGCTGGATGGTTTATCCGCAACACGGAGCATGCGCTTCGTGTGCTTGATGCGCTCCGTGCTAGCCCGCTTCCGATCGCCACTGGTGCTGCTAATGGCGGTAGTACGAGTGGAAAACCTGCCACTAATTCTGGGGCTAGTGTGAAACCTGCGTGGGGTTCGGTGAAGAGAGTGGAAGTTGTGGGATAGCATCTCGTTCCATGTAGAACTGAGGGAAACCGTTTCCCCTCCATTCTTCTGTAATGGTTGATATAAATTGCTTCCCGCTGTCCACTAATAGGTAATACAATGTGAACCGCCGCATGTGCACATTGCCGAAGCAACTTTTTCCCTTGGTCATATTCTATCGTTTTAGCATGTCCGAATCCACTCAAACAAATCAACGAGTAGGACTGGCTAGGAGCTCGAGGACTAAATTACCATTTGACTTAGATCTAATGTTCAGTATCCTTATCGTTCACTTTCATCACCATGCTCGTTGAAATACCAACCTTAATTATCATGAGTAGTTATATAATTGGGTAGCTCGCCCACAATAAAAACCGACGTAAATTGACCATACCCATTACTTTCAAAAACATTTGATTCCGACAATCCGTTGGCTTCGGAGGAATGATTTGCACTTCCTCTAAGGTTGAGGACTAGTCGACCAGCCTGAATTCATGGTTAGTGAGAGGGACCATAGCACTATATCATATTTCTTACGGTGATAGTGACAATGGAAATCAACCACCTTGATGTAGTATTTTAGCCCGGCTCGCATCTAAGCAAGAGATCACTTGCTAACTTACACCTCACCAACCCCTTGCAGTGGACCATTTCCAAACTTCACCGTGAGGATGTTCAATATGTACATCCCTACCTGTATCGTAAGGTAATATAGTCAGATAAAGAGGAAATGGCTGACCCATTATGCTTGAAAGAAATAAATCACATTAGGCTCGGAGTCCTGAAATCGAAGGGAGCATAACCTTACTAACCTCAAGCAATACACGGCTCCATCCCTATAGAATAGTAAATATATAGGAGAAAAAACCCAATTTAAAGCGAACCTGAAAAAGACCCTTAAAACAGGGGTCAAGGAGATAGACTCAGAATGTGATGCCCGAATTTGAGTGAATAACATGAAGAGTGTCAAGCTAAGATAAACAGCTATGGATAGGAGACCAAGAATAAGAGTTCAACACTGATTCTTAGACAAGAGGTCTACACACCTTGAAAACATGTTGCAACTGCCCTGTATCGGTAGATAGTTAGTATTTGATGGCGAAAAACCACCAACTCACCCGCTTATGATCACTAGTCGATAGTTCGGAGTAATTGCTGGAAAGCAACCGGGTAATATACCCGGGTTTGGGTTGGCATAGGTGGTTTCTTCTGTTGAGGCAAACCCAAGCCCTACGAATACAAGAAGACACTGATAAGCTCGGAAGTGAGTTTGAGGACACCATATACTACGGAGTAACTTTACAATGAATTCTGCTACACATTAAACTGTTAGTTTGCAGTGCGTGCATACATTGAAACGCATACTCAGCCAAAGCATCGTCAACGCTACCGCCACTAGGTGATTTGATAAATTGCTGTCGTGACTTGCATGGACAATTTGGGGGGAAACTTACTCTTTTTACTTTTATTATACAACGCATATATTCGCAAAAGAATAAGGATATCAATCACAGGCACAAGGGTGACGGCGCCCCTAGGAAATATGAGAAACTTGCATCCTATTAGATTTACCGCTCACCAGGTCTGAAACGGGTCATATGTTTGGCAGCTGCATATCAAATAATCATCGACAAATACGTCGAAGTGTGAAGTGTTCCTACAACTGATGGAGGATGGTTTGACATTGTTTTTAGTGGTGTAAGAGGGAAAAACAACACACCTTCGCGGACAGAAATGTATTAATGGAAACTAATTACCTCGTCGGTATGATTCAAAGTATTGAATTATATTCGTACCATATGAATTCACAAGAAGATAGGTTACAGCATAATATCGGACGAGTAGATATAGCGCATTTATATATGACCATGGGAGCCTTCAAAGTAGGCCAGAAACAGGGTTGGTTATACAAACAGGGTTTATTAGATAATGCTCACCGCCAGATGAGATCTATTTCCTGCCTCGAAGTGATTACTATTTCATACACAAGTAATGCGGTCGCCGCCACTGTTGAATCATTCTAAGACGCGTATCCAGGCAATGATCCAACGTCGAGCACACCTGTATTGAGGCTGGTAGCGGAATTACCTTGAAGAACATGAACGAAGCTGGATAGAGAAGCCTGTTGAGCCATAAACAAAAGGAAGGAACTTGAAGAGCAGTGAGCAGTACTTTCTGCGAAGCGCGCCATGATCAATCCCT
Organism: Ramaria rubella; assembly: GCA_015039355.1. Lineage (NCBI taxonomy): Eukaryota > Fungi > Basidiomycota > Agaricomycetes > Gomphales > Gomphaceae > Ramaria > Ramaria rubella. The sequence goes on along the minus strand of MU134303.1, from coordinate 415,174 downwards.
TTATAAGACATATGGGATCGCTGGCTCGTTTTTCCGATGATATCAGTCTAGCTCAAGTTGTACGCCACAGCCCGCGGAGTGACTGAAATAAGACGGATATAAAAAGTTCACTTGGCAAGTACCACCACAGCATGTAGTTGCATAGCCAAGTTCTTGGAATTCCGAACTATCAGTCTTTCTTTAGTAGACGTGAGCCAAAACAATGACAAACATTCCGATTCTGAAGGCCTGACCTACTAACAGCATGGTGTCCACTGTCCGGTCCGGAGGCTAATCCCCAGTCCTTGGACTAGGCTTACTAGGGATGTGTTGTGTGTGGGATAGTCGAAGGAGGTATCAACAAGGAAAGTACAGCTAGCTCTGATGTGTAGTTTCAGCTTTTCCTACGATTTCATTTGTTGCGAGCTTACCTTGAAACCCATCAGGAAGCTGTCCCCGGGCGCTGTTGGTCGATCTGCTTCCTCTGTTCCGTTCGAGCCGAAGAGACAATCACAGTTGTTGGCTGGACGACGACTGGTCATTTTGGGAGTGTCTTCTAAACATGGGTTGTCATAAAGCTATCTTGTTATAGCAAACTTCTTCTGCGCCACGGCGGTTGGGCTGGAGCGAGCTCGGCCGACCATAACGTAAGTACTTTATAGCCTTATTCTTCATCGACTTTCAATTATTTTACATAAATTTTCGCTCGAAGGCACTGTTTAAATGTCGGCTTGAAGTGAAGGAACGGCAAAACATTATGTAAGCGAATATTAGTAGTGAAAGTCGAGCCCAAGTCGAGCCGCACGGGCTCGACTTCTCATGCCTAGGGATACAACGACAGTGAGTACGTACTCCGCTGCGCCGATCATTGAAAGGAATGCAGATAATTCAGACTAGTTCGTACCTATCAATATGAGACAGCCCCGGTTTGTATGTGTAAGGGCTGCTAGGAAAATAAGGCACCAATGAGTCAACCATGCAAGACTTATCTTAGGCCTCTTGATAGCCTCTACAACCAAGGGGCACGTCCGGAAGAAAAGGGGAGAGTTGAGCGAGATGTTGTTACTCCGCCCCTTCGAGTCTACTACTCTGTCCGAGCCGTGTTTATATACTTCAAATAGACCTCAGCTGAGGCCCTCGGGAATCCTATATTATTTCGTGGAGTGGGTGTTTTTAAAATCGTGTGGAGGCTTCCATCCGAGTGGGACGAAAGAGGTTGCAATTGAGGTACAGCCTGTTCAGGTTTCGCGTTATTCCGAGTCGTTGGGACTTTGAAAATGGAGTGAGTTCCGGATACCCGTTTCATTGTTTCATGATTAATCCAGCCATTACCATGACAAGCAACAAAACCCAACGAGTGTACTCTGGCTTTCGTTGTGTGCGGCTGGCCACCCTGCGGAGGGTGTGTTGGAGGGAGGGATCACGCCTAGTAGTTTGATGCTCATGATGGTTGATTCCAGCTCACCCTAGATCATTCTAATTTCATGAGATATAGAGAGGGTGGTACGCCGCGACCTTCCTGTTACTGATAATCAAAGGATTCAAGCGGAGGACCTAACTTGAACAATATGACCCACCCGGTGATTTCTAAAGGTCCATTCCTCTTGCATTGAATAGGAAGAGATGCAACCTGAAGTTAAGGGATTCCGGAAATGGTACGCCCTGTCTTAGCTATGCAGTATACACTCATACTCGTAGTACCTTGGATGCGACCGCTGTTCTGGTTTTTCGTTCCTACCTATATTAGGATGCGCATGTGGGAGGTTCTTGGGGTGTCAAGACAACCGACATGAGGACCACTGTAACGGTGACGGGGGCGATGAATTACTGGACTCATCGGCTGTTAATTCACCCCCCTCCCAAGTGTTAAGTATGCGTCATAGATCCTACCTGAATTGACTGGAATAGAGCTTGAAAAATCGGGATATCCCATATGCAGTCTATCGTCGCATGAGGCGCAAAGAGAAACACCTAGGTAGCCCAGTATCACGTATATAGTTAAAACGAAGTGTCGGGCCGGATGGACCCAATAACTATGTAAGTTTCACAGCGGGACCTTCATACCGACTGCAAATACCTCCCACCTCTGAGAAATAAACCAACATATTTGACCGGCTCACCGGTGACCTTCGAATACACCTCTCCGCCGCGTCATCCACACTTCCGCACCGGCGCTCATCGCCGTGCGAACGACATCACGGGCGCCACGGGCACCCACATCACGCATCCACCTGCCGGCACTGTCACCAACAGTGAGCTCAATGCTGGGGCAATTCCGGCTCAATAAAATACAGATAAAATACGAAAAATTCATAAAAATCCATACAATAGCATAGACTTATTTAAACAATTCTGGATGGCATACAACCCCCTGCCAGCACTGCCAACAGCAGTGAGCTCACATATGAGCCTCAAATATTCTCAAAAAATTAGAAAAAAATTCAGAGGAGCACAGATAGTTGCCCCATCAATATACTTAGCTTGGCAGTCTTTTTCTGGTCACTCTATGAAACATTACATCCACTACAGCTTGTGCAGCAGCTGGTGCTCATGGTCATCCATCCAGATCACTTTACCAGTGAGTTCTTGCCTTTATGATGTTTCCAACCCATCTGTTCTGTGGATATTAATAATAATTATGATTTTAAAGTAATCAATGAGCTCAATTTGACCCTGGTTTCTGACTGGACTACTCCCTATATATCATTCCCCAGCTCCTCAGCAACTCACCAGTGCTTTGTGAATCACTTTCAGCTGTCTCCAACCTATGGAACTGTCAATAATGCTTATTTAGTTGTTTTATATTGTCTTTGGAGCTCTGTGACCAAGGGGGGAGGCATATTATAAGCTGGAAGGTGTCAGATGGTGCATTTATGCCTCTTGCCACTCCCAGCCTTTGTTTTGGTTGTGTCTGACACTCTCCCCTCATTGTTTACTTCTATTCCATGAGTTCTATACCACTAATTTGCCTGGGTGTTGGTCTGGGTGCTGATTCTTCTCCCCTCACCTCCTCACACTTTCTGGTGCTCCCTCAGCACCCCATGGGCTTTGTAATTGTTCCTAAAGGCATCTATTCTGTTTATTTCATCTATTCTAATGATTTTATGTAACTTATGAGCCTCCTATACCAATTTCTCTTCTAGAGAGAACTCTAGAGGTTTTCAGGCTCTTCAAGCTGTATCAAATAATGTAGTGAGTTATAAATAGCTATAGGGTCATTTACTGCATAAATATATATTTATACAGTGCCATGAGGCCTCTGAACTCTTTTTACTTGAGTGGAGAGCAAGGAATACGAAACTTATTTTGACAGGTAAGATGGTGTTGCCAACTAATAACCATTTGTTTTCAGGGCTGTCCCATGTGTTAGTAAGCTTACAGTAACACTATGGATGCTGTGTATGCCCAAATACTAGCCATTTACAAAGCCCTATCCTTCGTAATAAAATATTCAACCAAATGCTGTATAAATTATTATCACATGCTATTGAGTCATAAATTCAATTTTAGATAGACAATAAATACTCTAGAATAATATAGAATAAGTTTTGTTAGTGACCCCAAGCCACCATCCTTCTGTGTTGGCCAATGTGGCTGGTGATCCATTGAAGGTCACACTGTGGTTTCTACCTGGTGACAAACAACAAAACCTGCCAGAGTATGTCAGTCACTTTGGGCCACTAACAAAACTTATTCAATGTTATTTTAAAGATTTATGGTGCATCCAAAGTCAAATTTAAGACTCAATAACATGTAATAATGGTTTATACATTATTTGATTGGATATTATATTATGGAGCATGTAGCCATGTATATGGCTAGTATACAGGCACACACAGCACCATAAATACTTTAAAATAGCATAGAATAAGTTTTTTTAGTGGTCCAAAATGACTGACATACCCTGGCAGGTTTTGTTGTTTGTCACCAGGTCAGTGTGACCTTCACTGGATCACCAGCCACATTGGCCAACACAGAAGGATGGTGGCTTGGGGTCACTAACAAAACTTATTCTATATTATTCTAGAGTATTTATTGTCTATCTAAAATTGAATTTATGACTCAATAGCATGTGATAATAATTTATACAGCATTTGGTTGAATATTTTATTACGAAGGATAGGGCTTTGTAAATGGCTAGTATTTGGGCATACACAGCATCCATAGTGTTACTGTAAGCTTACTAACACATGGGACAGCCCTGAAAACAAATGGTTATTAGTTGGCAACACCATCTTACCTGTCAAAATAAGTTTCGTATTCCTTGCTCTCCACTCAAGTAAAAAGAGTTCAGAGGCCTCATGGCACTGTATAAATATATATTTATGCATTAAATGACCCTATAGCTATTTATAACTCACTACATTATTTGATACAGCTTGAAGAGCCTGAAAACCTCTAGAGTTCTCTCTAGAAGAGAAATTGGTATAGGAGGCTCATAAGTTACATAAAATCATTAGAATAGATGAAATAAACAGAATAGATGCCTTTAGGAACAATTACAAAGCCCATGGGGTGCTGAGGGAGCACCAGAAAGTGTGAGGAGGTGAGGGGAGAAGAATCAGCACCCAGACCAACACCCAGGCAAATTAGTGGTATAGAACTCATGGAATAGAAGTAAACAATGAGGGGAGAGTGTCAGACACAACCAAAACAAAGGCTGGGAGTGGCAAGAGGCATAAATGCACCATCTGACACCTTCCAGCTTATAATATGCCTCCCCCCTTGGTCACAGAGCTCCAAAGACAATATAAAACAACTAAATAAGCATTATTGACAGTTCCATAGGTTGGAGACAGCTGAAAGTGATTCACAAAGCACTGGTGAGTTGCTGAGGAGCTGGGGAATGATATATAGGGAGTAGTCCAGTCAGAAACCAGGGTCAAATTGAGCTCATTGATTACTTTAAAATCATAATTATTATTAATATCCACAGAACAGATGGGTTGGAAACATCATAAAGGCAAGAACTCACTGGTAAAGTGATCTGGATGGATGACCATGAGCACCAGCTGCTGCACAAGCTGTAGTGGATGTAATGTTTCATAGAGTGACCAGAAAAAGACTGCCAAGCTAAGTATATTGATGGGGCAACTATCTGTGCTCCTCTGAATTTTTTTCTAATTTTTTGAGAATATTTGAGGCTCATATGTGAGCTCACTGCTGTTGGCAGTGCTGGCAGGGGGTTGTATGCCATCCAGAATTGTTTAAATAAGTCTATGCTATTGTATGGATTTTTATGAATTTTTTCGTATTTTATCTGTATTTTATTGAGCTGGAATTGCCCCAGCATTGAGCTCACTGTTGGTGACAGTGCTGGCAGGTGGATGTGTGATGTGGGTGCCTGTGGCACCTGTGATGTTGTTCGCATGGTGATGAGCGCTGGTGCGGAAGGGTGGATGACACGGCAGAGAGGGTCACCAGTGAGCCGGTTGGATTTATTTCTCAGAGGTGGGTTTTATTTACAGTAATATTCATGTCTCAGTGCGGAGTGATGGCGAGCCTGCGAGTCTTGAACGGCACACATGGGCTGGCCTTCCAGATTGCAGCTTATATAATCTGCCTGTAGATATAGCTTTCAAACAAAATATATTTTGTTCTCCTTCGTCCTGACCTTCACCATCTCGAGAGTCACCCAAGTCCTTTCTACCCCCCCTTACTCAACTATGCCTGGTAGCGCACCCCCTGCAGGCAGCTCCAGAAACTCATCACAACATATTGATCCTGGCAGCACAGCCACCACTCAAAATCCGGCGCCACCCACTGCTGCCCTAGGTCCGACGACAATCAACAGTTCCACAATGGATCTAGATCGAATCAGGGATGACATCAATGCAATGAGAACTCGCTGCAACGATCAAAGGGCTCTGAAAAGATTGGCCAATGAAACAACCTCAGACAACGAAGATCTCCTCTCCAACACAAACTTGATCAATACTATCTCCACACGCAATAATCCCCCACCTCTCAGCATCAATACTCAACTCCCCCCTTCCACCACCAACTCCAATCCAACTCTTTCCCCATCAGCGCATACAACCACTCCACTCCTACCCAACGACACTTCTATTCCCCCTCCCAACAACTCCATGCTTTCCCTTACCACGATGACCAAGCCTTTCGCCTTCGCAGATGATGTCGCCAAGAAAAACAAACAACTAGAAATGTTAGAGATGATACCGGATCAGATTCTTACTATGGTCAGAGAACGAGTTTATGTTCCGCTTTCCTTTTTTCTGGCAGACAGCTTGGACAGAATTAGATTAGACCAGGACTTAAAATCTCACAAATCCATCTCACGAGGCATACACATCTATAATCCTGATCAATTCCCGTCCGAAGAGGATTTGGACCAAGTACAATTTCAACAAGCTTACCACAATTTCATGTGATGTCTTGTTGAAGTAATGGAACCTGGCTCTGAACTTCCTCTGGCTTGGGAGGAACACTTTACTTGCTTCACACAGAACCCTATCATGAGACCACATTTCAAAGCCTTCCAATGCATGGACAGGAGAATGAGGAAACAGCTCTTCGACCATCCTTTTCTTCCTGAACCTACGAGCAAAACTTATGTACAGGGTTTCTTCATGGCTCAGCAGGAAATCATGCAAGAAGACACTAGATGTGACATGAGAAAGCTTGAAGACCACATTCGTCAAACCTCTCACCGTGATCATTCTTTTCCTCCATCTTCATCTTCCCATAACAGCTCTTATTCTCAATCACATACTTATTCCGACAGATACAATAATAGATATGAGCCTTATCCCAAGAGAAACCAAGATAACAACTCGCATTCCTTTCAGAACATATGCTTACGATGTGGGAAGAAAGATTCACACATTGCCTCACAATGAAATGCATGCACAGTTATCGGCAGGGATGACCTCAAACCATTGGTTACTTACAAAGGAAAACACTTGGTCCACAGTAGCGATGGCCTCCCTGTCTCTTTCGATTCAACCTCAGTGGGAGCTGCCCCAATATCGCTGGCAAAGGACACGCACCTCACCAATGTTCGCTTTGCACCACCACCTTTCATGGAGCAGTCCAATGCTCTCGCCACTGAATGCAACAAAATTTTCACCCCATACATACCCACACATTTTGAGATCGTTTTACGTGAGGCCGGGCTCACACGCAAATATCCTAATCTTGTTCATGACTTAATTCATGGCTCACCTATTGGCAATCCTAGACCTATTCTCAGCACTATATTATTCCAGAACCTTGCATCAGCTAGAGACAAACCTGAAATTATATCACCGCCAAAATCGAAATAGGCCGCATTTCTGGCCCTTTCACTATAGACGAAGCTCACACCATTCTTGGTCACTTTAGAAATATGCCCTTAGGTCTTGTGGAGAAGGAACCAGGCTCAAAAAGTTATCGCATTATTTGGCATGGTTCCAAAAAAGACAAATTCGGCATTTCCACTAATAACATGCTTGATTCCAACGATTTCCCAACTTCTTGGCATTCAGCGTGGGTCATAGCGACATATGTAAGTATTCAACTCATACACCATTTATTATATTATACAAACACATATATTCAACGCTATTATCATTATTTCTATCATTCACTTATCCCTTATCATGTGCACATTGAACATATTGCATCCCATGCATTATATTCATATTTCCATGCAAAGGAATTATTGACATCGCATTTTACTATCCTTGGCTTCCCATCATCACCATTATTCAACCACATCTTTGCGACTTCATCCTATTCTAGTGCGACACATTACACATTTATCCTATCTACAACATCCCACGTCCACATTATTCCTTTATTTTCATCATTACATTTGGAGACACTTCATACACATTATTCATGACATATTATCACTATTCACCCCCTTCATTATCTTGACATATATCCTCTCTCATAACGTTTTATTCTGCCTGACATGAACATATTCATACATCACATACTCATTATTTTTCTTCATAGCTCGCTGACGCACTGAAGGGCACACAAGCTGCATGCATGGATATGGTTACGGCCTATTGTAATTCACCCATCCTACCCGTGCACAAGTGTTATCTTCCCATGTTCTGGTGGGATCGCATTTTCATTGATCACTGTCTTCCATTTGGCCTCGCTACCGCATCCGGGATACAGGGCTCGATAGCAGATGCTACGATCGATATTTTGAAGCACAACTCCATTTCACCTGTCTTCAAATGGGTTGATGATTTCATATTCTATCGCAAACCATGCAAGGTCAACGGACCAACCACCTCCGAACTTCCAATATCTTATAACTACGCTTACAACTTGAGCCATATCATCCACATAATGAACTTTATCGGTATTCCTTGGCACCCAGTCAATAAGAAGGGCCATGATTTCTCTTTCAATTCCATCTATTGTGGGTTTGCTTGGGACCTCATTTCCAGATGAGTGTCTCTACCCGAAGCCAAGTGGACGAAATACCTCGCTTGGGTCACGACATACATGCTGGCACACAAAGTTTTGTTAGAGGACACACAAAGGATTGTCGGCTCCCTTCAGCACACAACTTTCATTTACACATTGGGCCATTCATATCTAGTGGCCCTGTATAGATTCGTTGCAGCCTTTCATGGCAATTGGTTCAGCCGTCACCGCATTCCCTCTGACGTCAGACAGGACCTACTATGGTGGCGTCACACCTTGGAACATCCCAATCTGTCGAGATCTCTCCTCCCTTGCACCTTCATTGACAGACATATCTACGTAGACGCTTCAACATCCTGGGGTATTGGTTTATTGGTAGGCCACTCATGGGCTGCTTGGCGCCTGGATGTCGGATGGAATACGGAAGGTAGAGACATTGGATGGGCCGAATCTATAGCCATGGAGCTAGCTTCCTTATGGATCATTTCACAAGATATCAAGGATGCTCACATCACTGTCCATGGTGACAATACAGGCGTTATCGGCACACTCCAAAAAGGTCCTTCTCGCAACCATGCTCGTAATGCATCAATACGCCAAATGGCCCTATCGCTCATGCCCCTAAACATCACTATTAACCCTGTTTTCGTTGCATCTTCTGACAACCTTGCGGATCCCATTTCTCATGGCGAAATGGGTCCAGAGGCTATGCAACTTCCAATCCTGTTTGAGCTCCCAAGTGAGCTCCATCACCTCCTTCATTATGTTTAGACGACAACACGACGCTCTGACCGCACAAGTGCGTGCTGGTCTACTTGATTCAGGGGAGTCGAACACTACCCATTCTGCTCCACTGTGCCCTGTCTGCAAGCGCAAGCCCTGCATATTGCGGGCATTGGGCAATCATATTTCTCCTTCCGCATATTGCCCTCATGTCTTGTCCTCAGAACACATTACTGAGTGGTCTTCCCCTTTTGCTATCCAACATCGACATCTTCTTGAGCTGCATTTTCCCCAATCCCACATTCGCCGGACACAGGACGTCATGTGTTCTTCAGTGGTCAAGAAGACCAAAGCCAATTGGGGCGCTTGCATTTTACGATTTAACCAGTATTGTGATTCCATCGGTGTTCCTGAAGTGGTTGCATGCCTGCACCTGAATTCTTATTGTGCCTCTTCGTAGCCAATTATGGAGCTGGCTCTGTATCAGACGATTGCATTAACAGCTGGCTAGCTGGCATACACAGATGGCATCAAATTAACGATGCACCATGGTTTGGTGATAAGGCCCTGAGCCTTACCATAAAGGGTCAGACTGTTATATTCATTTGTCATATGCACATTTATTGATCCTCTTCGTTATCTCATATACACAGGCACATCTAGACTCGTTCCTGAAGAGTCCTGCCAACCCGCACGTCCACCAGTCACTATTGAGCACATTGAATGCCTGCGCAAGCATCTTGACCTTTCAAACACCTTCGATTCAGCCATATTCGCCATAGCCACCATCGCCTTTTATGGTTGCTGTCGATTAGGCAAACTTACAATCCCTTCACGATGCGCCTTTAATCTGTCCTTTCATGTGACACGCAACTGCAACATTTCTCGAGGGCGTTGCATGTCATGGACGAGTTTTCACTACTATTCACATCCCTTGGTCGAAGACATGCCTAGGCAAGGGTGACGACTCACACCTCATAGACACGCAATCCTCTTCTTCTCCCGTTACCGCACTGGAGCATCACCTCGTCGTTAATCACTCCATCCCTCCGAGCGCTCCTCTATTCACTTGGCGCACTGCCACAGACGGATGGGAACCGATGACCAAAGAGTGGTTCATGAACTGATGCAATGATATTTTCAGAGATCACGGTCTTCAGATCATGGACGGACACAGCTTCCACATTGGAGGAATGACATGGCTCCTTTTCCTAGGGGTTGACCCATGGATCATCAAGGTCATTGGACGTTGGTCATCGGCTGCCTTCCTCACTTATTGGCGCAAGATCAAGCGCATTCTACCCGACTTCATAAGCGATGCATACCAGGTGGTCCAAACTTTATCATCATGCATGTCTCGTTTTGTATTGAGCTTATAGACTCTTTTCATTATTGTCTCTCATTATCCAGCCTCAATATCGTTTTGTATTCCAGTTACTTCCAATGAGCCACTTATCAATAAGATTCTCGCACTTCGCAATGCACATATACGGTTAGGGGATGCGAGAGGATCCGGAGGATCCACTCACAGTCTGAATCATGTTGGAGCCCTTCTCCTCCCCGATTCAGTTTTGTGGGTGGTGGAGTTCCTCCTCCACACCCTCATGCTCCGAGGCCCTGTTTTTGACACACACACGTTGGGTCATGTCACCTGCAGGTTCGGATTGGCTGCTTAGTCACAATCCTCTGGATCGTGTGCCTGTGAAAACCCAGGCTCCTCTCCCCCAACCCACGGAAACCTGAAAGATCCACGTCTTCAGGTTTCCGCATTGCATCATCTATTTATCTCTAGCATATACATTCGGATAGCCAGTGTATGAAGGTTTGAGGCATCAGTCGATTGGTACCACTCGGCATATCGGTGCAGGCACCAAAAGCACTGACAACTAGCCAGTCAGTTAGCGAACGAAATCCCCCTGGATCCCCAAGTTCGTGCACGTGACTCCTGGCAAATTGCAAGCATAGGTATCCCACTCGCTAGTAATTGTTGACTTAGTTACAGTATTTGAATCTCATCCTTGAGCTACGAAAGGAGACGAGAAGAGCGAGCAGGTACGGTGTGATGCCAAGGAGGTGCCAACACATGTACAGGAGCTGCAATGTAACTAGAAATACATGACAAGACACAACTGGAAGTGACGGTTGTGTTAAAAAACCCCTGCGGGGAAAAAATGTGACCATGCAGGACATAAATAAGCAACACAAGGTAGAGACAAAGAAAGAAAGACAGAAAGAAAAAAGCCCAGAGAGGTGGGCAAGCAGGAACTAAATTTGGCTTGATTTTACTGCTACTGCACTACTGCTTTGTGCATTTTTCCCAAAACATCACAAGCTTGTGCCAAGCAATGATGAGTCTTGCATCTGTTGAACAGCTTCCAGGCTGACCTGGAGGGCACTCTGAATTTACTGTAACATCTCACTATTTGATAACAGATACCTACCAGTACACTCAATTACCCCCAAACCCTATTAGCACTCCCACCTCAGTCCAGCACCTCCAGAACCACATCTGAGTCAGCTGAGCCTGAGCTCGCACTTGCTCATACTTGCCTATTACATCTATATAGTAAACGTCAATGGTGGGTCTGTGGGTGTACGCTGACTCATGCTGGGTAAGATGCTTGGTAATGCTTGGTCAGCCAAATAAATGCTCCTGGGGCCCCAGAGCAACCCCAATTAAATCCAGAAAAATACACCAAAAATCAGGGAGGCTACTGGAACCTCCCTGGCACTTGCCTGAACCTCACCCTGAGAAAATAACAATAATAACACAACAGTGCCTTCCCAGCAACTTTAGGGTTAGGGTTTCTGGTCCTGAGACTTCCTGGGCAGCCTTGAGTGTCAAAATAAAATAGTTTCCCATTTGAGAATCTGACTTAGAGATTCTAAGTGGGAATCCAATGAGCCAAATCCAAAAATATGAACTGGACAGTGCAAATCTAAACCAAGCATTGGACAATCCAACTTCCAAATGGCCAAACTAATTTTAAACCAGCCAATCTATGATTCAAGAAATCTAATTCCAGATACTCCAAATATGAACTGGACAGATTATCTAAATTTGAACCTGCCAATCCAACTCCAAACTGGTCACTTCAATTTTGAATCAGGCAATCCAATGGCATATCAGATAAAACCGACTCTGAACTGGCTGATTGGCCAATCCATGTCTGAATCCACCAACCTATGTCTAAATCAGACAATCTAACTCCAAACTGGACAATGTGACTTCAAATCAGCCAATCCAACTCTGGACCAGCAAATTTGAGGGTTGAGTCCAGACTGTCTGATTCTGAAACAAACAATCTGACTCCAAACTGGACCAATTATCCAACTCTCAGGCAATCCAACTCCAAACCAGTTGTCAATCTGATTCTGAACCAGACAATTACAAACTGGCCAATTAAATTCCAAATCAGACAATCCAACTCCAAAATGAACAAATTAAACTCCAGACCAGCCAATGTTATTCTAAACTGGACAATCTAACTCCAAACCAGCTGTAACCCAAATTGGACGATGCAACTCAGACTGGCCAAATTTATATCAAAGCAGATGATCTGACTCCAAGTCCACCAATCTGAGAACTGGATAATCCAATTCTTGGATAGTCTAACTCCAACTTCATCAATCCAACTCTGAAGTGGCCAATATGATTCTGAATTGGGATATGTAACTCTAATCTGACTCTGAATCATCCAATCTGATTGAATTGGTCAGTCTGACTGCAACAGACAAGCCAACTCTGAACCGGCCAATCTGAGTCTAAATTGGACTGTCTGATTCTGAATGAAATAATCCAGTGAACTGGACAATCCAAGACTCCCAAGTTACTCAAACCAATGAATGTGATTCCAAATTGGATTGCCGGATTCTGAGTCAAACAATTTGACTTTGGATTGGGCAATCAGATTCTGAATCAGACAGTCTGTTTTTTTAAACAATCTGACAACATCCAGCCAAACTGATTCTGAATCAACCTGAAATTGGACAATCCAACTGAACTATCTGCTCTGAACAATATCATCTGATCACCCACTCTGACTCTGAACTGGCAGATCCCATGCTCAATTGAATGATCCAACCCTGAACCAGCCAATCCAATTCTGAATCTGACACTGACATGAACTGGACAACCTGAATTAATCTGATTCAAGCAAACTTGAACAATCCAAATGGATAATCTGACTCTGAATTAGACTATGCAAGTCCGAATCAGGCAATATTAGAGAGTCTGATTTGAACAATCTAAATCTGAATTGAAAAAATCATGTCTGATTCAAAAATCACAAACAGGAAAATCTGTGTACAAAATCAGGGATGCAAATTATTGGACATATTGCTGACTTTTTATAGAACAATGCAAAAAAACTGCTGAGCGTTAGCAAGGCCATGTGACATGTAGTATTCACTGTGTAATAAAAATACAAGCATTGGAAAATATAGAAATCCACTAAAGTCATAATGGGTGCCATGTGTAGCACTGGTCACTTGACAATGAAGGTGCTGTGACAACAAATATCACAGCAGTTTGCATAAGTTAAGGTGCCAGCCCAAATTTGGACCCTGAGCACATTTTGTAAAGATTAGTAGCTACAGCAATGAGTGTATCAGATAATAATAAAATGTATAGAATATAATTATGACATAATTAGTGACAAAAATACTATATAAAAAAGAAAAGAATTGGAACCATTTTTCATTTCATCTGTCTCACTCTAAGTCTGGCAGGGAACTGGAAAAAATATAAGCTCCAAACCTTTGTAATTTTTAGTTGGTATTAGCCATAATTATATTGCTATACACATTTTGATTATTCTGATAAACACATTGCCATAGCTAATAATCTCTTTCCGAAGTGGCCTGGGCTCAAATGTTCAGCTGGCACCTTAACTTATGCAAACTGCTGTAAGGATGTTCTGGTCCAGTGAGTATTTGTATTGCTAACCGATAAGTAATACATTGACTTTGGACAACTTGAAAAAAATGGCTGTTTGAATACACAGGAATAATGTAATTTTAAATGTGTAGCCATGTAGAAATATTTTAATTTTGAATATATTCAAAGCAAATGCCTAATGGGGTGCCCGTGCGTAGCACGGGTTACTCACCTAGTATTGGACTACTATGTTACTTAGCACTGGCAGGGGTACTGCTATGGCTCGTGAGTCTAGCGAGAGCTGAGTCACTGCCGGTGCGCCGAGTGGTACCAATCGACTACAGACTCTGAAGGTTTCGCTGTGAAACCTACATAATTGGGTCCATCCGGCCCGACACTTCGTTTTAATTATATACGTGGTGGTGGGCTACCTAGGTGAAGAGAAACGCTTACGTGAGATATTTAAACTCCTTTTTCTTTCCTCTCACCTAATCTTTAGCCTATAGACGGACTTCCATTACTTGAACCAAAGTCGGGGGTTTGACATGTGAACTTGACTTTGCTGCCAGTGAGCCCAACTGATTAAGTATGCCCTGATGCTACCGAGTGGCCCTCAGGGGGGTTGACTGAAAACTCGAAATGGAATCGCGCTGTAGCAGATTTTTATTATGTCACTCGTAACCACCAGTGGTCACTCGTTCCGAACTTTTAGGTAGGAATTTGTAGAACCTAAAGGGTGCCCTCTGTCAATGCGTCCGTGCCGGCTCCGAAGTCTAGAAATGCTATCAAGCAGGTCTGTAACGATTCCGTCGCTCATTCCGTCACTTCTGAAAATCGAGATATAGGAACGATTTACATACAGGAGGTCGCCATATGCCATCTCCGCTCCTACCACTCTGCTATCGCCATCCGTTCACTGTGCATATTAAATAATGCCTCTTTTAAACCGGCCCGAGTCCACCCGACTCACAAGAAGGTTTTGACATCTTTTTACGGTGCTGCAAGAGATATAGGTGTTCAAGGTTTACCAAAAGTAGGGCATCGTCACTGTAAACATTCGGGTAAGCTGAATCCGATGTCCATAAGCATTCGGGTAAGCTATAATTGAGCTATGTTTAACTTATCCGGCTCATCCTTTCATCCGTTGTTTGTAGGTACGACAAAATTTGGAAGGGACGAGCCTGGTCCGGATGCAAAGCGCGTCGGAATAATCCTCGGCGAAGTGGCGTATCAACTGCTTTTACCAATAATGAGGATTATCGTCAGTGCAGCTCCGCATAAGATGATTACCATCGGATGATTAGCACTGTAATTGAAGGTGAGGCACGGACAACATTAATATGGCTGGGATGCTGTTTAAGCCTACCGTTTGACAAAATTCAAGAAAGCATAGCTCGATCGACCGACAGGACTGGACCTGCTGCGGCATATACAGACCCCCAATCAATTCTGAAACATGCTTCCAGAGGATAGCTTTTGCTGGCCGTAGACTTTCCCCGGCGACCAAGGGCCTGGGTAACCCGCCAATGCCAGGGCTCTCAACCCAGGACATGGGTGGTAAGGCGGTGACGGGGACCCAAGTCTGGATCGACGAGGACGGCTGCACAGCATGAGGGGCCCAGTTGCATAACATGGTTCGCGGGAGCACAGCCATAGATGATGCGTGAACTTGCAAGGGTTGAATCCGTACGATAAAAAAACTTCTCTTCCTTACGTTTGATTTATACGTCTTGCAACACTTGCGGTTCCTGTCTACCTCCGGTGCATAATCTTCCGTGGTCCCAAAGTTTGTTCGGAGTGCCCTAAACTCCCACAGAGATGTAATGTGCCGCATGCGGAATCGATGGTAAACTGGTCGCTTGTTTCTCAATATGCAAAGATTGGCAGACGCCGCCGGTCTTTCGTGCCTCCGTTGCCAGATTTCACGCCGGAAGTTGCTCTTCCACCGCGCACTTCCCATACACCGGAGTACCCTGACCTCGATTCCGAGATGCGGACTGGTATATCTTAGACTAATGTACATAAGTAAGGATGAAATCTGGCAGCGATCCAATCTCACTATGGAATGGTCCATAGTCGTCCACAGGAACGAGCGGAGATCCAATTTGTCCCACCTACAGACTCTTTCAATCTGTCCAAGGGACGAAGATGTTTGATGGACCGATTCGAGGTGGCACTCGTGGAGGCCAGGGTGAGTTCAAATGGGCTGATGTCTCCGCAGACAAAGACCGTGAAGTACGTCAACCTGGGGTGATAAAGGTCCGATCTGGATTCTAATTCTTTTTCTTGTAGAATTATCTTGGTCACTCTATCAATGCACCAACCGGCCGCTGGCAGAAAAACAAAGATGTGCACTGGTACAACCGTGATTTGAAGGCTGGCGAGGCAGAGAGGCTCGAAGAGATAAGAAAGATCAAAGAGGCAGAGGAGGACGCATTGGCTGTGGCACTGTGAGTTTCCCACTCCTAATTCCCCCAGCACCTTTACCAAATCATTCTACCTTAGTGGCTTCAAACCTGCCGTCAGATCTGCGTCAGGAGCTGAGCCCAAACCACCCACAGTGGAGGATGAGAAACCTAAGGCGCTCGAGGATCCTGCCATACTCGCCGCAGAAGAAAAGCGCTTAAGAAAAGAAGAACGCCGGAAGCGTAAAGAGGAGAAGAGAGAAAGAAAAGAATTGAAGCGCGTGCAGAAACTCCACGGGAGTGCCAAAGGCGATAGCGGGCGCATCAGGCGCGATTCAGACGGCGATGGAGAACACGACCCTCCGAGAAGATATCCTACAAGATCTCGCTCGCGTTCCCCGAGGATGTCTGGGTGGGTTGGAGGAAGAGCTAGGTCGCGCTCATCAGATTACGACGATAGGAGCCATCGCGTCAGAACTCCTCGAATGGGAGATACAGACCGATATGAACGACCTCGGGAGGATCGAAGAAGACCAGATGATCAATATAGAGAGTATCGCCGCGCTCGTGGGATGGACAGGTGGTGATAGATGCACTCAAGAATGTACGAGAGGTTTGCTACACTTTTTCTCAGCCCTAACTTTGACCTTCACTTTTAATGAGCTAGTGTCCCAAAAACTGGCTTTCAACAATACGCCACGACTTTTTGGACTAACAGTGGTTTGATCATTGCATCTGGCTTCTATCGGCTTTCATCCCACGTTGCTCGACACGCATCTATTGTACGAGGTTGGATTGCACACTATTTTGTGCTCTAATCTTTCCTCTCTCAACCACATTCATATATCCCAGAAAGGAAGTACGCTGGAGGAATCTTTCTAGCACTGAAACTTATCTAGAGCACGACATCATGATGCAGCATATGAGGAAATGCGTCGCAATTTCCGGTCTCAAAGGATTCTTGATGCATTATGCAAATATGTCTACGCGGGTCTATGCTACTTTCCCAGAATTTGCATCGTTTCCAAATCTAATTATGGGGCTTGGGCTTGATCGTTTATTTGGAGATCATTTTACTCGTGCTGAACACTCAGTTTGAACTAGCATATCCTGTTGGTCGGATTTCGAGGGTGAGCTACATTGAATTTACTGTAGAGGGGCACCGCTTGCAACGACTTGAAATGGGAATTCGGATAACAGCTGGTAAGGTAAGTTCGTTCATCCAGTTACTTCGTTTACCTCGCTCGTGTTTACTAGACAAGCACCGAAGATTAGAACATAAAAGCGGCTCTCTTGTTGTGCTTAAAACAGCCAACCCCAGTCATACACACTTGCAAAACACATACCCGTATGTCCGGGTTGAGGGGTTCCTGCGGGATGGTGTTCACTTTGGAAATATAGAGCACCAGTATAATGGACGGCCGATATTGCCTGATGATTCTTTAGGTTTGATTGCTATTGTAGCTGGGCCCAGGGTGGGAGTGGATTAGGATTGACTGCATTGAAACATAACGGAACTATCGTGAATATCGTCGGTCGACGTTACGCTCCTTTTCGAGCTTGAGCGAAGGTATTCCATACAACACTACAATGTTTTTTTTCAGCGGAAGTTCTGTAGAAAGCTGTCAGTGTGAACCGAGTCATTATTACTACTCAGGCTTTCAAGACCATCAACTGTGATGCAGAACTGCGATTCAAAGATACGGCAGAATCACCCCTATCCAAGGAACGTAACCTTGTGCGAACTTGAATCCTTGCTGTCTATCGATCATTGAGTCATGGTCAATGTATGCGCTAGCACCTTTATCGACTTGTCTACCTGTAGATATGTTCCGTTGTCAGGTTAACAAGAGGTGCAAATTTCGAGTGTACATCCGATGAGGCATTCGAATATTCAAGTCTTATAATTTATGAAATCACCACGCTCAGTCTTTTAGATTGCGCATCAACGCCTTTCAACTGACTTCACGCACTCCCATTTGACGTGGATGGGATGCAGGAAGTTCTAATTCACTTAGACTCGCTAGAGAAGCGTTATTGACGTAGCAGTGAAAGGTATGAGACTATAGTTGTGATAATCATTTCTCACTCACCAGAGATCTGGTCCGAGTAGTGAGTTCCCCTTGGTTGTATGTGTTTCCCTACCATACCACATCACTCAGGCTTTCATGAGTATGCACCATTATGGTATTGATGTGCCACACGTCCAAACTTCTGGCGGGTGAAAACCACTTCACGCACGTGAGTTCCAGAGGGCGTCACTTGGGAGTTCCGGCCACGTCGTTATATACAGCTTTATGAGACGATAGGGCAGAAAGGCTGAGACAAAAGATAAGAAATTGGGGCATTAACCCTAGTGTGCGCACATGGTCTTTTGTGGTGCCAATATGTCTCGTCAATCTTGATATTCCAACAAAGTATACTGGCCTACTTGCGAAACATAAACTACCGCCTGCCCAACACGTTAGGCTTGATTTATCTGCGCAGGAAGTTTGTTCACTATCCACTTCTCTTCGGATCTGAGAGTCGAGGTGTATGTGGATAACTTTACACATTCGTTGTTCTGGCGCGTTTTTTTTAAATGGCCTCTATCATCCTTGTCCTCATCTCGGCTTCGCTTATACCTAGCTTTACCCGGCTTCTCCGCGCTCCTTCCGCTTACAACAGCCTTCAGATCTACCCTGGGTGGCACTGCGAACCCAAACGACCTCCCAACTTTAGTCAAGTCAAGTGCATTGACGTCAAAGACATGTTTAAGCGAGTACGAGGCGTAGGAATGAAGATACGATCGGTAGGCATCTTTCGCGGATTGGTGGAGGTGGAAGTTGCTCCGGATGAGTTTTTCGAGCTACGGAATATTTAGTCTTAGCCATAAGATCCTTCAAATACAGTTGTGTAAAAGTAAACGTACCTGTGATTGCACATTCGCAACTCGGTGCATTGAAAAGCTATACTCATTCAGTGGAACTTTGGCCTCCTGCAAAAATCTAGAAGTCCAAGCTCGCTTTGGAGGAGGAACAGCAGGCCTTTGCCAGCCTTACCCGCGCGGGCCGTTCGTCCAACGCGGTGGATATAATCACGTGGGTCATCAGGAGGATCAAATTGTACAATCCAGTCGACTTCCGGGATGTCAAGACCTCGCGCGGCAACGTCTGTGCATACCAGGACGCCAGACTGGGCATTAATGAACTCAAAGAAAGTGTTGGTACGCTTCTGGTTGTTTCTGTTTTCCCTAGAGAGCCCATGATTTTAGTTCAGTCAATTGCATAGCACAACGAGCCTACGTACATGAAGTTCCAAGACTGAAACATCGATGTAGTTGAGCAGCTCGGCGTGGTATTTTACAGAGTTGCAGTTAGAGAAAAACACAACAATTTTCTTGGTACGATTTTTCCGTAGAAAGGTGTAGAGGAGAAGGAAGCGCTGGTCGGAGGGGCAGACGACGTATCCCTGTGATAATGTGGTAACAGTGCTCGTTGATTCTTCCTTATCAACATCGATGAGAATTGGGCCAGGTCGCAACGAGATACGAGCAAGATCTGCAACCTTGGTGGTCTGGGTGGCTGAGAAGAGCATCGATTGTCTCTGAGTTTTTTTACTGCATGATAATAAATCCAGCACAAAAATGGTGTGATACTTACCATTGGGAAGGATATTGATTATTTGCCTCATTTGCTCCTCGAATCCGATGTCCAGAATCCTATCCGCCTCATCAATCACTAGTGCTCTGAGATTCCCTCCGGTCAGTGAGTTAAATCAATCTTGAACTTTGAGCTTCTTGAACTTTGAGCTTTGGCAATCGAGCATGCGTACGAAATATAAATACTTCAGAGTGCTGTAATAAATAGAACGCTCTTGATCAGAAAAAAACTCGCTAGGAATGCGCCGAAGCTCGCTCACCAGGAGGTGATCAAGTAATCTACCTGGTGTTGCTACTAGGAGGTTGACACCTTTTACAAGCTTCTCGGCCTCTGCCCGCATTTTCGCGCCTCCCATGACGATACCATACGTTTGTGAATGATATTGCATCAACTCTTTTGCAACGCCGAAGATCTGAAGCGCTAATTCCCTGGTGGGAGAGACTATGATAATTCCGGTACCTTATATATTGATATAAAGTCAATGATAATCAATTAAAGGCGTACAACCGATAACACGAACCATTTCTGGGTTTGAATTTTAGACGGTGTAGAAGTTCTACGGCCGGTATGAGAAAGGCTAAGGTCTTGCCCGAGCCTGTACGAGCTGCGCCCAGAACGTCCTGCCCGGCAAGCAAAACAGGAATGGCTTTCGCTTGTATCGATGTCATCCTCCTGAAGCCCATGTTATGTAGACCCTTGTTTGTTGCATCGGAGAGCTCAAGCGAAGAGAATTGAACTCTATTGTCCAAAGTCGTAGGGTTACACGTAGCCATAACAGAGGTGAGCTTGGTCTAAAAATCAGATGTTGAAATGACGAGGTGTTACAGCTGTTTCGGTTACGTAAGGCGGATGACAAATATTCGCCGCATTTACCTCCCGGACACAAACTCGCGATATCTCCATGACGAGGGCGAGTTAAGATATACCGCTCAGGATATATAATATAAAGTAAATAGGTAATATATTATTTATAAAATATGAACTAAAATCATGTATCTAATATTGAAACATAAGGCACTTGTATAAATTATTCCCATACCATTTCTCAACAGAATTGTTTGGTATCTCATATTTATTATTCTACACATTTTATCTTCATATAATCCAAAGGAATAGATGGTATCCTTCCCCCTTAGTATGTTCAGGTTACAGCTGTGTGCTGACTCTGTCAGCTACTTCACCCTATTTGTAGGTTTCTATAGAAGCTGTAGGTCAAATATACTATATATAGAGAGTATTATTACAATCTCTGAGTGTTACAAAGTATTCTAATGTGCGTGTGGCCAGCAGTGGCCTCCACACTCATTTGGTGACAGTTGCGACACCTTGTCACAATGCGTGACACTGTCCCGGAACCTTCAGAGGCCCCTACCATCGATCGGATGGCGCGAAACATCCCAGCTCATTTGCGCTGCCGCCGGACATATTCTAGTGACCTCCGGGAGCGTGTGATATACCAACGACTTACTCTGAAATCGAAAGTCGCTGAAATAGGACACAGCCTGAATATTTCGAAACGCGTTGTCGAACGGATCCTCAAGCAGTGGGCGGAAGCGGGTGAGGTTGTTGGTAGGTCAGGGAAACGACGGAAAAGAAAAAGAATCATGGATGCGGAAGAGTTAGATGTATGTGCTTTTTGTCACAACAGCGTATTTGCTCACTGAATGTCTTGCAGTTCCTGTTGTCACTGGTGGAGTGAAGTCCAGATATCTACCTGGATGAGATGCAAGCTCAGCTACTGCAGCACCATGGCGTCATTGTAGGTATATCCACTATATGGGATGCATTGACTGAGCTGGGACTCTCACATAAAAAGGTGAGTGGTACAGTCTTAACCGGTTCCATACTAACTGTTCTTTCTAGCTCTCCAAAGCTGCAGCTGAGTGCACTGCAGCCTCTTGCTCACGATTCCAGTTTCAAATTGGCGCTGAGTCACCTGAACATCTGGTTTTCATAGATGAAAGCTGTATTGACTGTCGGACAACCTACTGGCTCTTCAAATGGGCAGCAAAAGGCCAATGGGCAAAAGTTAGTGCTAGATTTGTACATGGGACTGTGTGAGTACTTCTACATCATTTTATGCATTCTGTAACTTTATTTTCAGATACTCCCTGCTGCCACGCTTTCCCAAGAAGGGATAATCTTTTCTGACATACGTGAGGGTGCCTACGATGGATCTGAATTTGTCAACTATGCGTTGCATCTCCTACCCTTCATGAATGCCTGGCCAGCACCACACAGTGTGCTGGTCATGGACAATTGTTCAATTCATCATTCAGATGATGTTACGCCACTTTGCATTGCCTGGTGAGTTTCTCATGAGTTCTTATTGGATGACAACTAAAAACATATTTCAGGGGTGTTCGTTTATATTATCTACTGCTGTATTCCCCTGACTTCAACCCAATTGAAGAAGCATTCTCGTACATGAAGTCCATCCTTTGTCAGAATGGTGCTGTGTTTCGCTCAGCCATAGACCATAAAAATGTACACGGCGTGCATTTTTTTCTGCATGATGTCCTTGCGTCTATAACACCTGAGAAGGCTCAAGGGTGGATGGCACATTTGGGGTATTTATGCCATGAAGGCATTGATTAATTGTTATGATATACTGGTACTGCATCATATGTAAAGTTCAAGCTAAATATGTATTTACTTGTTTCACCTTGATGTTTTATGTGTACTTTCCATTGGTAGTGACTGAAAAGCAGTTGTATAGTGCAGGGTAAGGCTAAGTAATCTAAGATAAAGCCGACAACACCCATACCACATTAGTTCTGCCTGATGCGCTTTCCTTGTTGGCCTCTAGACTTTGGCCTCAACTTGCCCATTGATTCATCAAGCCACTTGCAAAGGAAATTTACCTCGGCCATGTTAAAATTGAAGCCATTCACTCCATATTCATTCTGTGGAACTGCTGCAAGATCATCGATGTCCATGTTCAGAAAACTTTGCATATCAAATTTGGCATGGATTGAATGGAAATCACGTTTTTCTGCACCCAGCTTCATCTCTAGGGTGGATAACCAGAGGTCAACAGAAGGAAAGCTTGGTTCATTCTCGGCTTCAGCATGATTTGGTGAAGACGAATGCCTATTTCTTGCATGGTAATTATGGTTGGGCGATGATGAAGATGAATCCCTGTGATGCTTCCAATGGTAAGAGGTTGGCAGTGGAGCTGGTAAGTAGACAATCTGCTGAGTAGGCATGGGAGCTTGAGCCTCCGGAAGTGGCACAACTTTGCAGCGACCATTGCGTGTGGTTGCAATGGCTGTAGGACCTCCATGAATACTATGATGGAAGTCTGCAAAGGCGAGGCTTTGAGGTGGACATTTTACAGTAACGTTTGGTGTATCTGCATGCTGTAATTGGAAATTCGTCAGTACTAATCTCAAGGGCTAGTTGAGATAACTCACTAAAGCGGAGACCCACATATTTAACATCTCTGAGGATACTAAGTGATGTTTTCCATATTTATCCATAAGGCACAACTTTTCCTTCTTGGAACACCATGAGCATGTCAGGAGATATGCCTTAATGTCATCAAGGATCTTCCCGCAAAGTGGATCATATGGAATGTAGTCTGCTTGTACATCACTCCCACATTCATCTTCATCATCTGATTCAAACTGTAATTTCAGCAGCATAGCTCTGCCACCACTCTTTTTTCCATTCTTGCTTGATGCTGCATCCTTAGCCTTTTTGATCTTTTTGAGCATTTCTAAGTCTTTGAGAAACTAAGAAGCCGTTAGCCCAAGTAGATAAAATACGGTTTGACTTACATCTGAACCGAGCATGATATCGACAACGGATGTGGCACCCTGCTTCTTAATTTCAACTGGCCACTCCTCCTTGAGGTGCATCCAGCCGTGGTCATTAAGAACAAACTTGTGGGCCTTGACGTCTTTAGAAAGCTTGCAGGCTAATTCAGGAAGTGAGTTCGTGCTGAGGGTTTTGCAGCCAATGGTGATGTAGATTGCCTGCCTGACCTCTGCCTCTGTCTCGTTTATGGACACCTTAATGATTGTTATTGCGTCTTGGGATGCAGCTGTCCTAAATGGTACATGCAATCGTATGTCTGATGAGATACACATTAGTGGGAAGCAGCACGAGCAAATACAGGGTGAACACTTCAATAACTCCCTGGTTTGAGCTTCTTTTTCTGTGTCCACAGCCTTCTTACTGGTAAGAGCCTTATTGCATGCAGTGGATGCCTTTCGAGGTGGAGAAACTTCATGCAGGATGTGGTCGTGATCAGAATCAATGTGGGTGCTTGCAATGTCGGCAGGAGGGGATTTTTGTCCCAGACTATCCATTCCTGGACCACTTGTGTCTGTTTCATACACAGAACCACCTTCCCGTACCTCCTCTAGTAGGCTTACAGCAGGAGGCGGAGTGGACCCATGCTCAATCAGAAGCTCATCGATGCTAGCACCAGCATGGGCAGAGGGCTTGCGCTTTCTCAGCCCATCAACAATAAGGTTGGGATCTGGTGTATCCTGTGACCTATGAGGGACCTTTGCTTTCTTTTTTGAGGATCACATGTTAGTGGACAGTAAAGAAAACTAACGAAGTGTCACAGTGTGTGACAAGGTGTTGCAATTGTCACCAGAATGAGTGTGGGGGCTACCATGGGCCACCCACACATTATAATCCTTTGTAACGTTCAGAGAATGTAGTGAGACTCTATATATAGTATTTTTGGCCTACAGCCTCTATAGAAGCCTATAAAAAAGGTAAAGCAGCTGACAGAGTCAGCATATAGCTATGACCTGAAATCACTTAGGGAGAGGAATACCATCTATTCCAAAGAGTAATGGAAAGATACAGTATGCAGGGTAATAAATATAAAATATTAGACAATTCTGCTGAGAAATGGGATGGGAATAATTTATACAAGTGCTCATGCTTCAATAACAGATACATGGTTTTAGTTCACATTTTATAGTTAATATATTAGCTAATGTACTGTAGATTATATATCCTGAGCAGTATACCTTAACTCGCCCTCGTCGTGGAGATATCGCGAGTTTGTGTCCAGGAGGTAAATGTGGCGAATATTTGTCATCTGCCTTATGTAACCGAAACAGCTGTAAATTAGTGTTGCCGTGGCTCGGTTTTGGCTCCAAGCCAAGCCAACCCGGGACAAGCTGGCTTCAATCCCAATGGCTACAAGCCGAGCCATGATACTTTGACGAGCCAATGGTTATTCCCAAGAGCAGTTACAGAGTATTTTATTACAGAATATGATTCTTTGTATCTATTGCAACTATTCTAGGACATTAAATACAATGTAAATGAAGACACTCATTCAAGCCGTTTAGAGAAAGTGCAGCCCGCTTGAAAAATCCAGCTTGGTTCAGCTAAAACTCAGCTTGGCTCTCAGGTTAGCTGGAACCGAGCCAAACCTGTGGCAACACTATGTTAAATCCACTATTCTACTTTTATAGCTCTTTAGTTACGTAAGGTGGAAGTAGATTTTTTAGCTCCAACTTAGACCCTGTTCGGATACCGGTACTTGAGCTTCCTTAACCAAAATCTGCTTACAAAGAGTGCCTCCAGCTTCTCTGGCATGTGGCCATTTGGCTGTGTTTGAGCACCGCTCTTGTTCTACTTGTTGCACGCTACGATGGATGGCAATTCCTCCTCAGACAACCCAGGCCTCACCCATGGGGATGGCACATCTGGAGACCCTCCTAGTGACAGTGACAACAACTATGAAAGAGGAGACAACCTTATTATTGCAGCTGCAGCCACAGCCGCACAGGCCACTGTCAAAGCAGTCCTTCTATATGCCCAAAGTTATTATTGTAAAACCCCATATCATACATCTATTCTGTCTGGCCAAGGCTGGGTGTGGGAACTCATGAATGGCCACCCTGTGTTAGATCCCAGATCTGACTCACGTTATTCTGAGGTTTTCCATATCCCAATAAGCCCTTTCCTGCTTATTTCCAACATGTCCCCATTTATCATTCTTAGTCACGACTCTATTTTGATATTATCCCCATACATCTTATCTCGATTTCCGTATTCACTCCAACTCTGGAACTCCGTATCATGCACCCTTATCTTTCCATTTCCGATTTCAGAATTCTGCATGTTCCTTTGAATACACTTTCCCTTGCTCAAGCTTTCTTTAGCTTGTATATCTCATTGTATATCTTGTAACTTCATCCCGTTATCTCGATATAACCTGCACACCTGATATATCTTGTCTACCCTATATCATTATATCTTTTATTACACTTCATCACTCCAAGTTCTACCTGCAATAAGGCCTTCGACCTTGTTCGGTATTCCGATTATTCCAATTATTCTGACCCCAACATATCTGACATTCTGAAAACCCCTCTTTGATTACACTTGCTTTTCTGTAAAGCTAAACCCTTACTCGATATTCATTTATTGTTACCCCTATCCCATTCCCACGTTGACTATTCCGATTCTGAGTACCCAAAACCTCCTGCTCATCTCCGATAAGTCTTAATGTATTATTTGACTGATCCTTCCAAATAGACCCAACCATTGAAACCCTGATAATTCCATCCGGTCTTCAGTCTGAATTACCAGGGCACTAGAAATACAAGAGGGCGCAACCCATAAGTTGAAGCCAATGCCCATATAGATCAGGCTTCAGATCTCTGACTTCTGAGTCCACCTGGGTTACCCAGTATGACTAACATGCTTAAATGGGAGTGGCGACTCGGATGTAGCCCTTAGTTAAGTAGGTTTCACAGCTGGGCCCTCATACCATGAATAATACCTCAAATAACTCCTACCTTAGAAAAATAAGACCTAAGTTGTCTCACCAGGCAATTGGGCTGCTGCCGGCAACCTTGAAATCGTGACATGGCTCTGTGTGATGGTGTCATTCACACTGCACCGGCACTCATCACCACACATGTCGTCTTGCTTGCACGTCGCCATCGACGATGATGGCAGCAACAACAACTGCACAAAAACTTATGTAACTACATTGACATTAAATGTGAAATAAAATAGTAAAAGCATCCTCTAACTGAGGAGAGCACAAATCTGTTGTCGGATCCATGAAACATGGGCCATGCTCATCGTCCATGATGACGAGCTCGGCTGTGTCAATGAAAACACAAGATTTATTGGCCAAATAAAACATTTCCATGGACTTCTCATCAAGTGGAGTCCATTTCTGAGGTTGGATTTGATGTCCATGTGCCATGCTTGTTGCTAATGATGACAAGCATGACCATTTTAATTGAAATTTCATATTTCCCTGCAAAATAAAAGTGTACAGTTGTCCTCTCATTGAGCAGAACATGAATCTGAACATGGATTATTCATACATGTTGTTCTCACTGTCATCAGCAATGAGCACAACTACTAGTATCTCTTTTAAACTTAATATTTTTCTACTAAATAAAATGTGTAACTGATCATTGACATGGCACCATAGCTTGCATCTAAATGCATGCAAAACCTTTTTATTCATTGTCAAAGGCAGAATTGACCATCCCATTAAGCCATTGCCACAACATAGCTCTGACATTGTGAAGGGATTTGAGTCCTATATTCTTAGACTGGCATGGATGGCATTTACTTATTATATGCTACTAGTGTATGTTAGCAGCTTGTATCACTGGTGATCCTAAGGCTATTATACAGTAGAATATCATTACAAGGAACTAATATCACCAAGTTGAAGCCGTAACTGAACCTCAGAAATAAAAACGAAAGCACAGAGTGCTAAGGCACTAAAGTTGTGCTCACCATCAATGATGGTGAGAACAACATGTATGACGAATCTGAGGTCATATTCATGTTCTGCTCAACAATAAGAATATGTACTGTACACTTTTATTTTTCAGAGATATATGAAATTTTACCTAAACCAATGGTCATGCTCATTGTCATTAGCAATGGGCATGGCGCACGGACATCAGATCCAACCTCGGATATGGACTCCATTCGATGAGAAGTCCATGGCAATGTTTTATTTGGCTGATAAATTTTGTGTTTTCATTGACATAGTTGAGCTCATCGTCACAGACAATGAGCACAGCCCATGGATCACGGATGCGACAACGGATTCGTGCTCTCCTCATTCAGAGGATGCTTTTACCATTTTATTTATTTTTATTTAAAATGGTATTTTTAAGCTAAATATGAAGTTTTTGTGCAGTTGTTATCACCACCGTCGTCGATGATGGCAACATGCAAGCAAGACGACGTGTGCGGTGATGAGCGCTGGTGCGGTGTGGATGACACTGTCATGCCACGATTTCAAGGTTGCTGGTGGCAGCCCAATTGGCTGGTGGGACAACTTAGGTCTTATTTTTCTAAGGTGGGAGTTATTTGAGGTATTATTCATGGTATGAGGGCCCAGCTGTGAAACCTACTTAACTAAGGGCTACATCTGAGTCGCCACTCCCGTTTAGGCATGTTAGTCATACTGGGTAACCCAGGTGTCTGAGTCATCCAATATTCCATGCATTGCCAAATATTGCGACTTCCAATTTTGGTCAAGGAGAGTTCCAACCAAACCTGACCTTCACATCTGATCCGGCCTTTAACAGTATATACAAGCTAACACTCTTGATTTCTACAATGTCTTCTGACACCCGAATTCAAACACCTGATTTTGATGACACCGACAGATCTACCAAATGTCATCAACCCATCAAATGTTCACAAGTACTCCAGCTTCTTCAACAAGTGCCTCATAGATGAAGCCTTCAAACCTGAGCAAATCCTGAGCGACATTGACAATGCGACCTCCAACCATCTTTGTGATGACTCACAACAAATGGCAACAACTTCTGACCAAACCCCAATTTTGCCGACACCGAAACTTTCCGACATCCTCAGACAAGACGGCAAGTTAATACTACAGGAGAAACAACAACGCATCGACCAAAAGCTATGCCTCTACTGTGGAAGACCTGGTCATAAAGTGAAAAAATGCCTGAAGTCATCATCCTTCACCAGGAAAGCAAAATCCCAAGCTGCAACTGTCACGCTAAGTGATTCTGACATCAAGGTCCCCTTAGAGGACCCTCTGAGTTCCCGAGACTGACAGCTCAAAGACCCTCGAGCATGAATCCACGTTCATATCTTCTTTTGTGCCTTACCGAGATCACCACAGACGCTTTCTGAAAGCACCCTTCCTACCTTCTGACAATTCTGCCAAACCCCTTACAATCATCTCTGATCTTATCTCCAATTCCGAAAACCTGTTATGAACTAGATTTCTTCTCGTCGGATGTTGGGGTTTGTCACTAGAGGCAGGGAAAAATTTTCCAGATGGGAAAACCATGAGGAAAATCTTGAGAAACGGTTGGGTTTGCCAATGATTTTCTGAACAGGAAAATTAAGGGAAAATCTAATATTTGCCAAAGATTTTCTGGCTCTGGGAAACTTTCACAAGATCTCTTGGAATTACTTGGGAAAACATTCAGTAAAAACATGGGAAAATCATGGGTATGACAAAGTTTTTCTGATTAGTCAAATTCTTGGCAGACTGATAGTTTTCCAAAGATTTTCTGAGCCGATCAAATCTTCAGAAATCCCTAGGAATTGCATCATCAAAATCAACAGAAAAAGTATGATTTTCCTGGGATTCCCTGATATGGGGAATTCCAAGGAAATCTATGATTTTCTGGGTGGAGAAAATCACCATGAAACTCACATGAGAACACATATGTTTCTCTAGATTTTCTAGATAGGAAAACTGAATGGAAAATTGTATGTATTTCTGCATTTTTCCCAAGCAGCAAATGGGTCTAAGATTAAAAGAATGTCAGAAAATTAAGTCAAGTTTTTCTGGGTCAGGAAAATCTTAGGAATGTGTGAATCGGACGGAATCGGGCTGAATTGGAATGAATTGGAATGAATTGGAATGAATTGGAATGAATTGGAATGAATTGGACTGAATCAGAATGAATCAGAGTGAAGTGGAGCCAAGCGGAACAAAACCAGAGTGAATCAGAGAGTTGGAACAAATCTGAGCATATTGAAACAAATCGGGGCAAATCAGAGTGATGTGAAGGAATAATGACCAAGAGCAAGGAGTTGTGAACACCAATCAGAACCAAGAGCTAGGAGTTAGGAGTGAACAGGGGCAAGAAGCGAGGAGCAAGGAGTGACTGAGAGCAAGGGGTGATGGGAGTGACAAGTAGTGACTGGAGTGACAAGTGGCAAGTAGTGAATGGAGTGACTGGTAGGAAGGAGTGACTGAAGTGACTGGTAGGAAGGAGTGACTGAAGTGACTGGGGCAAGTAGTGATGAGAGTGACCAGGCTCAAGGCTTGCCAAGTATAAACAGGGATGGGGGTGCATGAACACAACTCAGAACCAGGAGCTAAGAGAAAGGAGTGAGCAGCCTGAGGAGTGAGTAACAAGGAGCCTGCAGTGAATGGGAGGAATGAGTGACTAGACGAACACAGGTGCAGGGTGGGGGATGGAGATGCCCAGGACAAAGTATTGATCAGAGTCCCTGGGAGCAAAAACAGATTGAAGTGACCAGGGGCACCCTTGCAGGGAGTGGGGGGGGGGAGGGGTAGAAGGTGCACAGAGTCATCAATGGGAACTACATTGAGCAGTGAGAAGCAATGGGGGGACAAGGGTCCAACACAAGTGGCCAGGGGTGGAGGTTTGGTGGCCTGATGGGGGAAATGTGACAGACAGAGGATCTGCAATAGAGAAAGGAGGCATGTCCACGTGGAGTGATGACTTTGGAGGTCTGGGCTGGGTAGCTGCATGAGATGTTAGGGTCACTCAGAGGATCTGGGCACCACAGGTGCAGAGTCGGGAGTGAGTGGGAGTGACACAAGAGCAGGATTAGGAGTAACTGGAGGAGGGAGCAAGGAGTCAGGAAGGCCTTCCACCCAGTTCACAGTGGCCACCACTCCCCTTGCCAGCTGTGCAGAACTTGTGGGGCACATGAAGGGTTCGTCAGGCAGTACGAAGTCACGTGCACAAAGAAGTCACTCTCAACTCCTTGCTCCTCACTCCAGTCAGTCCTCACTCCCCACTCCTTGCTCCTCACTCCAGTCACTCGTCACTCCTGCTCCTGTGTCACTCCAGCTCAGTCCTCACTCCGCACCTGTGCTGTCCCATCCATATCAGCCACTCCTTTCTTCATGTGAGTTCTTTGTGCACGTGACTCCTTTGTGCACGTGCCTCCTTTGTGCATGTGACTCCTTTGTGCACATGGCTCCTCTGTGCACGTGACTTGGTTGTGCATGATAGATCCTCCACGTGCCACACGTGTTCCATTGCGGGTTCTGAGGATGGAGTGGTGGCCACTGGGGACTGGGTGCAAGTCACTCCTCACTCCTTGCTCCTCAGTCCAGTCACTCATCACTCCTGCTCCTGTGTCACTCCAGCGCATCCCTCACTCTGCACCTGTGCTGTCCCATCCACATCGGTCAGTCCTTTGTGCACGTGACTCCTTTGGGCATGTGACT